>ML976730.1:6561-124217 GCA_010015655.1 Bimuria novae-zelandiae CBS 107.79
GTCTATTGTACGAAGGAAAGGGTTAATATATTCCTAGTCTCTGTGCACGGAGATCCGTACCCTTCCGGATCTTACGCACAGAGATCCGTGTGCATCCGGTCTACGTGACTACTACCATTTGGACAGGAATAGTATTAAAGAGATTATTATCTTAGATAATATAGTAATTTAGTAGAAATTAATAACGCCTAGCAGCGTCCTTAGCAAGTATAAGAGTAATAGAAATAAACTTAGTTAGTATAAAGGGTAGCGTTTCTACTCCTATAGGAGTAAGTAAGTTTACTAAACCTTGCCTGGCACCTCTAGTATAAAATAACTAGTTTAGAATTACTCTATTATTAGCTAAATACTAGATTTTATACCCCTCTAGTATTAGCTTTATTTTAATTATAATAACCTTACTTGCGCGTCCTATAAATCTTACTATTACCTTATTAACGTAAAGGTACTTACTAAAAGTCTAGTACTTAAAGCTACGCTTGCGTAATAACTCTAAGAAACCCTATACTTAGCTAAAGGGTAATTTAAAGCTCTAATTAACCTTTATTAAGTATAAGTATTAATTTAGCTGCTCCTAGCGTTTCTATAACATGTAGAGGTTAACTTTATGCGTAGGCGCTATCCTATAAAGTTTCTGCTAATACTCCTTAAGCGATGGCTCTTTATGAAGCGCTATATATATAATAATTCTAAAGTAGGTATATAGCTTGCTTAGCGACGTTAGTTTTTATTTATAGTAATTAGGCGTTAATAGCGTTTTAGCTTAAAGCTTTTTAGCGTGCTAATTTGTATAATATGCGATTTAATTAAGAAGCTTAGCGTTGTAAAATAAGTTAAATAAGGAAATAGGAGAATTAACATTTATATACTAAGGTAACTAAGCGCGTCTAAAGTATATAGATTATTTATTTTAAGTAGTTACTAGGTAGCTAGCAGCGTGCGCGGTAAGTTAAGTAAAATACTATCTTTTTAACTATACTTTATAAATTTTATAAAGTTAAAATTATTACTAATAGGCGCTGCACGTTTTAGCATGCTTATATATACTAGAAATTTTAAAAAAGTTATATTTTAGCTAGTAATTAATAATTGCTAATATTATAACGCAGGTCTTAGTGTTTTGGTAATTAATTATCTAATTGGCTATTAAGAGGTGGTCCGTGTGCGGGCGATGTTGCCGGTGCAAGGGATAGTGCACATAATTTTTTCTCCTTGTAGCCTAGGAGTTTACTACCTTCTGTGCCATCCTTGATCAGCAGTGAGCTAGAAGTAATGACGTCAGGGTTACCACCACAACCATTAACCTCACATTGCTCACCACACTATCTCCTACAATCTCGATCTTTTGTTCCTGTCGCATCAAAACCTTTTGATAAGCTAAAGAAAACTTTCTCAGTCTAAGAGTCTTCAAAGATGTCGTCCTGGAAGTCTCCAGCAAACAATTCGCGCATCATCCCAGACCCCGACCAAAACGGCTCCACCATACGCAAAGCATTCATCCTTGAGGCCATCGCCAACCTCTTCACCATTCCCCTTATTACCAACACTCGCTTCGTGCTGTCCCTCCTCCTTTTGCATCCTTCCGACATTAACCCAGCTTCTGTCCTGTTTGCGCGCCTCTTTGGTGGCATCATTGTCGGAGGCCTGACCTCTGCCCTACTCGTCGGCGCAACGAACACCCGGAATGGGATCGAAAGTCGGCGGCCTACGTACCTACTGCTAGGCATTGGGGAAGTATTGTTGGTGCCTATTTTGGCTATCGAGGCGGCCAAAGGTGGGCGTGACGCCGCGCTGAGCACGAAAGTTGCACTCGCGGCTATGGGTGTGTTGGTGCCGCCGCTGGCGTGGAGGTGCTACGTGTTGTTTGTCAGGCCAAATTTGTTGGGCAGGTATAAGGATGTTGGAGAGGCAGACGCGGCGGCGGGTGCGGACGTTGGTGGAAGCAGGACGAAATGTGAGTAGTCCTGCGCGT
The DNA here is from genome assembly GCA_010015655.1 of Bimuria novae-zelandiae CBS 107.79. Lineage (NCBI taxonomy): Eukaryota > Fungi > Ascomycota > Dothideomycetes > Pleosporales > Didymosphaeriaceae > Bimuria > Bimuria novae-zelandiae. The sequence goes on from ML976730.1 coordinate 8,534, forward strand.
TATTGAAGTACGTGTATTGATGGTGAACCGTAAACGGCTCGACATAGACTTGGGAAGCTCCGCTACGGGCATCTATGCGCTTTTTCATATAATATTATTCGGCGAACACGCCGGCGGATTTACTGAGTTGTTTGGAAAATGAATGCCTGTGTAAAGCTCGCTTTTCAACCGTCAAAAATATACTCCGAAATCTTCGAGCTTGCAGGACTTACGGCACGATAAAGATATAACATGGCCCTCCGCTCGTGCATTTAATTCTGGTACCTGGCTCGTGAACCGTTTGCCGACTTTTCCTGTTTTGGGGCGGTGTATCAACTCTGGTTGCCTTCACCTCGTCGCCTCGCCCAGCACCGTCCCCGCGCCTCAATCCACCTCTTGCGACATTACCATAAACTGCCTCCTACAAACTACATGCTGACTTTCGAGCACCGCCAGAGGCGGCCGCCGAGCCCTGCTAAAGGTGTGAACACACCTGCATTGCCAATTAGGAACAAGCGGAAGAGGAAGGACAGTCTCGACGCCAGGTAAGCTGATTCAATTTGCAAGCCTCCCGCACGAAAAAGATGCTAAATTGCCAGTGACTTTGTTCCTCACTTCGTGCGTGTGAAGTCAGAGAATGGCAATCCGTTCCGCGTACACAAAGTGCTCGGGATGCACTACTGCGGCTGGCTTCGAGACCGACTCGGCCCGCAGTCCCTGGCACTCGTGACGACAGGATGATCCTAGGTAGCGTGTACAATGAGACGCTCGTTGCTTTCCTGGAGTGGCTGTACAAGCAGACAGAGGTATGTTGCGCGCCCGCAGCAGGTCGCGAGCCATGAATAAACGGCGCACCACATTCCTTTCAAATACGTCCAATTAAAATCACATTTACTAACTATAAAATATCAGTGGCAACCGCCAACCTCACAGGAGGTAGGCTACGCTCGCTTCACCAAGCCGCTCGACGACAAGGGCCTTGTGAAGGCATACACCTTCACCATCCGGTACTCCGTTCCAAAAATGAAGCCGAATATCATCCAACGCGCAGTCGAGCTCTTCCAGAACACAGCACCGGTATTCAAAGCCATCATCATGGCGGTCGAAGATCTTCCGGAATCGTCGCCCTTCATCCGACTTCTCGTGGACGCTTATTGCTCTCATCATGAGCCCCATCGTCCCGAGCCCGCTCATGAGCAAGCACAAGAAATGGACGTAGATCTACATTCGGACTCTGGTGTCGATATTGATGACGGCTCCGAAGCGAGTACCTTGCTCGATAGTGATCTTGACTCGGAGCTAGGGTCCTGGTCCAGTTCGGATTCTGACTAGAAGTCTGACTCCGATAAAAATTCTGTATCCGAAGACGGCGAAGAGCAGGATCTTCCGCCAAGCTTTGTTGCCCGGGTGGAGGCCAAATTGCGGGAGCCGGAAGAGAACAATGTGAAGTACGTGGTGTTGAAAAGTTCCGACTACGGCGAGGGCACACACGTATGAGCACTGTAACGACCGGCATAAATGACGGGCTAGGAATGTTTGGTGAAGATGCTAGAAGATGAGATAAGCTCTTGCGGTTGCAAATCCTCTCTCACGAACTGCAAACTCTGGGTATTGCAGGCTTTCTATTAAGTGAGCTAGTCTTCATAATCTGATGCAGAAGACTCTACTAGTACAAATTATTGTCCATTTAAGCTTTTTGGCGAGCTTTTGCATGGGTATATACATAAGAGCGTTTGTAGAGCGTTTTCTAGAGCGTTTGCTAGAGCGTTTGCGCAACCCTTAAGACTTGTAGGGTACTTAATATCGCTCTCGCCCAAGAACTTAGCCCGTACAGCCCGATCCGCAAAGATCTTCTTCCGGCACTTGACCTTCGCCAACTATTCTGACGAACCTTTAACAGCACACCATGATTTTGTGCCATGGCAGGCGAGCAGAGCAAGAAGAAGCTACCGCTTCCTCAGTAAGTTACAGTGCCCCTCGTCCTTCGGTCTATGCCCAGACTCACGATACAGCGACCTCTACTCAGGTCCTTTGGTCACCATCAAGGTCGGACTGGAGGAGGACCTAAAGAACTTCTGCATGCACCACTCAGAATATTTTCAAGGTGCTCTCGGTTCCGAAAACTTGAAGGAGGGCGCGACGGGAGAAGTAGAACTGAAAGATGTTGCGCGGTTCACGTTCGGCCTCCTTTCAGAGTGGCTGTACAAACAGACTCTGTCAGTCCCTCACGACTAGATGGAGAAATACAATCTCGGAGATGGTGACGATGAAGAGATACTCATGCAGTTGGCTATGCTTGCCGACCGATTCATCATGCCGAAACTCGAGAACTACATCATAGCTCTCGCACCTGCGTTCTACAACGCGACCAAATGGAAACCGTTATATAAATGCATCCATGATGCCTTTGATACGCTCTCATCTTCCAACGAATATTTGCAGATTTTTGTGGAGGCCTTCTGCAATTAAGTGGAACCCTAAGGAGGACTCTGACGATGAGAAGCAGTCGTTCAGTAAATTTCCTCCGGAGTTTCTGCACCATGTTGCGGTAAGGTTTTCCAAAATCTCCTAGGAGGCAAGAAATAAATTGCACGAGCAAAGGTGGCCGGCCGCGAAGGGGCTGAGAGTCTCACTGAAGACATATTAGCCCGGTGAGCTACTCTAACAGATAAAAATACCTCCAACCTGTTTGCCCCTGAACCTACGAGTTCTATAGAAAGCCAGGCACTGTGTGCAACTCTTTTTGGGGCGCAGCGCGCGTGTTGGGAACGGGAAATGGGTTAGCGCAGGGGTTCACACCACATGTGTGGATTGCTTTTACTGATAAGTGTTCCATTGTTTTCTAATTTCTATTGGGTATTGTAGAATGACAAAATGTTGGAAGGTGCCGGCGTGGCGGGATATTTTGAATGGTATGACCCACCTGCGCCTCGGCTAGATACGATAGATAGCCTCGTGTTCTTCTGGAGGACCCATTCAGTACCGAATCAGGAATGTAAAAATTGGGAAAGAGCCCAGAAGATCCTTCCATATTCTTTCAGACATCGCAATTTCGAATATTTATCAGCGCAGTAGATGCTCCCGAGATCACGGTTTGGCGATCTTGGGTGACGAGGACGTAGCTGCTTACTAGGTAGAAACCTTGAGCGATCCCTTGACCAAAGAAGTCTCTATAAGGCTCAAAAATTGCCACGGGCCAGAGGCATACTATAAAATTTGTGATTTCGTCCCCTTGTTCGTGTTGTGGTTTGTTGAGTGGGTCCAATGATCTGTGCTGCCCTACAACCATGGACACGCGCCCCCTTATTCTTCATGTCCCCACTGCAAGCAAGCTGAATCTCAGTCTTTCAAGAACCTGTTGTTGATACGCTTCCCAGTAGTTGTAGTATCCTGCTACACACTCCTGCCATCCCCTGCGTCATGTCGACTGACAACAAAGAGGCACGCCCGCCTCTCCCGCTGTAAGTGGAATCGCGTAGGCTGTGCCAGCGTATGCAAAATTCTCATTGCTGCAGGGAACTATACTCCGGAGGCTTGACAAAAGTCACAGTCGAACATGAAGACGATGCCAGAGAATTCCACATCCACAAAGCACTGATCATGCACCACTCCGAGTACTTTCGCGGCGCTCTCCGGCCTGACGCATTCCAAGAAGGCGAAACGGGCGAGGTCACATTGAGAGACATTGATCCCAACGCATTCGCTATATTCGTGGATTGGTTGTACACACAGGATTTGCTTGAGCTAGAAGACTGGACAGGTTACGGGATCAAGTCATCCAAGAACGAGAGATTACAATGACTACCCTCCATATCGCAGCAAACAGACTTGTTGTTCCAAAGCCTGAGGAGCGCCTCTTTGAGATGGCTTTCCATAGCTTCGAAGACGGCTGGATTCCATCGGTCTGCACAATCACTCTGTGTAGCCACGTGACTTACGTCAGAGGTGGTGTGTGTAGAAGGTTCCATCTAGGTGCACAGACCACTGACTTCAAGATAAAGCCCTCGCCCGCTCCTTTCTTCCTCGATAGACTCCTCACTCTACTCTTTTCGCAGATAGCAATATAGCTTGTTGATTATCCTGCCTGTCAGGCCACACTCTGGCTTTCGAGAATCTTCCTGAATCAAGTCTCTACCGACGGCTTATTGCAGATGCCTACTGCGTGCAGCAGACCCCAGACAATATAAAAGAACTTACGGACGAAGAGTTTGGAAGCCTGCCTCAAAGCTTTCTACGTACGAATATGCTACACCAAGCCACGTTCATGGTGGACGCGAAACTCATCTTCGCAGACTATTTGGGACGGAACGAGGAACTAGATAATCTATATTCTCCGCTGGGGCGGAGAAGGAAGGCATAAATGATCCAGGACACCCCAGGTACCTGATTGCCAAAGAAAGCAGAAATATAAACCATCGAGAAGTAGTTGGAGGGTAATCATGGCGGAAAGATTGGTTTTGTATTAGTCTCGCGAGAGTCTGTGTTCTTTTTCTCTATTTAAATCTTCGGACGACCTGTCCCTAGGAGACAAAAAAGTACAAGATTTCAATCAGTGGTAGCCACTATTATTTGAATCCAATTCTTAACGTTGCGGCAAATTCAGGACTAATTTTGAACGAATTCAAAAGAACGATTAAAAAGCTTGGCACACACGGAGAAAGGTCACCGTACAACACTACGATAGAATGAAACCAATAGATCTCGTTTATTTGAGACGCTTTGTGACCAAAATTGGCTCAAACACTGCGTAATATCGTATCGCAAACAATTGAGTAATGCAATAATTGTTCAATTTCAGCAACCCTGCGGGTGGACTCGATCCCAAGGGTGGAAAGACATTGGGAGGGTACACTTGACCAAAGATCCAAATCTTCGAAAATATGTAATATGGTATCTTTCATGAAGGACCCGAGCACCTGATTTAAAGCAGTACAGTTCACGTCGGTACATTGCGCTAGCATTTCTTTAGCGCGAAGGCGGTTCTACAACGACTCCATAAAGCTCTCCGCCGCCTGTGACAGCGTATTCTGGCTGCACCCGATCTCAAGATGCCGTACTACGCAGACCTGGGCGTCCCAGCCGACCTCTCAGCCCTGCTTTTACAGTACTGCGCCTAGGGGGTCTTGGGCCATCATTTTGACAGCATTTAAGATCGAATTTGTTGACACTAGCACACGAACAAGAGTTGCCGGAGTTTCGTGACTGGACATGTTATGGGTTCAAGCCGATCAACGAGGAGCAAGAGCTGCGTTGCGTTGTGGAGTTATTCAAAGAATTATAGATAGCAATGACTGCGATACACGTAACTTTGCAGACCATTTTGATGCTCCAGAGCCTGGCTTGAGAAACGCTTTACTGAGATTGCTTTCGTTCTCTACGCTAAGTGTGACAGGTACTACGACAGCAAAATTTACGTACCATCGGTTCACACGGTCACGGTCGGCTTCTAGAATCTTCCGGATTCACTGGCATTGAGCGTCTTCGCGCTCCTTCCCATTCCAATTCATGCAACGTCCGTGCATCGCGCTAAGTTTAGCGTCAAGGTGGTTTTACGGCGACCCTGTAAGCTTCCCACGCCTCTAACAGCTCACTCTCACTGTATCCAATTTTACAATGGCGTACGTATACGATGACGACTACAACTACGACGACGACGACGACGACTCGAACCACATCTACGGCAGGCGCGACGGGCGCGTCACGCTCATTTCCTTCGGAAGCGCCCAAGTTGACAACCGCCCCTCCGACGCCCGGCGCCATCAACCACGACCGGGTGGCCGCATGTGTTCAGCGGTCCGACTGCGCTGATTAATGTCGGCCCTGAACTGAAGGAGTACTATATCCACAAAGGCTTGCTCCAGCGTCATTCCCAGTACTTTCGTGGGGCGCTTGGCAACCTCGAATTTTCATCTGCCAAGGATGAAGTAGTGAAGCACGAGCATGTTGACCCAGGTAGGTCTATTTCAGCACGAATTGTATATTACCAAACTTGACTCTGCTGCAGCTGTGTTCGATGGATTCGCCCACTAGCTCGACCACCAAACTCTTCCGTCCAAAGAGGAGTAGGACAAGATATTGACTGGCCCTCTTGCGGGCTTCAAGCAATCAGACCGGAACAACAAGTTCGTTATTTTATATGTGCTAGCTGACGAGCTCCTGGTGCCCAATATAAAAGCAGCATGTCTCCGGGCAACGCACGCATGCTTCCTTGGGACTATGAAACCTGGGCCTCACTACGAGGTAGTGAGCTACGCCTTTGGTCACTTGCCGGAGGATAGTGCTATACTTAAGCTCTTAGTCGACGCGCACCTCTGTCATTGGTCTAACAAAGATGCAAAGGATGGCGTCTCGCAAGGTGACATTGACAACCTTCCTGGAGCTTTCCTCTATGAGGTATCACCAATTCAAAACCTCAGGCTCAATCAAGATGCGTGATTTCCCAGAATACAAGGAACCGACTGGAATCACGGGATCTTAGCGCACGATGGCTCTATTGGAACGGATTGTATTGGATAGTAAGTAAATACACGTTAGGAGCTATGGGTCGCAACTGATTCATTAGCACCCGGATCATAATACGACTTCAAGAGTTAGGACATGGATGGAACCAAGGTGCAAGCATCGGTGGGTCTTAAGACAGAAGCAGCTTGACTGTGCGGATGCATTCTCTTGTCTCTGGCCACGATGACAATCTTCGTTCAAGTGCACGACATAGTACCAATGTTCTGCAGCTTTCCTCCATGTAACTGTTATCAACCTCATTTATAGAGCAAATAATTTTCACGAGCTCTATATTCTACACTCGCTGCTGAATCAGTGGCAAGTCCTTGAAATCTGCTCTTCTCGCTCCTCCTCTGTCTGTACTCAGACAGACACCTATCATCATTTTATCACGCCTGCTTATTCTATCACCTCGATGCTATGTGTGATACTTTCTCCATCAATAAAAGATTGCTTAATAAGCAAAGCCTACTGCGGTCCCCAGCTATCTTCCTCCACATCACCCGTGCTCACATCCGTTCCCAAATTGGAGGCTTGAATTCTCCCATCCACCCTTGTCACTCTTTAGCCCATTAATTCCTCACTGCAATCAAGCAATAAGTTATGTGTACAGCCAACAAGGGCACACTTCTTCTCCGGCTCTCTGTTACATATAGAGCTTGAGTTCGTTAATATAGCCTAATGCATCATGTAGTGGCTATATATCTATACTCAGGACGTACTGCTTTGCTTCGCCTCTGGTGCCTGGATGACGGGCTTTGCTAACACTTAGCGACTAAAAGCAACAGTCTCGAGAGTGTGCAGCTAACCAGGCTTGTTCTAGACCTCGTACCCTTTGAATCATTGCTTCGTAAAGCTTCCATGAAAGAAATTTATGTTCGACTCGACTTTTTTCAACATTCAAGATGCGTACGCGCACTAAGTATATGCACGCTCCTTCTCATTGCAATTCATTCAAAGTCCGAGCACTACGCTAACGTTTCATTAGCGCGAAATCGAATCCCACGACAACCCTATAAAGCACCAGTGCCTCTCCCGCATTACCTTTCTTACACTCCAGCACTCGAATACGCAAGGGTTTACTATGTCGGCTATCGAAGACTCGATTATGGTAGACAAAGAGGCCGAGAAAGAAGCCGAGATCGAGCCCATCGTGCAGTAAGAAACATAATTTCGCTTTTAGTTTGGGTACAAAACACTAATAAAAACTTAGAGATGCGAAAAACCGGACGTATGAACACATTTTCTTTGGGCCGACTGTCCTCGTGAAAGTCGGACCTGATCTCAAAGAGTACCATATCCACAAGGATCTCTTGATCCGCAACTCAGGATTCTTTCGGGGTGCTTTGACGAACAAGGTCTTCCAATCTGCCCAGGAGGGTATCGTGGAGCTTATTGACATCGATCCTGGTAAGTCACATGGGACCTTAGCAGCACGATGACCCTAGAAGCTTACAACTTAATTTACAGATGTCTTCAACGGCTTCGCGTATTGGATCTATCGCGGACCAGTGTTCCCTGAATGGAAGACATGGAAAGAAATGTTCCCTAGCTACGGCGAGAACCAGAAGAAGCAGGACAGCTACAACACAAAGATTGTCCGCTAGTATGTGCTAGCTGATCGTCTGCTTGCGCCAGACATGAAGCGCGCTTGTCTGGATGAAACCTACGAGATCTTCAGTAGGAACGCCCCGTGGTATGAGGCTGTGATCCATGCCTGGGACAACCTCCCCGAGAACAGCCCGATGTTGGAGCTTCTAGTCGATTCGCATTGTCGTTGGTGGCGAGGCAGGGACTTGAAACAGGGCGAGACACAGGAGAACATTGATGCATTGCCGTCTAACTTCCTTTATCGAGCGATGGAGAAGTTTTACTACAAGAACACGCGGGTTCTGGCGGTCTTGGAACGCAAGGACTACAAAGAGCCTGCAGAGGAAGCCGGAGAAGTCTAGATCCTACCATTATGTCAACTGCTGACTGGCAGGCTTCTTCTCCGTAGATTTGTAAGTATGGCCTGATCCTGCAAAGAAAGTACAACCCTAGCTAATGTATCTGTTACAGCTCTGGTTCTCATGGGCGCTGACGGAGAGCGTATTTGTTTACGACACAGGGTAGCAATCAATGTCTACTGCATATCATCGGTGTTAGTCGAGCTTGGCGACTAAATTCACGTTGATCTTACTATAATACGTATACATCACTGAAAATGAATCTACTTTGAGCAAGTGCGCCCCTGATGAGAAATTTCTTTGGATACTGTCCATCTGCACCCTTGTTACCAATAGCAAGGTAAAAAATCACCCAGACTCGATGTCTCCGCGAACCACTCAATCTGTGTCATCATTATCACTGTACTAGTAATACCCCAGTACTTTGAGGCCCTGAAACGCCCTTATAAAATAATAAATTGGACACTCAATGAACTACGCTCAAGAACTATGGCGCCCTTGTCCCGCACCCGTTACATATGGTAGCTCCTCATCCGCAACCTTCCTTCTTCCGACCAAGCTTGACTACATTCTTCCAAGGTTCCTTCGATTCCACGTCCGCAAATCCCGTCTACGCGCCTCAACCCCCCAAAGCCGCAATATACTTCATCACTCAGATATATACTTGCAAAATTATATCCCTCGCCCATTATACGCCCTTCAGAACGAAGATTTCCCTACCAAGCCCGTATGCTCCACACACATCTCGCCAACCTTTCCATTGCTTTCGCGCTGTGCACTCGCCAGACTTAACACCCCTCAACCAATTTGGGAAATCCCATCTGCGGCGTGAAGCACTTTGATGCTTATTGGAAAACCGGGCATTGTACGCTCGTGCCGGCGCGCTGTGATGAGTCTGAACATATAAGGAGAGTCTACTCTATCGAGTTGTCGCGTCGACTTGCAACAATAGAAGTGCGATGCAACGCATGACCGTCACGTTAGTAAGGGGTTGGACATACACTGGGAGGGGCAGAATACATGGGATGGGAACGATGACAGTGAACAATTTAGTCAGATTACCCGTTTGAGAGACCCAGTGCACGCCAACTCGATGACTTCTAGAATCTGGTATATTGATGTGATTGCATAGGAAAGTAGTCAGTAAACCGTTGCATCGAACCACTCGGGTCGATCCACTGAGCCTAACTGATATCCTTCCCCAACCTTTTCTCGTAGTGCAAATGCAGCCGCTGTAAAATAGCCACTCTTGGTTAACAACTCATACGGTAACTTTTCGTCTACATCGCTATAGATTCTCACTCATGCCTTGACCTTCTTGGTCTTCTCGGTGGCAGTGCCATTCTGGGAGACCTTGCGCTTCTTGTCGGCAGTAGCGTCACCTTGGCCAAGCGACTCCTTCTTCACCTTCTTCGACTTGGGGGCTGCGACTTCGGGCTCCTCGATAGTCTCTGGTGCAGCCGCGTCAGACTTGCGCTTCTTGTCCTTGGACTTCTTGCTCTTCTTCTCGGGTAGATCTTCTGCGGTAGCAGTGGTGTCAGCTTCGGGTTCAGCATCGGCTTCAGCATCAGCCTAGAATCGTAAGATTAGTTCAATTCCGCATGTACAACATCTCAGGCAGACTCACTTCCTCGGTCAGCAACTGCTGAGGGGGGCCATCCTCTACAGCAGCGATCTTCTTGGGTACCGAGTCGACAGACTTCACAGGAGGCGCGTTGAACTCGTAGCCGAACTCTTCTAGCAGTGCCTTGGACTTTCCAGCCCGCTTCTTGTTCTCCCTCTTCACGCGCTTTTCCCAGACATCGCGCGTTGCACCCCGAGCCATAGCAGCACCTTCCTTCTGATTTCGTGGATCAACCTTAAAACGTTCATTGGCACCCTTGAAGAGCTCCGGATGGACTTGTTCGGACGGTATGACACGGCACTGTAGAATGTGACCGAACATGAGGTAGTTGTGCATCGTCTTAGCGACAATATCGGCGACTTCACCGTTCGCAAATTCGATGAAAGCGTAGTGCTTCGAGGCACCCGTCTTCTTGTTGCGAGAGAGGCGCAGGCGGTTGACGGTACCGAATTGGCCGAAATACTTTTTCATCTGAGGCTCGAAGAAACCGTGAGGTATACGGCTATATGGCGTTAGCTCATACTGTACCCAGAAGACTATGCTGGAGTGACATGAGGGAACCTACCCAAGGTAGACGACGCCAGGCTCGGAGTCTTTCTTGGCCTTCTCCAGTTCCTTGCGCTTCTTCTTGCTGATCTCCTTCCCCATTTCCGGTAGAGCTTCGTCGTCAAAGTCCTCGTCCTCTTTCTCAAGATCGCTCTCGTCACGGTCGCTTTCGAAGCCGGCGAGCAGGGCCGCCGTCTGGTCATCCAGAGCTTCATTCTCCTCATCGCTGCTCGCCGCATCACCTTCTGTCGCGATAGTCGTCTCCTCGATTTCTACCACAGGCTCTTCCTCATGCTTCTTAGACTTCTTGCCTTTCTTGGACTTCTTTTCCTCGACTAGCGCAGGTGCGTCCTCAGCTACGGGTTCTGACACTTGCTCCTCTACCACCACAACCTTCTTTGACTTCTTTTCCTTCTTCGACTTCTGCTCTTCGGCCACAAGAGCCTCCTCAGCTACAGCTTCTACCACTTGCTCCTCTACAACCACCACCTTCTTTGACTTCTTCTCCTTCTTTGGCTTCTGTTCTTCGGCCACAACTGCCTCCTCTGTCTTCTTCTCCTTCTTTGACTTCTTCTTAGGCTTCTCAATCAGCTCGGAAGCTTCTTGCGGCGCATCGACGTCAGCATCGGCGGCTACGGTAGGTTCGACGGCCTTGCTCTTCTTCGACTTCTTCGGCTTGGTAGCTTCGACCGGTGCAGCGGCCTCCTCGTCGGAGAAGAAGTCGACAGCTCGATTGCGCGCGGCCTTCGGGGGCTTAGAGGTAGCGATATCATCGGATTTGCGCGCCTTCTTGGCCTTGGGCTGGGAATCGGTTGCGCCTATGGACAGCGAATAAGTAAAACTTCGGGCACCGCATTGAGCGTCCGAGGCGATTGGTCTTCACATACCCTTGCGCTTCTTACTCTGCACGTCGGTGGCAGCCATTGTGACAGGTTAGGATGGGCGCGTTCAATGTTGTGTGTTTGCAGCTGGACCTGCGCTGCACGAAAAAGTTCGTGGAGAAAGCTCGAGCCCCGAACTTTTTTGGCGCTAAAGGCCGATGTTTGCCGAGGTTCTTCCGAAGGTGAAGGCAGTGAGGCAGCGACCATCGACGTCCAACAAGAAGCCATTTAGTTCATCGCAGCGACTGTCTAGTCTCTCAGCCATCAGACATACCCTCTTAAACTGTGCGACTTATCAACGGTCGGACCTACAATACCAACGCGGTTCCGGCTTCAACACGTGCATCATCCACGCGACATCATGGCGCCTGGTATTAGCCTGGACGACCGAAGCGCGTGGGACGATTCAGCCCTGGTCAACTCCTGGAACGATGCTGTTGCTGAATATCAGGTCGGCTTTCTCATCTTGTTAGCACATCTTATTCTGCCTGCTAACAGGAATAGAAATATCACAGCATCGCCAAATCAGGTAAGCGGTTGGAGGATGTCTTGACCGAAGAAGAGCTACAGAGACTTCGAGGGTATGTTTTTCATCGTCTGCTCGAATGACATCTGATTGTTGTAGGGACTACGGAGATCTGCTGGACGAAGAGACCGGATCTGGTGCAGATCCAAACCGCACCGCGGATGCTGCCAAGGCCACGCAATCCCAAGCGCAAACCAATGGTTCAGGGCCAAGTGGACCAAATATTGTACACGCAAAGGTATGATTTGACATTTTGACAGACTGCGACTGCCGCGCCGAACGGAAGCTCACAAGAGACAGGATGGAGCAGCGCATATGAAGCAAGAAAACGCGCAAGCGATGCAGCCTGAGCCCACTCATGAGAGCGGCCTTCTTTCAGATTCGATGCCGCAGGCTCTTCTCGGTTCAGGTAGGTGGCAGACAGATCCGGATCTCCGGCACATCTCATGCCTGGAACATTTCGCTTGGCGTGAAACATTTCTGACATCTTTACAGTCCAAGACGATAATATGAAGAACCTGATGATGTCCTGGTACTATGCCGGCTACTACACCGGCTTGGTCGCCGGCCAGCAGCAACCAAGTCCGGGCAACCGATCGCAGCAAAAACAGCAGTGATGGCGGGGTCGGATTCAAACCACAATAGATGGAGAGCATTTAGTATGCCATGTACATTTGACACCTGCCAGCCATATTGACAAGGTATTGGTTTGGACGAAAATAAAAAAAGGTACCCTTCACGACCAATCAGGAGGTAACGGCCTCCGCTTGTACTCCACCACATTACTAACGGGCAACAGCTTATGCCTCAGGGTTCCGGATACTGAGGCTGCGAGATTCGTTTTGCCTCAACATTTCATGCAGATTGACTCTTCGGGTGCCTTTGTATCCAGGCACGTCCAGTAAATCACTGCCTAGCGCGAGCTCGTCAAAAGCTTAGCGTTGCTGAATCGGGTATGCGGGGGCGTTAGCGCGACGGAGCTGCGACGCTTTTGCGACACGTTCGAACCCATCTCGTACACATCGGGCGTCAGGCACCGACGCCACAGACACGATACCTGTTTGCCTCAGCAGAATCAGTTCATTTTTGCATGGGACTCTCGGGTCATTACCGGCTTCCGCCAAGCCGAAGGGGGTGTGATGTTTCGGCGCGTGTGCAGCATCCCCCAGACCCCCAATTTCATGCGGCGTTAAAGGAACTGGATATTCCTGACCCGTTCCCTCCTCTCTGCCTTCTATCCTCCCTTAACTGTGTCGGACCAGTGCCAAACCAATTCGTTCCCTTCCCTTCTGGTTTTCGCTTCATATTACAACTTTGAGCCGGCCCTCATCCTGTGCCTTACGGTCTTTCACTTCGACTTCCCCTGTTTAGTACCTTTGTCTGCAGTGCAGGCGCTACCTTCTTTCGCCCTTTACAACATCCAGAAACATAGTCATAATGAAGTACACTTTCGCACTACCGCTGGCAGCCAGCCTTGCTGCCGCTCAGATGCAGGTCATGAGCCTCGCGCCGCAAGCCACCGGTACTGGTCCGATGATACATACCGTAAGCGATCTCCTCATCATCTGTGAAGCCATGTCTAACACTTTGAAGGTCACCGTTGGTGGAATGAAGGCCGTTTCGACCGGAATGGCACCCTCCCTAGCATTCTTCCCCGAGTCGATTACCGCAAACGTGGGCGATATGGTGGAATTCGTCTTCATGCAGAAGAACCACACCGTCACTCAATCGACATTCGCGGAGCCCTGCAAAGCAATGGCAGGAGGACAGGACTCGGGCTTCATGCCTAACCCAGAGGGCAAAGCGGGCGTGACGTGGAACATGACCGTCGCGACGACCGACCCAACGTGTAAGCAATTCACACGATCCACAAACCATATAGCACGATAACTGACATCTACATAGGGTGGTACTGCAAACAGGGCACCCACTGCGGCGTCGGCATGGTCTTCGCCGTCAACGCCGCCACCACGGGCGACAAGACCATGTCCGTCTTCAAGAACAACGCCATCAACAAGAACAGCACGAAGCAAGCCGACCTCAAGCCCGCCGCGATCCAACAGGTCAACCCAGCAGCCGCGGCCGCCCCATCCACCGTCACCGTCGCAGCCGGCGCCGCCAACGCAGCTGCCACTGGCGCCGGCGCAACCGCCACCGTCGTCGCAGGCCAGGGCACCGACGGCGCCGGCCAAGCCTGCGGCTGCCAATGTCTCTGCGGCGTGAACTCGTTCCCGCAAGAAGCCGCCGTCAACAACTTTGGCGGTTTCGCCGGCATGCTGCCTTGATTGGCCCCACTTAAACATGTAAAAATCGCAGGGCCGACGGGCTGGGTGGTAATGGGGGGTTGGATTGGACTGGGGGTTTATGACGGGTTTGACGGCTTCTGGATGGCTTCACCCGGGACTTATACCATTTTTTCTGTTGTTCTGGGTGATGGGCGTTTCGCATTATACCGTACGTATGTTAATCCATGGCCTTATGGAGCGTTGTAGGAGTTGGTGTGGTGTGGGGTGTGAAGATTAAACATTTAGAATATTGAATGAGCTCTCTGAGAGATGAAACTTCATTTTATTACACGTTTGAGACTTGTGGTGGTGATGTTTCAGAAGGGACAGGCGGACAACCATCAAAACCTTCAGAATTGTCACGCCTGGAAGAATGTCCAGGTGTAGTTTTTATGGAGACAAGCTGTGTGAGTAGAGGTGCTTGCAGGCGCAGTTGGGCAGCGGGAGGGAATATCACGCAGAGGAACCATAATCCATCTATTCGTGTACCTGTAAAACAAAGCCCATCCCATCACACCTCAGCTCCGTACCCCACCGCCGCTATGCAAACCCCAATGCGCCCGCGAAATGCATCTCGCTCGCGCTCACAGTTCGCGATGTGCAACTACTTCTTTTCCGCTTTCTTGGCATCCGCTAGCACGTGTCAGCAGCCATCGCAGAAGAATGCGCAAGCAAAAAGGTAAGGGTAAGGGAGAGTAGAGAAAGGGTAAATGTACCAGCAGCCTGCTTCGCGCGCATGATCGCAGCGGTATCCTCTTTCGCACGCGCAAATTCTGTGCCGGACAACTATGCCGCAGCGTGTTAGCAAATCCACCCATTCCCTTTACCATTACGCTGTCCTCCTCAATACTGGTCGCACGTACTTGGTTCCCTTTTTTCTGCACACGTTGTTAGCATAGCATTCTAAGTTGCAGAAGGGGAGATGCGCGAGGGGGGCGCATACCTTGCCAGCCTGCTCCTTCATGTTCTTCTCGCGGGCTTTCTCGCGCTGGTTGCCGCGGGCCATGGTACGTGAGTGGGTGTCTGCAGACAGGTACACACGTGTGCGTTTTTGCGTGGAGGGGAAGACGGGGTGCGCAGTGGGTTGTGGCGGTCAGAGGTGAGGATGCGGATGTAAGCGCGGTGAGGGTTGCAAGGGCCGCTTGGGTCTGGAAGCGTGGAAGGGCCACTAGTGCGGAGGGCGGCTGCGACACGGCGCCACGTGCGAGGCAGGGCGTAGCGATGGTATTGTTCCTTCCATGGAGGTGTGGTGGGTGAATGTTTGCCGCGTACTCGCGAACGCATCGTCAATTTGATGTGAATGATGCGCTGCAGAGACGGTACGTTCGCTGATGTTGGGCTGATGGAATGGAAGGGTGTGGGCTCAAATGAGAAAACTTCATAAAAAGTACGTACTAAACTACGCTTCTCTGACAGCAAGAGTCACTTTATTTTCGCGAGGAAAAATATTCTCGCCGTATACGTGCTGGAGCCATCCGGGCTGTTGGGGGTTGTGCATAGCAGTCTCAGGGCAATACTAGCAAATGTACCACGGGAGATCGACGTCATTGTACATACGTAGGATGCAGGTACGTCCACTGCTCTTCTCGCTATGAAATGGCGACCCTAAGATCTGCATAGCATCGTACTGCCGCGACTCGGCTCTGACGAGGGTGCTCATAGCCTCCCACCAGCCTTCCTTCGAGACCTTACAATATTATATATTGCATTATGGGGGGCCACTCTTTTTGTACACACCTTTTGTCTCTAGTGCTTCGCACTACCCTTTCGCACCTATCCTCCACACATTGCATTATATCTTACACTATATCATACTCAGCTATGCGTCTCAGCAATTAAAGGTTACTGCCACTTGAACTGGGCTTCCCTCTCCTCTGGGTAATCCTCAAACCTCTCACCATCTACAAAGCGGTACAGCGTGCCACTTATTGCCAAACTCGTCATTGCCATGCAATCCTCCGCCAACCTCCCCTCATTATACCACTCCACTAGCAAGTTTTGCAGGACCTCCTCACATGCCTTCATCTCGAACGTTCCCCACCAGTTCTTCTCCATAATCTCATTCCATGACATGTCTTCATCGCCGGGTAGAGGGGCAACATGTACAGCAGCAACCATGTTGTTCTTCTCTTTGTTCGGTTCACGAGCTACCACGAGGCGCGTGTCGTTGAACCAGGTGCGTTTTCCACCTATGGTGACGGGTATCCCGCCCTTATCCGAGACCTCGTACCCGGGGTAATTTATCTCAAGAAAGCGAGCGGCAGAGTCGATGGCGATTTGTGGGACCATGGCACGAAATTCAGCGGGGTGTTCTTCTACTTTTCGGCGGGTCCATTCCTTGGCGGCTTGCATATGGACTTCGGACTCGAAGAGCTTGTACTCCTCTTGTTCTTTGATATGGAGGTAGAAGGGCTCAAGAGAAGCAGCGCCTGCATCACTTCGTTAGGTATGTCATCTTTCTGTTCCTTACTCTGCAGGGGTGTCGGCGAGCCAAAGTGTTCGCTGATGTACTTCAATCGTAAGGAGTCAGCGCCCATGTAGCTCTTGAGGTTGCAACGCTGGAGTTTTCCTTGCCAGTTCCACGTCTGGAGGAGCTCGATGGCTGCGGCCTTGGCTGCTATCATCGCAGCAGATTTGGCGTAGACACCAAACTTGGGCCAGAGTTCCGTCATCGGAATTGCTGCGTACGCAGTAACACCAACGATGTTCCCATGCGTCTTTCTTGGATTCCGACTCTGGAGTAACTTCACGGGTTTGACTTCGTTGAGCTTCGTACTACCCCAACTGACAAGTAACACCGCAGCGTCGACGTCCTCATCCGGGACCAGATCCTTCTCTAGCTTCTGCTCGAACACCCTCGCGACAAGTAACCGCGTCGGCTCTGCCAAAGGCTTGCATTGGACATTGAATTGCAGCGGCCCTTCGTCCCAGACTGTACAACCCGGATGATTCCGATACAAGTCCTCCACGGCCTATAAAAACGCCCGGCTTCGAAACACACCAACAGGCATATCGATCGCGATGTTCGACTGCCGCATCGCTTCCGCAATCATATCATTTTCCTTCTTGAACTCGGGCGTAGGATCGCTAGCCAGATCACTGATGGTCGGCTTCACATTTTCGTGGTCAAACTTGCACCACACGGCATCTCCACCGATGAAGATGCGTGCAGTGGCGTGTTTGACGTTGGCATCACTGGTCTCAGACGCCATATTGAGCATGAACAGAATCTGAGATTTCGCTTCTTCCATTTCGGGACTGTGGAGCCACTTCCCCGGCATAACGTCGGCATCCGAGGGTAAATTCACTATGAAAACACTTGAGTACATGACACCGGTGAAGTTATTGTCGAGCACAAGAATAGTGCGGTAGGTGTATGGCCAGCTTGTTCCATCGCGCATACGAAATCGGTCCTCGCCTATGTCTTCGGTCGAGCCTGTGCGAGCGCAATGGGGGTAGATGGTGTCGATGTATTGCCGTACATGTTTGTACATATCTTCTCCAGCGAGATTTTCCTCGCTGCTCGCGGCACAGTGAGCTGCCTATGACTCGTCCTTGTGCCACTCCCTTTCAATGGTGGGAAATGTACATGTGTTCGGTGATTTTGCGGCCCGGGAAGGTTCTGCGTCCTTGTTTGCGGAGCGGAAACAGCAGAAGAGGTGCATGTTGTTTGTGTGAGTACTTCGCAGCAGATCGTCCTTTTGGCGAAGAATATTTTCGGTGTGAGACTGACGACGGGCGGTTTTCTCGACTAGACTAATTCCTGATGTGGTCGTATAAGGTAAACTATGCTCAGCGTAGGTAACATGACGGTGAACATCATGAGGGCGCAGCCGTGGTGCTAGCCGATGAATTCGTCCAGGATAGGATGTCCAAATGGACCCACGCAATACAGCAACGCGGTATTGATACAACATCTCGCACCCTGAGTCGCACTGGGAGTCACCTGAGGATATATGTTAAGTTCCTCGTGGTCATTGCGGCACAGCTTGCTCGCGTAGCGATGCTGGCGAAGCGATCGTGCACCATGAACTTGATACATTAGGGCTGCCGGGATCCTCTACCCTCCGCGTCGGGCTAAAGTCCAGGGGTATCCAATAACACATCCAATCCGCACGCGTTTCTATGCAGGCTAGTCAGTCTTACTTGGGACCGCGAGCCACGGTCCATGAAGTTCGAGACAACATTGAATGGGCGCACAGGCCTCTGTGCTCTCAACGACGCCGTGCTTGTTCGCATTGTTTTGATGCGCCCTGGTAACGTTGTTATTCTCGCGTTTTTATTTTTGCTATAGGTAGCATGATCTGGAAAAAGGTTGTTGAGATGGTGCAAGATGCAGGTGTTCCACGTGCGTTGTCAATTCATTGCTCTGACTTTCGTCCAAGCGTCTATGGTATTCCTGATGTAGTTATCTGAATCGTCTATTCATGTAGTTATGCGACCAACCTCAAGGATACTTTACATTGTCCGCTCGCCCGGGACGCAACATATTAGGAGGAAGTAGTTGTGCTGATATAATAGGCGCGTTCAATTCCCGTACAGGATGTGCACAGAGCAACGGTAATACCACCCATGGTGTAGAATGCTAACAACCCAGCAAGTATTGCCTGATTCTTGAAATATCGGCATGTAAATTGTGTAAGACAAAGAAGTCAAAATAATCGGAGTATCTTATTACCGCTGTATCTCCCGGGTTAATGTAAGGCCGCTGACAACTGGCAATGCACCTGTGAAATGTCATAGATGTTCCATTTTTTTTCCCTTGACCGTCCTTTCCCCGCGAGTTTCATGAATTTTTGGAAGCACTCACGATTCCTCGATAGCTTTTCTTCAAACTCCATCGCTTCGCTGAAGCCACACTCGTATCCATTGGTCGAGGTGACAGGCGGGAGTCGTGCAATGAGCGGGCCACATCGCAAAGCTTGTTGACATCAAATTGGACATACCGTTTGCTGCGCGGATACTCTTTATTGACAAGAAATTTACCGTCGGTGTACCGGAAGAGAGCGTGCTGGTCGATTGGTTAACCTCAAGCCGTCAATGGTGCTGTGTACTATTGTGATTATTCGGAACCCTGACTTCGATCCTTAATCAAAAGCTTCGGGGTTCCATATTCCAGTTGCTGAAGAACTGGCCGAATTCCCCACATAGATTGCGTATAGCTGCTCAGGAGGGCTTGGGCGAGACGCCAGCCGCAAACTTGTGCACCGTGCTTTGGTCACAGAAACTCTGTGCACTTGAGCATGGTCGTGGCGGCCTTGCGGAGGCTTCGGGCGGTAGCCTCCGGCTGCGCTGTGCCGAAGTCTTGAAATGAGGGGGTAGCCTACACTTTGTTGATCCCAGTAGATCAGTATTATGTCATGGTCCCAATCTTTTGACGTTGCCTGCAGAGAGATTGCCTGCATCGCTGGAAACGAATCCTTCTCATTCTCTCTCCACATGCACTTGTCACGGGCAGCGCTCAGTTTGCTTTGCTTCCAGCAATGTGGCTAAAAAATTCAGGGGAATAGCTGCAAATGAAATGTCTACAGGTAGTACGCTACTACGATATGTCATTATCTTGTTGACAGCTCACATCTGAACCACTGCTAAACTTTACCGCAACGGCCTGAACAAGAGCGATGCACATGGAATCTAAAGAGCCTTCCCGTTATATAGAGCGCCCTCGAACATATCGCCAGAACGAAATGAGAAGCCGATGGTAGGATGATGAAGGGGTTGCGGTAGAAGCAACGTTTCGTGTGGCTTTAGTCCGTGTTGTTAGCGCCTTCTGTCCCCGCCGCACACACGTCTCCACCGATCCATCTTTCACCTCACTCCTCAAGCGCGTCGCCTTTGTCCCGCCGTCGCACGACTCTAATGGTAAATTGAGGTCCAACGATGGAAGGGCCGTGCTAATCTAGCCGCCCGGCTGCCGATCTGAGGCCCGTGGCCCATTTTAGAACCTGAAACATCCTCCCGCTGCTGCAGCAAACGCGCAGAGCCAATCACTACGTGGCCGTCACGCGACGCCCACACTCGCCTCGCGTTTCTCGAAGCCCAACCACGAGGATGTTCAGTATTGGCGCGCAAACCCTTCACTGCGAAAAAGCAGGTCCAGTCATTCACTTCGTGGGGATCCGGGTCGCTATGGGTGTCACTAAACTGTTTCGAGGGCGCGTTCTGCTTCACTCGGTAGCACACCCTGCAGTGAGCCCATGTGGTGCAATTTTGGCCACTCATTCTCGCGGAAGTGAAAGACGCCAGCGCGACGGCTCGCGGCGCCTTGCTCAGGCTATTATGAGGTTCGCGACAATGCTAGTACACGCTTCAGGCCTGGCGGCCTGGCTCAATCCTCTTTCACCCAGCGTGCTCCCACTCTCTTTCTATTCTTCTTCATCCTTCCTATTATCTGCTATTCAGTCTTGCTGTGCAAGAAGTCACAGTGCCTCTTGGCATGCGATCCTTTACCTTTATCATCTACTTTTAAGACCACAACTCTCTCTGGCTTCTGACACTTCACTTCATTCAAATTTATTCCCTCGAGGCTACTTACTAAGAGCTACTTTCCGGAACCTACTTCTTAACATTTAACTTTCACACCACCGCTTGACGCGTTTACGACTGCCAGCTAGCTCGAAATTCAACCTTCAACTTCTTCACGATCAACCTCTTTCATCCTAAGCGATGGCGCTCCTTTCAGCCCAAAATCTGGCCGGCCCAGGCTATGTCATTCTCAACATTCTCCGTGCGATCAATATCATCACCCTCGCGTCCGTGGTCGCAAGCAGCGTCGTCATGCTTGTCAAAACCTTCGTCGTTTCCAAGGTTAGTTTCCCATTCCGATGCTCTTTATAAAAGGCTCATAGTCCGCAGTTTTTCTTCTTCGACGCTACAAGTCACGTCGTGACCGCACTAGTCGGCAGTATGTTCCCATTACGCTCATCCCATTCGAAAATATGACTGACAAGTCACAGTGTTCCTCATCATCTCCGAGTGCTCTTTCTTCCGAGGTTACTTCGCTCGCAATTGGCCACTGCTCAGTCCCAGCCATGGCTTCGTCGCGCTGGGCTGCTCCATGACGGTTCTCGGTCTCAACATGCTAGGCAACATGAACAAGGAAGCTACGAAGCAGAAGTCGCTTGGCTTGCCATTCTGGCGCCTGCTTGTGGCTTCTGGTATCCTCGCGATTGTCATTGGCATCTTCAACATCATTGCTGTAAGTATCTCCTCCGTATCAGGTGAATTCGTGCTGACATTGTTTAAGAGCTTCGTTTTCCGCGACAGAGCCCGCAACATTACCGCCCGACTTGTTCGCTCGAAAGGCGCTACCTCTCTCACGCCAGAACCTACATATGAATTCGATACCGAGTCCAAGCTCAAAGCCTTCACTCTCAACACGCATCACACCGGCAGCACCAGCTCTCGTCATGGTTCTCCGCTGCCGCGCATTGGCACACCACCAGTTGACATGGGCTCACCTCAGCCGAACT
This sequence comes from Bimuria novae-zelandiae CBS 107.79, assembly GCA_010015655.1. NCBI lineage: Eukaryota > Fungi > Ascomycota > Dothideomycetes > Pleosporales > Didymosphaeriaceae > Bimuria > Bimuria novae-zelandiae. The sequence continues at coordinate 30,297 of ML976730.1, forward strand.
TCGCGTCGCCCCAGAAAGAGAACCGCTTCTCGCAATTTGACTTCAACCCGCTGCGCGCCTTCCGCAGCGCTCGCGAGACTGGTCTACCGTCCTACCACAGCACTTCACCCAACAAGCATCGCAGGACATCAAGTCTCTACTCGCGATCCACCAGCGGCCAGACCAAGCGCAGCTTCTGGCTCAAGCGCCGCGACAGCGACGTCCCGCACGTCCCCGAGATCTCCGCCCCACTCAACGTGAACCCGCAGTTCGCGCACCTCGTCAAGCCTCACCTCGCACATCACCCTAGTCAGCGGCGCCCAGAGGCTGGCTTTGACAAGATCTGATAGCGGACGTGTACGATGAGGACAGGATGTTGAATGGACGCATATACCCCAAGATACCACTTTCATTTCTTCTTCTGCCGTATTTCGTCGACGACACGGCTGGCTGTTCATTATTATATACCTCGTTCTTTTGGCATTTTACGGCATTGCTAGGCGCATGGGCGAGGCGAAATCGGAGGAAATTCGTTCCTTTGGGTTTGTGGCGTTGGGGTTTGATCCAATTGTAAATACATGTATGTTGGTAAATTTTTATTGCATAACGACAGATACGGTTTATGAACAAGTCCATACTGGAATGGCTTATTCGTGACGGGGCCTGTGTCAAGAGTCGTCGAAGTGGTCATTCCGGTGACGTAACGGATGGAACGTTTCAAGGCTGTAGCGAAAGCATATGCCTCATCTATTCAACGTTGGTAATATACAAGTATCAATGATTCTAGTGAAGTCTAACACGACGCAACGGCCAAAAATATATTCGACACATCTCTTGGAGCTAACGTTCAGCAGTTGCTTATTAGTGCCCATCTTTATCTTTCTCCCCATCAAATTCATCCCACACAACCGGGCTGTAGGTCTCGTTACCATATGAGCTTCCTCCGTACTCCAAGTATCCCGCAGCAAGTTCAGTTGGGATCTTCAGAATGTCTTCCGCACTTCCGACTGTCCAAACCATTTGCATCCCCATGACCATATGTTGTAAAACGTGGCAATGCTAGCGAACGATATTAGTCAGTAATCGTACCCTCAAGTGCTAGTTTGGAGATGCCACGAAGACTTACCACCATCCACACGCCCGGCTGGTCCATCTTGATCCGCACTGCTCTCCAGCCCGCCGGGGCTCCTGCCGTAGTTCTGGTCTCATATCTGTACAACATAGCAGTATCGCGCTGGATTGGTGTCCAGTTAAGTGACGCGATCTTCTTCTCGTTCTCTTCCCAATCGTAGGCACCGGGTCCACTACTGTGAACCAAATAACTCATGTATATCCCCCTCTGCCACTAGAGGTAAGCTATCTCCTATATACCCAGGCGCAAACATCCTAGATAACTGGCAAACAGCAAACAAAAGGAAAATAAGCCATCAGCTCGGTGGCAAACATCAAAAACAAACAAAAGGAAAACAAGCCATCAGCTCAGTGGCAAACATCAAACCTCACAACTACCAATGTCGCAATAATGTTTTCCGTGGATGTGGAACGGATGCACGTCTACACCTCCGTTGAAGTTCACTAGCGATCCGGTGTTCTGGAAGATAATCTCGATCACTTCGCCGTTTCTCACAGGGAAGGCTTTCACATTGGGGTCGTAGCCTTGTGGGTAGGTGGCATTCAGTTGGAACTCGCTCGTGGCAATCGAATATGATGGCAGGGCGGCTTCTCCGCGTTTGTAGACATCGACCAGAAGCGGACTCTGGAAAGTAGCCTCGGACCAAGTAAGGTTGTTGAATGACCAGATAATGCGCCGAGAGATGTCGTTCATTTGCGTTGTGTTGAGGACGATGCGCCGCGTAACTTCGGAAGCACTGGGGCAAGGTTGGTAGTCCGGGTATAGCGGCTCGAGGCTATATTCCGCCCAGTCGTAGATGTCTTTCGGTAGTGTGATGACGCCGCTGGAGGGCGGTGTCGGAGGGATTGCCATGGGGTTGTAGCGAATGATTCCAAACCCAGTGATACTTTCAGGTCGATCTCGCGTCTCGAACTGAATGAAGTACGAGTCTCGACCTTCGGCCAAAAGCTCTGCCCACGATTTTGTTCTAAAGAGAATGTCAAATCGTTCGCCGCTTCCAAGCTGCATGTGCTGCACAGTGTATGGCTTGGTGTAATGTCCTTCTATGTTGATAATCTCTAGGTCCGGATGTCCTTCAAAGCCAGCGAGTACGTGCGAGAGGGCGGTGGAGCCAATGAACCGGAATCGATAAGTTTTGCCGGGGTCAACATCGATGACTGGAAGTTGGCAAATCTCGGTCGAATTGAAGTCTAGAGTCCCGTTGAGGCCTTGTCGCAATTTCGAGATGCCTTTTCCATTGAGCAACACGGCATTGGTCTCCCCGGTCCATTTGAAAGGTACGGCAAGCAACCCCTGCTCCATCTCGTCGTCTGTCTTGTTGAAGAAGTCTGAGAAGATGATGGTGCGTTCGTCATCGTACTGATACGGTGGCTCATCGTTGTCTTCAACGATGAGAGCACCAGCTGCAGTGATTGCTTGCATTCCGATATGCGCGTGATAGAAATAGGTCCCGGCGTCGTCCGGTTCTACAAATAGTTGATAGTCGAAGAAGTAGCGTGGAGGAATGGGCCACTGCGAGGCCAAGGGCGTGCCGTCGGAAAACGGTGCTACCCGCTGTGCCAGGCCGTGCCAGTGGATGGTGGTGTTCAAATGATCCATGTCGTTGTAGACCCGCACCCATGTTGTCGAATTCGGTCTGAGGCGGAGTTCGGGTCCAAGCGATGTACCATTGATAACAACCGACTTCCTAAGTCCCTCGCAAGCAAAAGGGACATCTTCTTCAGTTACTCTAAGAATGAAATCAGGTTGGAAATTGGCATCGTGCACTGTGAGAGATCCCGCTGAAGCAATTGCGGTAAGGTAATAAAATGCTAATAATAATGCTGCAAAGCAACTTCGACTGCTGGCTAATAATAACATTGGTGTCTAGGGTGAATGAACGAATGCAGTGCTAGTTGAACGCAGATCACTGCCACGTAAATATAAGAAACGTAAGAGTAGGGATTGTCGAAGTTGGATGAGAGCATCACATGTAGGTTTGCTTGACATAGGATTATGATATACGAAGGCTATAGGAAGATAGCGGAACGCTTACAAGCCCATATAGACCCTTACTTAAGATTCCCAAAAAGCGTTATGATCTGCTCGGGCCGTTTAGTCTGTCCGAAATTGGCGCCGAAATGCCATCTCAAAAGTGTTTGTAGTATGATGTCTCGCGTTGAATTTGTACAAAATAGCAATAAACTATGAATTAGACTGAGCTCACCATTTACAGTGGTTACACATAGATTATACAAACAGACCTCAACCAATGTACGAGTGAACCGATGTTCCCTATTTTGCAGAGGATTAGCACTTCCGGTCAAACCGCGCGCTAGTGAATTTTGATATATAAATTTAGGAACGCTGTGTAATATTTGTGTGCTTGCCCGGGTGGCACTGTTTCCCTCGTAGCGGTCACTATGTACGACAGGCTGGGTGGGCGGGGTGATACCCTGTATAGTAATCACCCTTTTTCACATTCGTACTCTATGACGTTCAGCATTGGCGCGCGGACGTGCGAACGTATACTGGGGTTGAAACCTTATACAACATTGAATGTCCGGGCCGTCGGGGTTCGCGCCAGATGATCCCATTGGCGCAAGCTTATCTGCCATAGGTACGGCAGGGAACAACAGCTAGACAATTAGATTGATGAAGGCGCACTGAAGGCTTAGATGCGAGTCTGCGGCCAGTTGCAACGGCACCTAAGAACCTTGGAAGCCTAGGCGGCAAGACACCCGCTGAAAAAAAGGGCGACCGGTGAGTTTTTACCATCCGTAGCTGCGTGGAATGTGTTGTTTTCGACACGCTCCGCGCCTCTTGTTGGGCGATATCGTGGTTTGGAAAAACTCGCGAGGGCTGAATGTTTGAAGAATGCGGAGGTAGAAGTGAGCAACCCTGGTACTTCTGGCAGCTCGGCCACACCTACATAAGAGTCTGCTCTGTAGGCATTATTGTCTGGTAACTTGATAAGCGCTCAGCATGTTCCCAGCTACAGACCAGAATGGGTGAGATAGCCGATCTATTCCATCGCATTTGAAACAGATTCCATCTAGGTCGATGGCATCTAACGATTTTTGAAGTATCACATGCTGCAAGATCATGGTATCTACGATTATAGCCTCAATCGCGGACTTTTCTAAAACATACGAGGCTGCGAAGTCTTTGTAAGCCGGTTTAAAGTTCTTCAAGATGAACAATTGATATATTACTCCAGAGACCCCTTTCTCAAGAGAGTGATGAGTAGTATGACAGGTTACCGGAAGTACTTCCACGTCGTATTGCTGCGCTATGACCGGAATCGTGATGTGGTCCAGGGCGACTGGGTGACCACACGCATGGACATGCTGGAACGACAACTACGCATCTGCACACACGGAACACCAATCACCTGGTGCCACACCATCGCACTTTGGTCTGGGTCACTGGAGACGGTGCGCTGTTTCTCTAATGCATAGCGCTGATACCAAAATTATGTTCTGTTATAACCAGCCTGGAGACTATCTCGCAGCTGCCACCACAGGCCAACGCGGCAAATACTTGAAAAGTCGACGTAGTTACCATGGAATCGTATCATCTTCGGTCGTTAAAAGGCGGAAAGGGCCTGGTTGTGCACATCATATTGGGAATCAATGCCTCTGCCCTATCACCACTGGTAATCGTCAGCCCAGCTCAGAATCTGCGCTCACCTGCATCGTCAGTAAGACGCCATGCAGTAAAGAAGCGGCGTTCTAGATACCGTCCTAGGAAGAGAGGAAATGCTCATCTCTTTTTGCAAAATTCTGAATTTACGTTTTTAGTAGTCCATGTACCCACATATTTCTCTGATAATTTTGGCTTTTCGAAGCGAACACTCGTTCCTATTTTTCCCTTTCTGGTCCACCGACAGGTTACAGTAGTTATACCAAAGATCTAGCAAAGTGAAAACTTAAGCGACGATGGCTTGCTGTGGTAAAATATGTTCCCTCAAATATATTGTGAGATATGCCTAATTTTACGCATCGAAGTAGTCTTCCGGCGGTAGCTGGTTGAATAAGCTGACAAAAGCATGAATGGAAGCTTCGCGAGCGGCTACCTCATGGCTGACCGATGATATTGTTGCTTACGATACTGGTAGAAGTCAGTCTGCAGAAAGAACACCGTGTAAAAATATGTTACCTCTTACAAGAAATTGAGCAAGGCTCAAACTCCAGGTTTCCCGCTGCGCGACCGACAAAGACGATATGACAAATAGGTTTATCGCATAGCTCAAGACGCTGCTGCGATAGCTTCTTAGAACCATGTGCGGGCAAATGAGTGCCGAGACTTCTTTGCCGACGCTTCCAACCCTTTAGCGCTCTCTCTGCCCAACACAATATCGTAATCTGGGTCTTGCTCTGAGGAAACGTAGAACTTTCCACTATAAACCCTTCTCGGTTCTTGTTCCAAAGCCCAGTCCAATTTTGTTTCCCCGTTTACAGCTTTTGTTGTGGGATAAGCTGAACGCGCTTCCTTTTCCAGCGGTGAAATCTCTATGCCCAGTCTATCGACCATTCGAAGCGATACAACATCTTCATTCGTATTGCGGTCGAAAGACGCTATCGCAGCTCTTTGTCTGCCCGAGCTACCGGATACCTCAACGATATGAGACTCTTGCGTCGTACGTCGGCGGTTCTGGGCATTGATTCGAAATTAGTATCGTGTGCGACTTACTTCAACGTATGGGGGGAGGGTTTCAAACCGTTCTCTTTGACCTCAATCCAAAACAATGGTTCATCGTATACACACAGTGTGAACTTGATCGCATAGTTCCTGGTGTTGGCTAAGTCGTGAGGATTCAAAGTTGAAAGAGCAGCAATTAGTGCAGTACGTGGAGTTCCGCGTGGGGCGCCTAAAGTTGGGGCGAAGCACTTTCATATGCAAGAGAATCACAGGAGGCCGGAAGGGGAATGTGTCCCTCTAATTGGCATGCAGGTCCTGGCGAGGACCTAAGGACTATTCGTCCTTTGATTCGAACATTGGGAACCAGCCAGTCGAGTGCCACTGCCGCAAAGAAAGAAATTTGCGAATAGAAAATCTTTCAGCCGTGGCCGCTTTAAAGCCACACACCGCTCTGAGCACACTGCAGATCGAGAACCACAGCCACGGCGTCATCACTTGGGGTATAAATGCCTGATGATATAGCACCGTACTTGGTTCCTTGAGACCTCCAGCTTCCATTGCCCTCCAGACTGTCAATTATATTTCGTTGAAAAGATCTGAATAGTTTCACGTGGCGCTAAGGATTGCAGTGAACCCCTATCCTTTTCGGTCTCACCGGTACTCCACACCACCAACTCGCGTCATCAGCGGGAATGACTCCGATAAAACAACGCAAAACGACGTGAGTGGACATGTGTCCCGTATATAGATATTGGATGCCTACGCCACACCGTTGTAACGACCAATGATATTTGAAGCAGTTTACAAGGGTCTTGCGGAGTGGCTGATTATTGGTTAGCATGCAGCTCACTTTTGCCGCTCCTCGAAGCTTATCTACCTCCTCTGTTTTGCAGTAGGCCTTTTTAGCAAGGGATTTAAAATACGGATGAGTTAGTCTTCAAGTATGTCTGCCTGGCTACATGCGAACAGGGGCCCGATGGTTTCCCAAGGTTCATCCTCTGTTCCGTATTACACTTCTTCATAGTCTTTGAGCCGCCTCGATTGCTAATTCAGCGACGTGATTCTTCTCCGTGGATTTAGTTGTCAAAGATAATAAACCTACATATGTAGGTACACGTGTCTAGGCAGTAACCTTATAAGCAAGGCTGAATACACGCCCTCAAACCTTGAATGGGCATTCATGATCGTAGTGCTGCAACTCAAGTATCTAGATATGCATTACAGAGCCTTGGAAGCCAATCGTGAGACACCATGTTACAAGTTGTTCACCGGAATGGCTTCACGTGTGAAGTCCTTCGCAGCCTTCTCACAAATCTGTTATATCCTTCCATAAGTGTTTTTTGCGGGATCCACTCTCCTTCCAATTCCAGCCTTGTCCATGACCATGAAGTCGACCAAGCCCCCAACCAAGAAGGTACGGGGGTACCCACAGTTCGCCTCGAAGATAGAACTTAGACCCGAATTTGCAATATTTCGACGTTTCGGGGGTCTCAACGCCGAGAACCTGCTTTACTTACAAGCTGAACTCTCGATGCTTGAGGAGGATCTGCAATTGCAGCAAAAGATAGACAGCGAGAGTAATCATGAACGGAGGTCCAAATACGCCCTCAACTGGTATCAGCTTAGCAGGTCTAGAAGTCATGGCGACACAACTCAACTTGATCTAGTCTTCAGAATTAGAGATACCTTGAAACAGTACAGTACGCTTGCTGCACCTAAACTGAAACTAGTGTGAAAGGTGCTGATGCCATCAGACGATGCTCTCATCCAACAAGCCCAGATACTGAGATATCCACCGCCCAGTCAGAAAGATTTGGGTTACGTACAGAACTTTCTGGATGTCGATCTGAAGTACGCACTATCCGGTGCAGATGCAGAAATATGGGGATGTCCCTCGCGGAGAACGAATTACAGCCCGGATTTGATCACTCTTTGTCCAAGGCCCAAAGAAGACCCATTTTCAAACTGGGCAGTTGAGAAGACGATTGTCTGGCTGCTTCGATGCGGATGCGCCCGTTTCATGAAACCATCTCCGCTGCATGGCGTCATCGGCTATGAGGACACGAAGGTGCTGAAAATCACCTATTGGATGACAAGCATCGTCGCATCATTGATCCCTATCTCGTCGATCGTCATTCTGTATACGGTGCACTCGATGCCAGCACGACTTGGCATTATTGCTGGCTTCAACGTCTTGATCTCCATCTGTCTGAGCGGTCTCACGAGCGCGAAACGCGCCGAGGTATTTGCTGTTACTGCAGCGTGAGTTATTGCTCCAACTATCGTAACGCAACTGACATACTGGTTCTTAGATTTGCAGCAGTTCAAGTGGTGTTTGTCAGTGCAGACAAGTCCTAATTCGTTCCCCTAACATGGACTGCAATGCTTTGGCGCCATCGAGGGATAGACCCATAGTATTTGAAGACTGAAACCTTTACAAAGTGGAAACAATCTCGTGGGCGGGATTTCGGGCTCGACAGAGGGGTCAAGTCTGTGAGGCTACCACGTATTGAATCCGTTTGGTCGTAATGTAATCGACCAATGCGGTCCGGACCGACGCAGCCAATGCCATAAACTCTCTATTGTAGAATATGCCTCAACAATGCTGACTGCATCATTTTGCTGCATGTCGTATCATTAGGGCGAAGGATTGCCGCCTGCGGACTTTCTTATTCTACTGGTCCTTGGTTTGGTAAGATGACTCTCCGCTTATCCGGCGTGCGCGATCTCGTTCGCCTTGATTCTGCTCCAACGCCCATATTTCTCTTCGTATATGTGGATACCTGTCCAGACAGATCTTTCCCAAAGCACCGATACATTTTCATTTTTGAACGACAGTCTCCAAGCATGATTTTATTATCCAGTGCTACCTAAGGCCTTGCGGCTCGTGAAACGGCGTCGATGATAGCCAATCCAAAATATCTATTAAACATGGTCTCATGGACCAACTTCCAGAAGGTATTAAAACTTTACAAATACAATGATCGTGACACAGGTTTCGCATAGCCTTCGTTATACATGCCAGATGCCACCGATCGTAACCGTTGTCCGTCGAAACCAACACCATCCCGAAGGGAATGGAAGACCGAGAAGAACGTCTAAGGTGGACGTTAGAGAACGGCGCCCGCGACGTCCTCAAAAACATAGCCGTGCCAACGAATGTGACGCGTTGCAGATGTATCCCTGGGCGGCGGGCCGGTCTTTTCAAGATTGTTGAGGGGGGTAGCTGTTTAGAGCTTGTTGATACACGGCCTGGCGGGCTTGAGGGCATATTTCTACACCATGCTGCAACCTGTGCTGCTCTGCATACAGGTCTGCCTGTCGACGGGCATAGTTTTCACGTTGCTCCTACACGCATTAGTCGACGGAGGGACTAGGACGATGGTCAATACTTACGAGATACAGGTCATATGCCCGTTGATCTGCTTCAACCCGTCGCCTTGCAAGCCAGTTCGTGTCATTATGCACGAGGGTGGCAGCTGTGCTTCGAGTCAGCGATGCAGTGGGACAGGCACAGCTCTTCCTTACAGTTGACGGTAGGATCCGGGCTCATATACCCAACGAAAGCGGTCGCTTCCGGGTTGAGAAGACCCAAAGCGTTGATATCCGGCCATCCGATTATCGCGTCTACTTCCAGGGCGATCTCGGCAAGTTGGAATGTGGTCTCAACGAATCTCTTTGGGAATCGCACATGGTTGTAGTGCCACCAGAGGCTGCACTCACCACGCGTATACAAACGACCACCAGCAGAGTTGGCAAGAGGGAATACAGCCGATTGGAGGTCCTTGAGGTCCGGATGAAGTCGATCCGCAAAGCTACGACTCAGAACGTTGAATTGGGAGCCAGTGTCCAGCAAGAGATTAACAGGGATGGCACTTGCTGTTCCGGGAATCTCCATGTCAACTACGATCATATAAGGGTTGGCAGAATAACGTCGTTTGTAGCGGTGCCGGTCGAGGAAGTCGGATACAGATGTGGCTGGCACGGTGCGAGGGTGGCATCCGGAGACTTGATCGTGCAATAATGGCATTGCGTTAAGGAGGCTCGAATGCAAAGCAGCGGTGATGGTACCGGTTTCGCGCAGGCTTTGGAGCCACTCTAGTACGTGAAGACGCCTGGGTGCTGTCTTGAGGTCACTGAGCAAGCGCAAACGGTCTTCCGGTGAAACATGACCATCCGCAGGCAGTTCCAAGAGCCATGCCCGAACTTTTTGTCGACGGATCTTCGAGCTCTGATTGCCCATATTAACCGTAAGATATGGCAAGGTGTCGCGGATTGATGACTTGGGTGTAGTTCAATGATTTGTTCCCCGCGACATATGGAATGAAGCGATTCGAGGTGCGAGACGATGTTATCGGTCGTTGGCGTGCTAGATTGGCGGTGTAGGTTCCGAGCAAAGGAGGCCGTGCGGCGGCGGCGAAAACCCTCGCTGCCGGCAGGATCGTTTAACAATCACGCCTGCGCCGCGCAAAAGCTGAATGTACGAGCTCGCTGTTTTTCTTTTCGTGCGGGCCGAATGCTCTCAGTGTGCCGGAGCTCCGCGTAGTCTCAGTGGACGGGCGAGACGAGGAAAGCTGTGAACGTGGGACCGTAATGAGGGTTAGCAATCAATCCAGCGCCTGAGTAGGCGGATGAATAAAAACGAGTGTGGGGGAAATATAGAAAGAAGGCAAGCGATCGTGAGGATGAATGGTGGTTGTGTGCTCCCCAAGTGTGGAAGACGGTGAAGAGTGTGACAAATTACTAGATGACTTAAGGAGACCAAGATTTTCGTAGGCACAAAATGGGTGAGATGAGAGGTTGGCGTGTTTTACGAATCCGGAATAGCGGAAGGTCAGCACTGCATAGCGACTGTGGATGGGTCTGGAAAGGCCACGGCGGTGACGCAGCCACGCCTGGCAACGGTTCCGTTTCAAACAGTATCCACGCTCACCGATCCACTGTGTCCGAAACGCTATAGGGTACGTTCCTATAGCGAATGAAGAAGAAGAGAAAACCCTTTTGATTTGTTTAGGATTCGTCGTGCTTCAGACGCCAAGTGATAAAATTCCCGCCCCCGTGGTGCACACTAAGAAACGTGGTGGCGTAGGGATGTTTTCTGGAGCGCCGAATGGTTTGCTCAATGCTATCGGTCAGCACTTGAGCCTCATTACGTAGCCTTGGAGATGTTGTTCCACAGTGTAAGCCAGTGAGCACAGCTATCAATGCTATGCACCCCCGTCGAGCAAGCCCCGGACAGCTAAAGGGCCATAGCGACTGAGTTCCCTGCCGGTTCTCCGCAAGTTAGACAGCGCGACCGATGGATGTTTACCTAGGCTGGCTGTAATATCGAACATCGTTCGTTTGTCGCTGCAAGATAAGCGTCCCCGCTTAACTTTCATTTGCCCGCCTACCAGCTCTTCACCAAAAATAACCTTAGGCTTTCCTGCACCAAGTTTTTCATTTATTGACCCTCACTTCTCTTTTTACTTGTCTCAAGATGACGATTTGCGTCCATGTTGGCCGGTAGTAATGTTGCCGATGCAGAAGACGGGTGCCAGGCAACCAGCAGCTCCACAGCCACCGTATTGCGCACTGAAAGCGGACCTGGGTAAGGCGAAGGCATAGGGGGCCTCCCCAGTCGTTCGGACTTTGCACTCGTTTGCGATAGCATCATGTCTTATTCCCCAGTGGTGCTCCCGGCCTTGCGTTGAATGTGTTCTCTCATGACTCTCAGGTTTTCCAATGATGCAGGTTCAGTTCCAACCCAACTCACTTTTTTTCTTGAGCATACGACTCCGAGAGGGGTCGCATGTACGGAGGGGCCTCGACTTAGCCGAACAGCATGCCACAACAACCCTGGGAGCACATCGGTGAGACTCGAGAGTGCTGATTGCGTCAACCATGCTGTTATCGAGGAATTCAGATCTTTTCCCCTTCTTTACGGGCTTATTTCCCTTCAAGGTGAACGACTGCTGGCAAGCACAAGGACGGTCGATCATCCTGTAGTTTGGTACTGAACGGCGCGCGCCAATGTTGGACCAACGGCGTGCAAGGCTCACCATAACTGCTAGACTCTTCTAGCACCGGCTCAAACGGTTGCAATTCTTTCTACTCGCCCTGAACAGCGATACCCTAACGTCGGATGCTTCCCTGTTCTTCCAGGAAGCTGCCATCATGGAGCTACGACACCAGTGCGGCACAAATATATGGCTGGCTCAAAAAATCATGCGAAGAGCTCTGAGAAGCTCTCGTTCGCTGTATGCGAGGACTTTTGAAGATGGGATATAGCCGCTTCAGAGCAATGGAACAAGACGCAATGTTTTTGAGTCTGCCCGGACGGAGATAGAATATGCAGTAATAGCGCAGAGCCACGGGAGTGTAAAAAGAAGCCGAGACTGAAGGATTGAACAGAGGAACAGAAGCACAGAAAAAAATGCGGTTGAGCATGAAGTTGGCCAGGTGGTCTGTCGCACGACGTGTGCAACTGAGTTGTCGTAGCATGTTGGTGGAACGTCGGGCCCACAGACTGGTGACACGCGACAACGTGGACTTGCCAGCGGGTTAAAAGTCTCCTAGGAGTGTCCAGATGAAAAAGGAGGCACAGTTGAATACGAAGCAGACCGTTCTGGAGTTGTCCAGCCCTTGCAGATGAGCTAGACCCTGAGTCAGCGCATCCGCCGTGTTAGTACCGAATATGCTGGGCCCTTGCTGTTAAGGTTGGGTAAGCCGGAAGAATTGTTCATTAACAGACCCTTGACCATACCGTCGCGCGGAACAAGTTTGTATGCCAGTCGCGGAGAATTGAGTACCACAATTTACCCCGGAGAGTACTCCGTATGCCTTGAGTTCCCTAAGGTAGACTGCTGGGGAACCACGACCCAAGCGATTAGGAGCAACCCTTGGACACCAAGGTGAGGGGAGAACATTGGAGCCAGAAGAGACCCAGCACCAGAAGCGTGTCTGGATCCTATTCAGAAGTGCGATGGGTAACAATAGGCACGAAGAGAATGTCGAACCGCGCAGGCAAAGATTAAAATCGAGAGCACCAAGTTGAGAGCGAAGACGTATCTAGACTTCGTTCGAGAAGCGGCACGGCTTTAGGTATCCTGAATCCTGCTGCATTGAAAGCACACGCATTGCGAATAGTACCTGGGTGTTTCAAAGGTTCCCAGTTCTCCGGGCTTGCAGTCTCAGCAGCAACTTTTTTTGTTACATACGGGAATTAAATACCTCTTTTCTAAATCCTCAAACGAATGCCAGTCGTTGCAGTACGTCCAACAGCACCTGCAGCGGCACCTGGGTGTCTCGATGCGTCCATCACGTGCAGTTCTGCGATGGTGGCTGCGCCAAGCATTTGCCCAATGAACTTTGTCTACGTATGCAGGTATAGGTCGCGAAACGCAATTGCTCACACTCTAATCCTAGACGACCTACTAAGCTTTCAGCTTTTTAAAACTATCACATTTGCGACAACTACGGCGTTTTCGTAGCTTACGGGGGTTGCCTCTTCCGCACATTACGATCCTATCACCTATAAACGTTCGTCCCGTGCCCTATACTTTGCACCTTCCGTGTCCGATATTCCGCTATGCGTATACATTAGTTTAGCCTTCTCAGCTTCTCAGAGCCACGGCATAACGCAGTACGAAAAAGCAGTGACTGCCATGTGTTATCACTGATTGGTAGACAACCACTTCGGCAAGTGCAGCCGAGCCCCATCACGTGCCCTCGCTCGAACCTTCCGCATCGCGCTAAGCACTGGCCTGTCGAACTTCGACCACGAACCACCACGCGCAATTGCGCTCCAATTCCACATATTCTCACGATGCCTCCTCCAAGGCTGCTCTCCCCGCTTCTGCGCTCCCGCTTACAACCCTCCCACCAATGCCTCCGTAGAATACCCTCCGTGCGACACGCATCCACCACCGAGCACACCTCCCCACCCAGCGCCGTACCGTGGAAGACGCCGCACAGCATAACAGCCTGGCCGCCGGAGCGCCTCATACCGCCTCCCAAAGATGGCGAAATCCTCCTGGAGAGGAAGCCCAATCGTGAATTACCTCCGTACGTCTCCTCACCACACCACCGCATTCCTCCTACGTATTAATGTTTTAACAGCATTCCCCCCCTCATCCACCCCTCCGTCCTCCGCACCCTCCCCATCTTCATCATCTCCATGACCATCGCCACCCTCGTCTTCTTCAACTACCAAAAGACCGAATCCTCCGTGGTAACATCCACCCTCTACGCGCTCCGCACGAACCCCGCCGTGCGCGACGTGCTCGGCGACGAGATTTACTTCGCGTCAAAGTACCCTTGGATACGCGGCGAGATCAACCAAGTGCATGGGCGGATTGATATACGGTTTTGGGTCAAGGGGACGAAGCGGGAAGGCGAGGTGAGATTGGTGTGTAGAAGGGGGAAGAAGAACGGGCTGTATGTGACGAGGGAGTGGAGTTTGACGTTGGTGGGGGAGGGGGGCGAGAGGGAGAGGTGGGAGTTGTATGATCCGCAGGGGAATGCTATTGATCCGTTTGCGGGGCTGGATCCGGCGGATTCGTAGGGTGGGGGAGGGTTGGTGTACGATACAACGGCGGTGGTGCTGCGCGCTAGACATGCGCATGGATATTTTGAGGAAGAGAAAAAGCGTGGGTGTACATTATGTATCATCATTGTACCATATAGGCTCAAAGTAGAGCACCCAAAGAAGAAACAAAATAACACTTCCAAGGATTAAATATGCCAATAAGAATGGTCGTATCTGCCATGAATAGCCTCCTACGCCGCACTCGCCTTAATCTGATATCACAATCCAACCACCTCACTCTAACGCTCCCCATAATCACACAACAATCCAAACCCCTAAAAAAAACATAGCTAATTGATCATCTAATAAACCTGAAACCCCATCTCACGCATCTTCTTACAATTCGGCATAGGCATACTCCGCGCCGCCGCCAACTTATCCTTATCAGGACCAAACCACCCATACGCATCCTGCTCCGCCTGACTCCTCCTATACTTCTCCGTATCGCACCTCGAATTCGTAACTTGAATAAACCTCGTCTCCGCCGTCTTATGCAGATTCTTCTGCTCTTTTTTGCTGAGGCCTTCGAAGTCGCGCTTGTTTACCCAGTACGGGACTTTGAGGTTTTCCGAAGTGACGTGGTGGGTTTGCGCGCCGCGCGGGCCGTCGAGCACGATGCTGGGGCCCTTGGGGGTGGAGTCGCCGCCGAAGAGGGAGGACAGGAGGGGCAGGAAGAAGAGGAGGAAGAGCGGGAGGAGCGAGGAGAGCGTGCTGGAGAGGCTGGGGGCTGGGTCTGAGCCTGCAGGTTGCGCGGTGTCGGGGCGGCGGCGCGGGCGGGCCCCGCCGAATTGGTGGACGCGGATGCCGGGGCCGCCGCCGAGGTTGAAGAACAAGCCGGGGCCTGTGTTGAAGATGCCGCCGCCGTTGCCGCCGTTGCCGCCTGTGCATACATGTTAACTCATGTTTGGGGGTCGCTAACCATGAAGGCGTGCAGGCGCTCAAGGCGCGTCTGCGTGCGCTGGGACACGGGCATACCAAAAGGACCGCCAAAAGGACCGCCGCCGCCAAAGAACTGTCTGAACATCTCCTCGGGTGATATCTCCTCCTCGAACATGGGCCCACCGGGTCCGCCGCCGCCGCCACGCGAGAAGTTAGCAAACGGCGAGGCGCCGCTCGAGGGCGGGGGTTGGAATCGCGCATCCGGGTCGCCGCCAAACTGGTCGTACTTCTTCTTCTTGTCCGGGTCAGACAGCACCTGGAAGGCGCGCGATACCACTATTTTCCCATTAGCTTACACCCCTTCCATACTTATACACCCTGTTCTGTGATAACGCACTCTTGAACGCTTCATCGGCCCCTTCATACCCATTCTTATCCGGATGCGTTAATAAACTCAGTTTGCGATATGCCTTCTTGATCTCGCCCTCACTGCACGTCGTCTTGACCTCCTCTAACCCTAAGATTTCGTAGAAGGCCGTCGGCGCGCATCGCTTTATCCGTATTACCGCCGCCTTTTGCTCGACTGTGTATGCGCGGCCGGAGCTGCCGTCGTGGTGCTGGCGGTGTTTTGCGTCGCCGTTGGGGCGGGCGTCCGAGCCGCTCGCCTTGGCGGACATGGCCTTCACGAGGCCTTCACGGGATGCGCGAGTGTAGGCAGGAGTAGGAAGCGGAGGTTGACGGTGTGGAAGGGAGAGGCGCTGGCTGTCTTAGGTCGAGGGGCGGGTTTGTTTAGAGGGGCTGTGATGTCTGGCCTCAAGCACCGAGCAGCGATAGCCAGAAATCCCGGGCACGGACCCGGACCCGAGAACGTCATTAAGCTTCACCTATTTCACGCTCAACATTGTGACCCAAACACCGATTCTGTCCTCTCCTCTCAATCCAATTCTCCCAAAGCAAATATGGCGGACAAAGAAACAAAACAATCCGCGCTCCAATCCCTGCGCAATTGGGGCGGTACGTCACATTCCCACCCATGCTTTACACCCCAGCTCCAGCTCCAGCTCCAGGCTATACCTTCCTCACGTGCTCTTACATTCATACTAACCCTCACCCAGAGAACTCCGTCCCCCCAACCCTTCTCGCAACCCTAATAACCGCCCAACACGCCCGCCCCTTCCAAGCCCTGCCCATGCTGTTCCCGCCCGTGCTGCTCTTCTCTTCCTATCTGAACCTCTCGGGGTATCAGAAAGACGCTGCTGGGATAACCGCTGCGTGGAGCGGACTTTATGCGCTGTTGGCGATGCGGAGGAAACATGTACGTCTTAACCTCACCTTCTCGCCCTCTTTTTCCTTTTCACATGTTTTTGGATTTGTGTAAGGGGGTAGTGTAGTTAATGTGGGCAGCAAATCCGACAAAAATTCGGCGCTCGGGGCATCGTGCGCGGCGCGTCGCTGGGGCTGTGCGTTGTTAATGTTGCGGGGTGCGGGTTGGCTTATGCGTTTGGACGGAGAGAGGAGGCGGAGGAGTAGGGTGGGTGTGATTGTCACGGCTGCGTTGTAGTATACATATTGTACAAAGTGTAATATATTCCCCATTGACGAGGTGTATCAGTAACGTCACTTTCTACGTTTGTTGCGGATCAAAGCATATAAACACAGATACAAGTGAGCGTAATTTTCCATTGCGAAGGACGCTAAGTCGTCTACCAGGCAAGCAAACACCTCTGTCTATCTATTCATAATACCATATCCGGCTCTCGAGACGTCGAACCGCACATGCAGCACCTTCTGTACCAGCTAAGCCGCGCCCTACCGTTGAGCCAGAAAAGGCGCCAAAACGCCTCCCATGCATGCCCTCTAACATGCAAGACATAACACCCCCCAACCAAACATATACAAAAAACCCCTTACTGGGACTCATCCATCGCCGAGGCCTCCGCCCCACTAACCGCCGCCGCGCGTTCCGCCTTCTTCTCAGCCAACCTCGCCGCCTTCCACGCCTGAATCTCCTGCCTAAGCTCATCGTTCGGAATAACCTCGTCGATGGTCAACGGCGTACGATTAAACGGGTCGATAGCGTCGCTCAGCAGCATGCCGCGGAGCGTTGAGCGGTCGACCGTTTGACGGCTTCGCGGCAGGATGACAGGGTCTTCCATGAGGGTCGCCAGCAGCGGATCGAGATACTCGTCAGGGATCTCGCCGAGGTCCGCATCTTCTGCTTCGACTTCTTCCTTGGTCTTCTTAATTGCTTCGCCGAGCTTGTCCCATTCGGCCAACTGCTCTGGCGACTTGAGAGCGAAGCGCGTGAGGATGTTCTTTGCCGTCTCCCAGTACTCGGGTCGGTACGAGCGCTCGTCTGTGGCTACCGCATCGATGAACGTCTGCTTCTCTTGGAGGTTGAGGTAGACATCGGCGATGTCTGCAAGCATGGCCTTGGGGTTCCAGCCGTATTCCTGCATGTTCTCGACCTTTAGCTTGGACTTCTGAGGACCCACTAGAAGGGCGAGATTGTAATCCAGCATGTGAGCGAGACGGACGACGACTTCCTTCTTGGTGAAGGAATCACTAAGCGTTTCGGTGAACAACTTCAACATCGCCACTGTCTCGTTAGTGATCATCATGTAGTTCTTAGCTTTATCTGCGCGCGTTTGTTAGTTAAGCTTAATGAAATGGGAAGGTAAGTACATGCCTTTAGCGCCGGCAAGCTTATCCTCCTTCTCTTGGCGAGCATTCGCGTCTTCCTCCGGTTGTGGATCCCTGAGTTCGATCGTAAGATCGTGGATCTGCGTGAAAGCTGTGAAAGACTCGTCCAGAACATAGGTGACATCGTTGAGCAGCAAGTTGACGAACTGCACGAAGAAGTCCAAGTTCACTTGTGCTTCGGTTGCCAGGTTCTCTCTATAGGCAGGATTTGGCCAGATGCACTTAATAACCTGGAAAATTTCGTATCGAATAGGCAGCTTCTGGTAATCGCGCTCGCATTCCGCGAAGAACTTCATCAGCGCGTGAAGTAAGTGCTGAGTAGCGAACTTGTGTGCGAACAAGGCGTCACCAAGTACACCTTTTGGTCTTCCGGGAACCTCGAATATGCCGTTGAACAAGATCCGCACCAGCGACGACTTAAGTCCTGGGTTGCGGATGTACTCGGAGTTGCGCAAGAAAGTTACACAATACACCATCAGCTCTTCGCACTGCGTGGACGTGATGATGTGTGGCATCCATCGCGTGATGTATTTGAAGTTGTCGCCGATGTCCTCAAGCAAGTACTCTGGCAGGCACTTCCAGGCTTCCGGTTGTTCCGCTGGCAGTGGAAGTTCAAGGGTGCCTTGCGGGAACTTTGTACTAGGAGATACCAAACGGAGTATCCAGACTATCACGTAGCGCATGAATTGCATGGACCGAGCCTGGAGAGTCTCATCTAGCAACACGCCTTGGGTAGCGTAGATTGCGCAATGTCCCTTAGAGATGCGATCTTTCATTTTCTTGACCTGCGCATCGAAAACCGCGAGGTTCATTGGATTGGATATGTATTTGTGTCGTTCGGTCTCCATCTGAGCAAGCTGTTTATCGAGATACTTGATCTCCTTTGATAGCTCAGAAAGCCTGGCACTGGCCGCTTCTAAGCCATAGTGATGCGACGCTGCAGTCAGAAAGAACGCTTCAGTGATGAAGTTGTTCGTCCCTCCCACGTTCGTCTCATAGAATGCATCGGATTCATTTTGATCAGCATTGATCTTGGTTTCATCTTTGATGTCAACTCGCGGTGACCGACGGAAGTAGTTGATATCGATTCGATCGACCTTGGAAAAGGTCGCGTCCATGAATGGCTCACACAAGCGATCAAGAATAACGGTTATGTTCATCATAAATGCATCCGAGGCTGTCAGCTTAGGATCAGCGCTCAAAGCACGTCGCTTGTGGTTCGTATTGATTATCAGGGCAAACCAGTCAAGGATCTTCTCCCTCGACTCCTTGGTCTTGATGAAGCAGTTGGCAATGTCGAACAGTTCGTCCTGGTGGGTCTGTAATGCTAGCCGTAGTGACCGCTGAGAGTTTTGTATATAACCCTTGTCGCGTGTAGAATGACTGGAAAAATAGTTCACAGCTACCTCGCCCTGCAAGGGGGATATGGTAAAGAACGGCCCGAGAAGACTGATTCGCTCGATGTGCGGAGCCTCTATCTCCGCTGGGAGGAAGAAGTCGGATTGCGCCATGGCGACGAGTAAAGGCTGGTAGCGGACAAAGTTGCGCATAGCCAACATGTAGGGCCGATAGTCGTCGTTCATGGTCATCTTGGATAACCGCCGACTCAGTTCCTCCACAGCTTCAACTAGCAGATCTTTGACGCTGTCATCGTCCTCGAACCGCGACACGGCTTCGTTCAAGAAGTCGTGGCAGATGCCGCGGTCGTTCTCCGGGTCCACGAGCAGATGATCGGCCAACGGATTTTCGGCATGCGGCTCCTCGTTGAACATGACTTCGGGCATGGTAGCGGCGAAGATGCAATAGTTGAAACATAACCGCCGCGTCTCTTGAGCTACTGCGAACTTGGGGTCTTCGCGGTTGTGCATGCCACGGAGCAATCTACAGATGCGCTTCCAGCACCCCAGCAGGTAGTCCAACGCTTTCCCTTCTGTCTTGCTCTGTGCCGACTCTATTATGGCGCTGTCCAGCAGCTCGGGTGTCAGTCGGAGTGGACTGCCCGATTCCTCGAGGTCACTCCGCACACCCGACACGAAGCACAGCCGGTGCCCATGCGCATCCTTGGTGCGCCCAGGATCGAGTGTTATGCGGAAGATCTGACTAATGGTGCGGTCTGTCCACGCCTCTAGGCTGACTTCTTGGCTCTTTGGTGTGGCGCTGCGAGCCGGCGAAGGTTCCGCCGGCTTGGGCTTGATATTTATTCGCGGTGCAGAGGCCGGCTTCTCGGATGCCTTCATTCCGAGCTGTGAGAAGGGGTTCGACGCGGTCGTGGGTTGTGCGGCGGGCGGCGATTGCTTCGGAGCAGCCTGAGGCACCGAACTGCTCGCAGCGGGGTCTGTGGAGGATGTCGACGGCGGGTTCGAAGGCGTGCTCGCAGGAGGCGGACCGCCCAGCTTTGCCAGCCGCTTTGCGCGGATCTAAGTATTGTCAGCACTGTAGTAAAACTTCCCTACAGGAACTCTACGGACCTTGTTCGCATCGGACACGGCATCTGGCATGGGCGTGTCGTGCGGCGGGTTCTCGTCTGCCATGGTGAGTTAATGCAGGATGCGAGTGATGTGGAGAGAAGCTGTGGCGAGTGTGGTGTAGAATAAAATAGGTGCAGCGCGTACTCAGCAGCCTTCCCTAGCAGCACTGCCTGGTCCACGGGTGGCAGTTGATGTCAAGTAGGGCACGGGCCAAGCCCACTTCCTCCTCCGTTCCCCGCCGCCGCAACGGCTCGTGCGGTTGGAACGCTGTGGAATCGACCTTACTAATCGCTCACTTATTCATTATTCACAGCACTTGGAACTGCCACCTCCTCAGCATTATTACGGGTTGATGGTATGAGAGCTATTCCGGAGTAACGGCTAATAAACATCTTTCGATAATATAAGAGGCTTCGCCTCTGAAAATACGGATTATGAAAACAAAGAATCCTCGGAATCTTCCCCTGCTCCCTGTGAAGAATCCCCTCCAGCAAGCAATGTCTCTATATAATCCCGCAATATCTCTACCGTCCGCTCTATCTCCCGCTGGTCATACAAGTCATACGAGTCATCCGACTCATCCGAGTCATCTCCCCACCACCCATTCTGAGTATGTGTATCACGAAGAACGAGCACGTCCAACGCAGCCGAACGATTCCCCGTCCACCGTCCCACAACCTCGAGCCAATTCACCGCCATACGGAACAGCCCCTTCGCGACGCGTCCATATCCCTCCCTTAATAAACACATCTCGTACTCAAGGTTCACTTCCAGCCGCTGGAGACCCTCTATTTGCGCTAGCGCCAGCGCGTCGAAGAACGGCTGGTCCGTTTCGAAGGGGGTTTCCCAATTGTAGGCTGGCACTTCAACCCTCATGCGCAGGCGGCGGATATCGCGCACGCGCGTGTTGTATCGCGCGAGGAACTCCATGGCTGTCTGGCAAGAGGTGCGGAAGGGTACTTCCTCGTCCATGAGCATAGTTTCGTCGTCTGAGGAGAACAGGTTTTCGCCCCATAGCACACTGTAACTTTCTTCGTAGATTCGTCTGTTCGTTCGCATTATCTGAGGGTAGACCTGCCGCATTGCTCCATCCGGTGGCAACCTATGAGTGGGCGGTGATGGAATGTTTCGGCGGTCCTTTGAATGTATCCTTTCAATGGGTCCGAGTTCCGCGTCGGGAGCGATTAGTAGGTATTGGTAAATTTGGAATCGGATCTCTGCTGGTATGCCTTCGAGATTGGGTTTATGTGGATTATTGAGAACGGGAATTTGTGCTAGTAGGCGGTCCATTCGGGCCATGCCGTCTCCTACATTGGCCAGCTCCGGAGCAGGTGCTTCTCCATCACCAGGCGCTCCCGCAGGTGCATCCGCAGGTGCATCCGCAGGCGCGACTCCGGCATCGCCCACAGGAACTCCCTCCGGATTCGCCTCCTCTACCCCAGGTCCCTGCGAAAGCGCCGCTTCCCTCTTCGCAAGAGCCTCTTCTCGCGCATCTAGATCGGGGGCCGCTTCCCGAGATTCCACCTCATCCTCATCTTCTCCCACGGTCTTCTTCTTTTTCTTTGGCTTCGTCGTCTTCACCGGTTTCTTCCGCTTTACTTGGCGGTGGTGGTGGGGGCGGTGGTAAATTACTCCTACCAGCGACTCCCTCGCCATTGTTGGCGTAGCTGATGCCTACCGTACAAGCTCTCCTAGGTCTGTCGGACATGCTTTTTTCAGTCACTTTCAGAATTCGTTTCGTTCTAAAGAATTTACGGGACGATGTGATCCCGGCGTCCAACGGAGAAAACAGCGCATTTATTTGCCTATTTCCCTGGCCAGGTGAGAGCTGGAATCTTTGTTCACCGCGCAGATTCCTTTGTTTGCATGGATGGGAAAAAGCGCGTGGACCGATCGTGTTTCTGACTGGCCTCGGTGCGATTCTTTGCGTGAGATTGGGGAGAGAAAGCCACTGAGGAGGGTGTCGTTGGTGTTTCTTTTTTTGGAATGACGGACTTTGCTGTTTTCGCATGAAGTGAGGAAAGAGGATTGCTGAGTGAGTTTTGGCCGAGAAGTTCTTGGGTGGTTTTAAGTGCAAGGTTGCTTCGCTGATGCAGCCGAACTGCTGCATCTGTCAAAATGTAGTTGTTGACCGGTCGTATCTCAGCCGGGAAAAGACTGGCATAGTCCTGGAAACGGTAGGCTGATTGAATGGCATAAAGGTACAGGTAGTCAACGGCGAGGATACAAGGAGGGCCGCCCCGTCATGAAGAAAAAGGTGTTTGATTTGGATAGCAACAAAAAATCCAAGCGTACTAAAAGAATGGTGTGGAACCGGACGGACTGACAATGCTAAGAGAAGGCTGGGAACATATTCATCTTCGCACTTAGTACAGTCCTTTCAACATTTCTCGGACTTGCTGCAGGTCGGTCTTCTCATAAGCACCAATGGTTCTGTTATAGGAGATGAGTGAAACCGTGCAAATATTGAGTACCGTATATTTGTTCGTCCCATCCGTCTTGAGCCAGTCTTGGGCCGCAGGGAGGACTTCGCAAAGGAAGTAGCCCGGACACGGTGAACCAACCCAGACGTCGACGTGGCAGCGCTCCAGACTCTCGAACAAACTAAGTTCATGGAAAAATGTACAGAGGCTCCACCACTGGTGGTTGATTCGAATGTTGCGGATGAGTTTCGCTCCCGAAGGATAATCATCAAAGAAACCGGTGGCAGCCTGCGAGTTCCGGAATTCAAACGTGTTGTTATAATAGATCCACGGCGCCGCTTCCGCATAAACTTGTTTGCAGATCTGAAGGAGTTGAGGAGCCAAATTGACCTTATTATCGATATGTTTCGACTGATGAAACACATGCAAATCACGAGTCAAAAAAACCAAGGAGTCCGGGTCTTCCAGAGCATAATGGTAGATCAACTCTCGGAGCTCGCTAGGCAACTTGAGGAAAGGAAATTTAAAACGCGTTGGGTTTCTCTCTTTTGCGACGTTCTGCTTAGATCCCTTCTTCAAAGCATTGCTGCCAACCGGCCTCGGAATTCGGCTGGTCGTTCTCATTGTCCTCGAGGTTTCGACTTCTCGTCACCATGTGCCTCAGCGCAGTGTACGGCTTTCCACGACCTGTCAGTTGTGTATAAGGTCAGGTTCTTCCGAGAATTTATATACGATAGATAGCTTGCAGTGCTAACTATGGTGAGATAGTGTATGAACTGCAGTCGGGTAGAGTCGCGATATGCCGTGAGGAGGCAACAGCTGGAGGGTGCAGGTGTTAGGCAAGACGTTCTTGCCTAGGATAGAAGTGGCACGTGCACATTGTACCTTCCCTTGGCGCTATTGTGAGCAGGCACGCCCAGGCAGGTGGAATTCTTGCACCTGAGTCTGTAAACATAATGGGTTGATTTGAAGGGTTCCAGGGCTTTGCTTTGCAGTAATGCTGCTTTTGAAAGTGCAGGAGAATTGGTGTGTAGTTCCGTGTTATGCGAGCATATGCGCTCTGAACGATGAAGCACTCCACTATGTGAATTCGTTACCTCTTCCCTATTTCTTGATATAGGTCTACTGAAAGGATGCTCTTGCGATGAGCTCCCGATCGTCTCAAGCGCTGTCGACAGACATAGAGTGTGAGCGTATTCGTATAGACCGGATCTAGGTAGGCCGTGGACTAGCAGAGGGAAGGAGCCATGTGTACCTTCCGGTTATCAGGGCTGCCGTCACCATGACAACCACAGCTGATAACCGACGCGCGGCCTCGGCGTGCGAGGATTTACGTCTGCTGGACCTTTATAGTGTAAGATATAGAGGGGAGGGACATCAAGAAGTTCGTTAGAAGCGTAAGCCAATTCACTAAATGATAGACGGCAGCTTGACGTCCATCGCAACCAGACAATCAAGCTACGGCAAATGCAGCTAGCATGACAGTAACGCTTGAAACACGCTTGAGTGTGCCACGCACTGATGTCATGCTAATGAATGGAATACAAATCCGCGAACCAGCAAACTGGAAGAGCGCAGTTTTTGCCGCTCGCGTCTCTCTCCATCCAAGACAGCGGTGAGGCTGCCAAGCACGAGACTGGCCGTCGAGCTTAAATGTTGCCGGAGAGGACAAGCTATGCACAACCGTAGAGGCCGCCCTCACCGAGACCCCGCATCTGGAGGCTTGATAGGGGTTGCTTCGGACAATCAGCGACCATGGCAGCTGAAATGCGCGTCTGCCTGCGGGTGCGGCAGCCAGGCCGACAGTCGTGGCAGTGTTTGAAAGCTCCTCCAGTTTACAGGACGGGCGAATGGGATGACAGGCTGTTGCTGAAATCACGACACCTGCTTGTCCACCGCTCGTTCGTTGGGCGAACGCCACCGGGGGTTGCCGTGTGGGCAGACAGCGCGGGAGCAGCGTTAGAGCAGCGTCTTGGGGTGAATGTCGAGCGATTGCGATTGCGAAATCTGGGGATAAAGAGCGCGTCACGGGTAACCTTGGCTCTTTGGAGTGGCTTTATCGCTGGCAGCTGCATGTGGTTGTTGGCAACGTGACTGCTATCTGGAGAGCCAGTGGCGCCGCGCATCCCCGATCCCTTCATCTGCCTGCATCAGCGCCCCCAAACGCAACAACAGACAGTCTCTCCGTGCTTTGCACAATTCCCTTGCCCTCGTGTGCAAACCACAGCCACCGCTCGACCAATAACAAACGCACCAGCCACGCCTCTGTGCTAATCAGCATTGCGGCTGTGTTTGGGTCTGTGCACTGACCAGCCTGAGAGCAAGTGCACCTGCATCTGCCTTCCAGCACTCTTCACCACCTCTATCTCACTCCTGCCCCCCAACTCCACTCCCAACGACACATCCGCTCTCCGACTCTCCAGATACCCCAGAACTCAACACCATGGCGGAGATTCGTCGCAAGCTCGTGATTGTTGGCGACGGTGCCTGCGGAAAGACCTGTCTGCTCATGTAAGTTCCTGGGCCCGCCTCCGTGCCAGCAATGTCTGTCGCTATCGAAAAACACCGGCTGACAAGTGCTCCACAGTGTGTTCTCCAAGGGCACCTTCCCTGAGGTCAGTTGGAGCCCTCCAGCTCAGTGTATCCCCTGCTTGCGTCAGCCTGGCTGCACCGCTCGCTCGCTGCGATTCCAGCCGTCCGCCCGTTGTTACACATGCACTGACATCATGCCTTCCGCAGGTCTACGTACCCACTGTCTTCGAGAACTACGTTGCCGATGTAGAGGTCGACGGCAAACACGTTGAGCTCGCCCTCTGGGATACTGCTGGCCAAGAAGATTACGACCGTCTGCGCCCGCTCTCGTACCCCGACTCACACGTTATCCTCATCTGCTTCGCCATCGATTCGCCCGACTCGCTTGACAACGTTCAGGAGAAGGTGCGACCACGCGATAACGAGGTGCACGGGCATCGCTAACGAGGCACAGTGGATTTCCGAGGTCCTGCACTTCTGCCAGGGCCTGCCCATCATCCTGGTTGGCTGCAAGAAGGATCTTCGCTTCGACCAGAAGACGATTGAGGAACTGCACAAGACTTCCCAGAAGCCTGTGACACCGGAGCAGGTCAGTCAAGTCCACGCGTCTCTTTACCCCAACCGCGCTAATGCACGCACAGGCCGAGGATGTCCGTAAGAAGATCGGTGCCCAGAAGTACCTCGAGTGCTCCGCAAAGACGAACGAGGGCGTGCGGGAAGTATTTGAACACGCCACCCGGGCTGCCCTGACCACCCGGAAAGAGAAGAAGAAGAAGAACTGCTTGATCTTGTAAGGTCGACACGTATAGTAAGGACACTGGCCGCCGCAGCACCCCGACGTGGCTACGTAGGGACAAGCAACACGTCTGCGGCGGCTGTGCGTGTGCGGCAGATGGTTTGAAGACACATGTGATGGGTGGGTTGTGGAAGGCGCGGATCTACCTACCTTTGGCCAGTTGGAGCCTTCTCCACGACACCACGGGCGTTACTGCGCTGGATTTTGAGCACATCATCTTGGGGTAGTTCACGGCAGGATTTCTTCGGACGGGACGAGACTGAGCAGCTTATCGGAACCAGTGAATGGCAGGATTTCTTCAGCGCATGCTCGCCTGTAATATGCATCGACGGCCGACAGCTTCCCGCTTTTCGAAACTTCCTGTTCATGTTCACATCCCTCTTTGTTAGCTGGCTGTGGTTTCCTTCTTCTTTTTTCCTCTACGATGTTTGCGCATCTGGATGTAATAACTGTTCATCACCCTACCTACCTGTTTACTCTTTGGCGTCGAATGGATATCGTACAACATATATGCTTGCTGGCTTCGAGTTCATGCTTTCGCTATCGTACATGGCTTGCTTGCATTTCATCGGTATATCCTCTCGTTAATGCATTGCATCTGTGATCGCAAACGCGCACGACCCGTTGCATTGTTAACCTTGTGAGGTGACGCATCCCGCAGAAGTTCGTTGTGGATGCTACGGTCTTATGCAACTACCCAGTGTGGTAAGACGGATTGGTTGTTACCGTCGAAATACAGAGTGATTGCTTCCAAGAATCTTGGTGTGCTTCGCAGCCTCTCCAAGCCACAGTGGTTGCTTTCACTCAGTCACAAGAACCACGCCTAGATTTTCCTTCCAGGAGGGTTAACGCAGTGAGGGACTTCAGCTGTGTGTATACGTAATGAACGAAAGCTGCGAACGCTTTCACGGTTTAAGGCTTATGCTGCGGCTGTTCTGCGGGGTTGTGGTCTGCGTCGTGCCTTCCATGTGCTAGTCAGATGACGCAATGATGGGTGGGACGGAAGGAGCCGCTCGGCTTGAGCTTCCTTCTGTCGAGTTTGACAGGTTTGGTTGATTATTACCGTCAACATGCCGAGCGATTGTATTCACAATTGGTGTTTATGCTACGGCTATTCTAAGGTTGCGTCCGCGTCGTGCCTTCCATTGTTGCACAACCAACTACACCACACCACTATCACCAGCAACTCACTGACGACAATGCTATTTCTACGATACCGAAGTGTTCGATGCGTATCCTGCGTAAAGTGCTGCGGAAACGAGCCGGTCCTGCATGAGGCTCCAAGGCTGACGACCCCGCCTCCAAGGTTGTAAGGTGTGCTTGCGTGGGGTCGTAGCCCGGCTATGACTAGATGAAGTATCGCTCCTCACCTCATGTACAGACCTCGCTGATATCTCGCGGATACGAGAGCCGCTCGTGCCTTCCTTTCGGCGTCGTTCCGCGACGTGTCGCGAAGGCCATCTCGAACTTACGGTACATCGCTCACTGTCATTGAACATCTCGTTACGGCCTACCTGGAGCGGACGGAGGACAGCACACGAAGAAGTATCGTTCTGGCAGAATCGACCTCTGTATTACATATCCGGGAGCAATACGGCAGGTGTATGCTCTTCGTCTTGCGAATAGTTCCACTGCAACTTTTGGGACAATGTCAGCCCCCTCTCTGGAAAACACCAAAAGTCCAGAGCCTTGGCCGCAACCAGAGGTCATCCCAGGCCCAACGTTCCACTCTTGCGAATTCTGTAAAGAGTTCGAAATCAAGTTTGATCTGAGCGATGGAGATATCAAAAAGATTGTACGAAGTTTCATCCAGGACGAAAGAGAAAGGAAGAATTGTGCAACGATTGTGCGAACGTGGATCACCGACGCACCGTCATTGGAGGCAAGAACTATCTTAGGCTTCACGCTCGTCGACGCGCGGAAGTGGGCAGAACGAGGCTGCGAACTCTACAAACTTTTGAGGGACGCACACACATACACCGATTCTATATTAATAGATTCCATTATGTGCATAACCTTCAGGCAGCAATTTCTCAAGTCAATATCAGTGTGGACGATTTCTCGAGTGCTGAATGGAATCATGTACAAAGTCCTCTAACCCGTCATACACTAAATGTTCCCGCAGGTAAGTATCTGTTTCAGTAGCAAATCTGTACGTAACGGACGAAGCATGAACCTGGGCCTCTTGTTGCAGACATTCATCTGTGTTAGCTCGCTGCAACGCAGATACTGACAGCTTGGTGAAGGTTGGAATGGAGTCGAGTCTCAGACGTGACTTAACCATACTTCATATTTTAATTTTGTTCCTAACGACCTACAGATAGTCCTCTGGCCGGCGTGATAACAGAAAGGCCGATGAATTTTCAGATATGGTCAGATCGCGCCCAGGAGCAAGTCAAACAGTGGATGAAAACATGCTTTGGCACACACGAGGCGTGTAGGCTAAATCAAAAGGCATTCTCGCCGTCATGCTTCTTGATCGAAACCTTACCAAGCCAATCGGAACCCTCAGGCATTACTCTGCACCTCACAGAAGACGTCAAGCAATCAGCTGCCTACGCTGCATTGAGCTACTGTTGGTGAGGTGATCAACCCTTGAAAACGACGAAAGACAATCTCCAGGAACATAGAAGAAATGTCCCACAAGACAAGATTCCAGCAACTATCAAGGACGCATTGCAAGTCGCACACGATCTCGGATTCAGATATTTCTGGGTTGATTCACTTTGCTTAATTCAAAATTTGGAAGCCAATGAGCTTCATACTCTGATTGCGGAGATTCCCGAGATCTACCGCCACGCAGAACTTACTATTGCTGCGTATTCTTCACACAGTGCAACGCAAGGATTCCTGCACCAACGAAAGCTCCTAAGTGTCCCTAATACGGTTCCTATGTGTTACGGTATAATTCCATCAGCTTCGATTCTATCAGGTTCCATGCCTAGACTCTTGGCAGGATCCAACGTCTATATATATGTAGGATATCTCTACGATAGAGAAATCAACGCAGCCGTCTTCCCTTCCTCACACTATGCCTCAAGGAGTTTGTGATGCTTATGAATTCGTTACGTATTCTATGTTTCCAACGCACGGGAGTACCAAGTCTTAAACAAATGTGTATGGAAATAGCAGGCAATGTGAGCCCGTTGGAACCAAACTCACTGGCGAGACGCTGCCCAGGAATCTTCGAACATATGAAATACCTCAAAGTCGTCGCGGTCACTCAATCCTTCACCAGCTAGATAGCCTTCCCAGTGATCAATCATCTCACTGCCATATTCGTTTTCACCAATTCGTCGGAAGAGATCGTGTAGTTCTGGACCAGGACGCCACTTACCGACACGCCACCACGCCTGGCGGCTGGAACAAGGTTCAGGGCTTACTCCTGGATCGAAGCCTCTCAGGCCGGGTTTCCTGTAAGCCATTCCCCACGCGAGGCTGACGCTAGCAGCTAGAATATTAGAGACTTGACTAGGATCAATCTCTCGTACTCATCTTCCAGCCAGGTAAGGTTGAGACCAAGGGGTGCCCAGAGCGCAGCATCCTTCAGGCAAGGCATGTGTCCGGCGGCCTTAGCAAAAGCGGTGAGAAAGGGCACCAGAAGCTTTTCATTAGGGCTGACACGGAATTCAACAACCCTTTGTTGATTTTCCCAATCTTCGCTTGATAATTCATCGACTGTAAGATAATCCCAATAGTCGAGATCCGAAAGGCCGTCTTCGGTCGTAGTAAACGGTGGGTACATGTCGGCAGTGACGTCAAATCCTTCTGTAGACCCCACGCCCGGCAAACCGTGGAAGTACCAAGAGCCCGTGGGTGTCGCGAAATGGAACATGACATTGATGCTCTCGAGGTTAGGCCAGACAGGCGTTCTTGCGGTTTCGTCCGTTGGCCAGAGCAACGTCTCGTCTGCCATAACGCAGAGTTTCATTCTGCGAAGTTGATATGATAGAAGGCGAAGTCTAGTACTGAACGGATCGAAAGCTGCGGGTTTGACGAGATTTGGGAAGCTTCGACGCTGATCTATGCCTGTTGCATGATCAAGCGGATAGAGGAAGTCTAGATCGACCTCACGTAAAGAAGAGAAGGCAACCGTGGCGAGCGATTTTCCGAAGTCGTGACGAGAATCTCTACGGGGTCCGGCCCAATCGCGTGTGATGTGCCGCAAGCCGATATTCTCGAAGCTACCATACCATTCGTCACCACCAAGCTTGCACTCAAGTGATTCCAATCACGGAAGCTTGCTAGAAAGATCCAAAAGAATGTGAAGGTCGAGCTTTCGCAGTGCCGGTTGCGGACCGTCGGGATGGAACTCCTGCTCTGGGGCGATCACAGTAAGCCGTTGTATTGATCGAAGGCTAGGAAGTGTCGAAGGCTAGAGCAGATGGACGCGCCAGCTGACGAAAGCGTCGTGGAGGCTGAACTCTGCATAATTTATAGACCTTGTGGGTGTATCAATCGACGGATGAATCCTCCCTGTGCTGCAAGCGTTGTCTAACCGAGATTCCAAGGCCTTTACTGTCGAGTGAATTCTCTATCCAAAGATTCTAGCTCTTCTGCTGACTCCAGACAGCGTGCATCTTCATCGTCGTTGGAATCAAGTGCAGAGGATCTAGTGCTGTAGTGTAAATACCAAAGGTAGCTGAACCTGCGGCTGCTGTATATATCCACGAATTTGTTGGCATTGTTTTCGGTTAAATTGTAGCTTTGAAAGGCCCTAGAGTATTGCTCGGCTGCGTATTGGAAGTGACGAGAAAGAAACAGGGTGTTCTTGAGGTCTTCGCGGCTAAGGTAGCTGGTGATATGGTCAACCAGCTCCTGTGGAAGGTTGTTCATGACGAAGCGGGACTTGTCCAACACGCCTTGAGCGTATTCGTACTGGATGGACAGTCCAGTCTTGAAGAAAGCAGTGAGAGCAAACCAAGGCTTTGTGAGTTGCGCGTCCACCGTAATGTGCTACCTGCGCTTGTGGGCTAAAGAATATTATGGAATAATAATCCTTAGAACGTTTGTGAAACAAGGTGAGTGCGAGTAATTCAGGAAGTTCGATGTAATCTAGATGTAGAATGAGAGGACAAAGAAGAGAGTCGCAGTTGGCGCGGACCTAAAAGGTACGGTCGGGAAATAAGCGTCAGCACCAAGTAGGGGCTAGCGCAGTTATATCTAGTGCTGTGAATCCAACCTATGGGGGCAAACACCCACTCAATCAAGTCAAATGCCAGCAAAACGCAAAGTTTCTACTGACGAGTTTCCTAAACACGCACAGTTTCGAGACACCCAAGCCACCCCTATATCGCTTGCATGAGGTCAAAAGATACACCAGATAATCCTTTGGAAGATTACATGTAGTTGCCAATTGAAGTGTCTTTTAGAAGCATTTTAGCCCAAAGTAAACGGCCTAAACTACATAATATAAGCTACCACTTGCCAACTATATATATTTACGTCCAGTAGACTAACGCGCGAGTAGCCCCTCATAAGATACGACCTTTTAGATATTAATACAATAGATATCTACAAAAAGATCCGCCCTCAAAGATTTTTAAGGCTTTCTTTTATTTGTTTTGAACGACCTGAATGGATCATGCGAAGTAAGCCTACTATAATGGCCTAATGTAATTGGGCGATCACTACCTACTTTTTGCACATTGTCCTCCCTGATAATGGCCTATAACGTGTTTTATCACTCAGCGGCGCACATCAGTCAGTGGCGCACCCCACCAGAATCGCAACGCGCCTTCCACCGCGCCCGCCATGCCTACAACGCAGCGCGCCCAGCAGGCCTAGAAAGAGGGCAGACTTGCTCTCTTAAAGCAGGCCTTTTAAATAAAGCAAATTTTAAGCCGCTAAAGGGCTGCCGCTGTATACAGCGTCTTAGAAATAACTTTTTATTAACGTGTTAATAGCGCTCTCTTATAAGCTATAGCTAACGCCTAGAAACGTAAGCTATAGCTATCTAAGGAGTAAGCACTTATTAAGTAGATTTTTAACCTTAACTAACGCGGATTTCTACCCTAAATTATTAATATATAATAAATAGCTAATACTTGTTAAGATCTGAACATGTATGGAACAAGGAGGGCCAACGGGCCTCCAGTGGGGGTGACACTCGGCGGGGTCGCGTAACCGAGGTCACGTGACAACACCATCCAGCCAAGACTCACCAGCCATGGATGGCGATACCGTCCATGGATGGCAACGGTATCTTGGATGGTATGAATTCCTTATGTATATAACGGAACACAAATACCTTTATAGTATGTGTGTTCAACCTGTTTATTAATCTATCGTTTAGATCTGAATAAGCAACCTTGTTAATTTAATTATGCTATACCTATCTTTAATACTAACGCCCTAGTGACAAGCGCAAGCTATCACTACAACCCTCTCTTATCCTACTATAGTATTCCTGTCCAAGAACTAACCTTAGCCCTTTAGGGACTAGCTACCCCTTTAGGATCTTAACAATACTTTACTTGCTGCCCGTGGCTAAAATCTTCCTTTTTAGCTAGTTAGTAAGTGCTAGGCGACGCGTTTTATTAACGCCTAACTAGAGCTCTAAATAAAGTAAAATAAGAAGTTTAACTTATAGCGCGCGTAATATAAGGATCTAGTTATAATCTACGCATAGTTTAAGCTTATAGAAAAAATATAGTAGTTATATGTTAAGATCCCAAAGAGATAGCTAATCCCTAAGGGGCTAAGGTTGGTTCTCGGGCAGGAGTACTAGTAGGACGGGAGAGGGTCGTAGTGATAGCTTGCGCTTGTCACTAGGGCGTTAGTATCGAAGGTGTGTACAGCATAATCAAATCAACAAGGTTGCTTATTCAGATCTAAACAATAGATTAATAAACAGGTTAAACATAATGATAAAAGTCTACCCTCGCGTTCCTATATACATAAGGATTTCTGTACCATCTAAGGTCTCGTTGCCATCCATGGCTGGTGTTGCCATCCATGGCTGGTAGGTCTTGGCTGGATGGTACATCACGTGACCTCGGTTGCGCAACCCCACCAAGTGTCACCCCCGCTAAGGGCCCGTTGGTCCTCCGCGTCCCATACATGTTCAGATCCTAACATTATATAGCATAGCTAATATAAATATCTATAACTTTAATAAGACTAGCTTTGTAATAGGCGTCGCAGCAACGTTAAAAGTTATTATAAGCTCTAATAGAGTTAGCTAAGTAATTATTATCTAGCCTAGTAATTATAAGTAGGTTATAATAATTAAGGAGGTTAACGTAACTAAGTAGGTAATCCCGCCCTTTATTATCCTTATAGCTAAGCTTTACTAAGCTAGCTAGTATTAAGCCTTACCTGCTAACTAGATAATCGCTATTAGTAATAATAGCTAAATAACTAATAAGCTTAGCTTTACCTAGCTTTAGTACTTTAATAGCTATATAAGGTCGCGTATAGCCGGCACCCATCGACTCCTTATCCTTAATAGCTATAGCAGCCACGCAACGCTAGAGTTCGACAAGTACTGCGCAGAGAATAGTATTATTACGCTCTGTATGCCGCCTCATACCTCGCACCTGCTCCAGCCACTTGACGTTGGCTGTTTCTCGCCTCTGAAGACTGCGTACGGGCGCCAGGTCCAGGAGCTCGCGCGACAAGGCGTCTTCCACGTCGACAAGGAGGACTTCCTACAGATATACCCAGGCATCCGAGAGATAGTCCTTACAGAGAAGAATATCCAGGCTGGCTTCCGGGCGACAGGGCTCGTCCCGTTCTGTCCAGATCGCGTCCTGTCGTCGCTCACGGTGGTCAGGACGCCGTCCCCGCCAGCGACGGTAGCTAACGCTAAGGCCGTATAGACGCTAGAGACGCTGTCTATAGTTAATTAGCTTTAGTAGTAAGCTTAATATATATAGGACTAAGTTTATTATTAATTATAAAGCCCTACTACTTAAGCTATCTGCTAGCTTGCTAAAGCATGTTAACATTCTATATAGTAAACTATAATACTTATAGCTAAGGTTATAAAACTTTAGTAGGCTCTTAAGCGCCGCGAGCGTAAGTAGTAGTAGCGTTGCTAGTATATTGCCCGCGGGGGAGCTCTACAGGCTAAGCAGGGCCAGCTACTTGCTATAGAGGCGGAAAATGCGGAGCAGGAGGTAGCTCGCTAGGATGCCCAGCCCGCGCGCCAGCGCGCACCACCAACGTGTTTAAAGTGCTATATTTAAGGCTATAAGATAACTTAATGCAAGACTATTTAAAGATCCTATATATATATTTATAGTATAATTAATTCTATTATTATAGCGCGATCCGTTAAAAAGTCGCGTCGATTCTGGTGGGGTGCGCCACTGACTGATGTGCGCCGCTGAGTGATAAAACACGTTAGTAACTATTGTACCTTCTCTCCACAGCGACCCATGTCTCTCAACCTTAACTCTTATGTTGGATTATTAACGTGGACGCAGTTTTTTCGTGAAGTAGGCGATAAAGCCCTGCTAGATAGAGTGTGTACCAGAGACGCAAGTCCTCTAATTCTGCCCTCCAGTTACACTCTCTAACCACAACTTACAGCCACAACCATACCCTGCAACTACAATCTTGAATAAACACCCCCATTTCTCCTCACGAAACCATGCCTAATCCTCTTGTTTCACCACGCAATAACGAGGCTCCAGCAACATCTCCTGCTCCCCTCACACAAACATCCCGCATCGCCTCACACATTCACCACGCAATAACATTAGCAACACATCCTTAGCACGAACCCGAACCAGTTTATTGCATTTACCCTACCACTCTCTTCTACCCCTCATCACCATGGAAAGCCGAAACTTACCCAAACGCCGATTCCAATGCAGTGCCGAACAATGCTGAACGATAACGCCATAAAAACGCCATGCAATCGTACAAACACACATGCCATAGATACATCAACCAGTATGAGAAGAGACTAGGTCACATGAACAGAGATAACGAAGCGATGCCAAAAGTAATGCACAATGCAAACAAGGATGTAGAGACATTGGCCGCGAGACCAGGCTGACCCAGCGCCGACGCAGTCGGGTCCGCGGCGGCGTTCTGACCAGCAGGCGACGACGGCATCGCTTCAGTGCTCGGCGGGAGCAACGCACCCGGATCGGGACTAGACGCCGGTGCCGGTGTCGGTGTCGAAGTTGAACTCGCGGAGTCTATATAGATAGATTAGTACACCACTATGGCACAGAAAATGGAGAGTTGACGTACTGCTCGTCCCCGTTGCCGTTGCGGATGCAGAGGCACTTGCTGAAGACGAAGACGAAGTCGAAGACGACGAAGAGCTGCCGTCGTCGCCACCACTGTTGGTTCCAAATCCAACCCGATTCTTCTCCAAATCAAACGCCGCATACACATTTTTCAGAAACACATCGCCAAGCAGCCACTGATCATCGCCGAAAGTCTGGCGCGCGAAGATATTACTCCTACATCCCTCCTCGGTGGTTCCACCAACCCAGTCTTTCGGATCAACCCCATACACCTGCTCTCCGAATTTTATCTGCAGAAAGGTGGTGGTGGAGCAGGGAACGCTGAAGGTTTCGCCGTCGCGCTGCGCGCCGTCGATGAGCGCATGCAGCGCGTCCGCGTCGTCCTCCGGGAGGAACACGAACGAGGTGCCGGTATCTATGATCGCGGATTTTCCGGTAAGGCCCGTCATGGAAGCGTCGGTGCCGGCGTCGGAGATGGCGAGTTCCCAGAACCCGGCGTCGTTATCCAATGCAGGATACCAGCTTATATCCCCAGAATACCGGTCTTCGTTTACGCTGCCGAGGGTGAGTTCGCCGTCATTCAATCCGTCTGCGGCACGACTGAGATGCAGGCCGTACAGCTTTGACGAAATGAGCTTGGACGAGAAGAGCGTGTCGATGAGTTGCGGTGTCCCGAGCGTACTTGCTTGCTCGCCTTTGCCGAGCCCGAGGATGCCGTCCATGGGGTATGCGTTGAATTCTTGAGAGACGTTGGTAGCGAGACCGAACGTGAGGGATGTGGAGAGGCTGCCAATGTGGATGGTGTCGGTGGCGGTGGTGCCACTGACGGAGCCGGTGCCGTAGGTTATCGAGAAGGTTTTGCTGTCTGTCTGTTCCACATCACATCAGCATGTTCTCTCTGCGATTCCTCTGGTGCAGATTGAGAGGGTAGGGAAGAAGGGGTTGAAGTACCTTCAGCGTATCCGAGTCCCCTTCTCCAAACGTATTATGCCGCCCACAGGCCTCGCTCTCACACTCCTGCCCCATAACCCATGTATTACTCGCCGCTGAGTCGAGCAGCAAATGGTACTCCTCTTTTGAGTTTCCAATTGTGACTGCACCCATGTAGCTTATATCCGAACCGTCTTGGTCTACGGCTACGCTGTTGTCCTGCTTCGGGTCGGCGCTGTTCACGATACCATACTTGTTCTCGCGCGGGCGTAGCGGCACGCGTCGTAAAGGCAACGTGAGCGATCGTTGAGGCGTACCTCTCGCAATGGTATTGGAAGCTTTCGCATCCGAAGTGGCTCGTCGCGTCTGCCCAGTCTTCCCGTCGTGCTTCGGTTCGTAGGGATAAAACGCGCTCGCGAGCGGTAATAACGCGGCTGCCGTGGTCCATGTCGTCCAATACATTATATGCAGCACAGTATTATCCGTCTACTACTTCCTTCTTCCCAAGCCCAATGAATTACGCGATCGTAACAAATACAATGCGAAAAAGATGGCGGGTGCAATCAATCAAGACGACCCGACGATGCGTGTTGAACTGCGACAACGACTGTTTGCGGAAACCAACAATTGTACAAAATGTACACAGAGCGAAGGAGAAGAGTGAACCTCAAGCGGAGTACTGATCTGCAAGAGGATCAGTCATTAATTACGCGATGTCCGTCGATGTCCGTGTACCCACTTACCTTCGCACCCACTGCATTCACTCACAGTCCCTCGCACAAGTCTCTCTTAAGCCGGATAAAAATCAAAGACAGATTCGCGGACAGAAGATGCAAACAGGAGGCACAAAGCCACTAGATAAAGGAGAGATTCACATAGCGCCTGGCGCCGTCCTCGCCTTGCATGCGAGGTGCATGCGCATCTCCAGATTGCCATCTGCGACGGTGGCTTGATGTTGAGCGGGTGGGGTTCGCGTAGTGGCCCCTGAGTGGCCGTTCCGGGGCTTCTGGATCTGATCCGGTGGTCTGTGAAACGACCTCAGTTCCTTTGACAGGACGAATGACGCCGTCAAGACTCTCCTCTCGCATTTTATTATCACATTGAGATATCTCTAAACGGTTAAGAGAGTGTGGTCATGAGCTTCAGGGGTAGCTTCAGGGTATCTGGGATGGATGCATGCGAGTAAGGGGTGGGTAGATCTGCAGGGGTTCCCGTTCCCAACCAACGCTATCGATCGCTATCGTTATCGTCGGGGTATCCACCGTCGACGCCCACGCAAGGACTCTCCCTCCAACGTCATCTATTCAAGCTCAGTAAGCCCTCGATATACCTCCTCGCATCAATCCCGATACCCTCTGCCAACCCTTTCGGTCCCCATCCTGCGGCCGCACCACCCGTCTTATCTCCCACAGGCTTCCACATGCCCATGCCCATACCGCTGGCAAACCTCCCCCCGGAGCTCTTTACAGCCGCAGAAGGAGCGTCGCGCGCACGCCGAATCAGAAAAGCCTCGCGCAGCTGATTCGTGAGGAACTCGGTTTGCTCCTGGTCCGGCTGGCCTTCTTTGACCGAGGGCGGCAAGCGCATCCAGACGACCCACCAGCTGCGGCTTGTTTTGCAGGTGCGTTCTATTTCAGAGAGTGTGCGGCGCGTGCTGGTTACCGTGGCGATGATTTGGGTGTGCACGTTCAGGGCTTCGACTCTGCTCCATCCTGCTGTCGCTGCATCGCTGCCTAAGCCTTCGGCGATGAGCGTTCCAGGGTCTGGGATGTTGGGTATGCTCGAGTGTACAGTGAGGGTCCGAGGGTCGTAGACGAGGTCGTAGATTGGTTGGGCGATCGTTTCGGGGCCTTTTTGCGAGGATATGGTCGTGTAGGGATTTGAGGACGAGGAGATGCGGGCCGCGACCTTATCGGGCGACGTGCTGTTTGTCAAGGGGCGATGCAAAGGCGAGAAGTAAGTATGCAGATTTCGGTAGAACGTAGCCATTGTTAGTGACTCTGTGCCGTGGCTGAACAAGAAGGTGTAGATGAAGGGTCGATGCTAGAATTACGGTAAGCACAAGCCTTGAATGCTCTGACCTTGTAGTACATACCACGTAGATCACAGGGCGAAGTCTTCTCAGCCTAGAAGTAGGAACTTTGAAGCTAAGTTCTTTTTCGTACTGTGGTGTATCCTTTTCTCCTGTGCCAGGGGTCTCAGGGATGCCCGTATCGATCAATTCCACATGCACTGTACGCAGAAGCGTACGGTTGTTCCACTCGCCGTCGCTGTTAGAGTCATCTGCATCACCATCACCCACGTCGCCCTTCAGACCGATCGCAAAGTATCCCGCGTTCTCCTGCTGGATTTGTGTCTTCAACTTTTCTGCTGCATGGTCAATGTCTGGTTCGGGATCGACGTGACGCATGGGCGCTTCCTGCGGGGCATTTTCAGTGGATGCATCTTGGGGAGCGGTTTGCTCATCCGCTCCAGCTTTCTTAGAGCCCCATGCCGTGCCGTAACCCAGAGTTAGATACTTCACCCAGGTTTCAGTATCGCCTAGCGAAGCCAGATACGGCTCTTGTTTATCTGTTGCCTTTTCCTGTGTTGCATCAACCGTATTCGAGGCTTTGTTGAGTGAAGTCTCTACATTCCTGACGATGTCCGGAGGAATGTTCGGTGGTGGTGCAGGCGCCCGTTCTGCTACAGGCTCCTTGGGCTTTGGCAGACTGTTCCGCCTCGCTGTTCGAGGAGCTGGCTCACGCGAAGAGGTTGATGGAGGGGGGTTCCTCCTTCTCCGCCGTCTTCGGTCTGTTGTGGGATTGTCCTTTACACCGTACGCATGGTCACCATAAGAGTATATGGTCTCTACCCAATGTGACATATCTCGCAAGGAGCGTCTAGTGATAGCACCCACTCCGGAAAACACAATGCCGTCTGCAGCGCTCGGGGTTTGCCCACTCCCGATCCAAGGTTCTGCGTCTGTGATGTCGACCGGCTCTTTCGAGTTCGCAGCCTTTTTGGGATTCTGCAGGTGCGAAGGTTCACCGAATCGAGACACCATGAAGTCTATGAGGCCGTCCGTCTTTTGAACGAAGTCTTCCAATACGAGTCGCTCTCCGCTGCCCCACTCTTCTTCGCCCACGCCCATGCCCAGCTCGCCGCCTGCTGCAAGCTTCATGCCATTGTAGATGTCCACTGCAGGGCTGCCGTGAAGGAGCACGTCCCAGTTGTTCGCAAAACGCGACCAGTAACGATCTAGAATGTTGCAGAACTTCGCACGGTGGTGCTTCTGAAGCATGGCCCGGAGGGGTATACCATGGTGGAGGAGGAAGACGTTGTGTGCGCGCACGAGCTGTTGTATCAGGAGCTCCGGAGGGCTCACTTCGCGGGACGAGTATTCTACGGCGGGCTGAGGAGCGGCATCTATATTTTCAGGTCCTGGCTGGCGGTGCGCGGGCAGTTGTGTAAGGTCAATGAACTGCCTCTGGTCAGATGCATTCCCCTACAACCCCTGCGCATACCTACTGCGAGAATCCACCAACCTTCCTCCAGCTCATGCAGAACTATGCGCGACTTGTGCGTCTCTACCGAATCTACCGCAGCACCGTTGGAGAAGCTCCTGCCTATTATCAGCCCCGCTTCATCCCATAGCTTGATTAATCTCGAAGCATACCGGGCAAACCCAACCATGCCCTGCGCCAGGCCAACCTGCCGCAGCTTCTCATTCTCCTGCTCGCGCAGTTCCTCCTCTGCCTGCGTGTTGCTGCCATGAATCTTGGACCGCGCCTTCGCAGCTTTGGAGTAGTAGAACACGATCTGGTTGTGGAACGTCTCGTCCGACTGTCCAAGTTCAGGGTTGTATATGGCGAGGAAGGAGAGCTGCGCGGGTACAACCCTTGGGACGGCGGTCGACGACATTCGTGGTGTCTACGCCCTTGTTCGCGAATCGCAGTGGCAAGGGTATCTTGATGCTATGGGGTCGCCGCGGAGGTGTCGCGAACTCCGCGAGGGTGCAGTTGCAGACAAAGCAATCTTCCTACCTACGCAATCTCTACTATCGCGTATTTGTAGAGCGCTACATGGCTCCAGCAGCTCGCCAGCAACGCGCCTCCAGGATGCCGCCAGGAAACTTGTTATGAGTCGGCTGCCAAGCCGAGACCGTAGATCTCCTGCAGCGAGGGTGCCGACTGAACACCCTCACCATCGCGATCCCAAGCCATGCTGTGGAGGCTACCTGCCCCTGTCCGCTCCTTTCTCGTGCCTGCATATCGCCGATTCAGCTCAGCTGCCGCGGTGAGCGTCCCACCGCTGCGAATCCTCTTTTGCGGCTCCGACAACTTCAGCATCGCGTCGCTGTGCGCGTTGACGAGCGCTCAAAAGGAAGTGCCCGGGCTCATTGAAGACATCCAAGTTGTCCACCGCCCAGCGAAGCCAACGGGACGCGGTCTGAAGCTCCTACGCGAAGGTTGGACCCAACATCGCCGCCGATAGGCTATAGGAATTGACGAAAGCGCAGTCCCGATCAAACAGGCCGCAGCAGCAGAGCTCTGCGTTAACCATACGATTGACACATTCACAGGCTGGACGCCCCCTTCCCGCGTCGACCTCATCATCGCCGTGTCTTTCGGCCTCTTCGTCCCACCACGCATCTTAAACTTCGCCAAATACGGCGGTCTCAATGTGCACCCTTCGCTCCTTCCCGACCTGCGCGGTCCCGCGCCCATACAGCATGCCTTGCTCAAAGGTAGAAAGCACACCGGCGTTTCTGTGCAGACGCTCCACCCAGAAAAGTTCGACGGGGGAATGATACTGGCTCAGACGCCAGCCCCTGGCATCGCGATCTCAAAGGATGTCGATGCGCACGACTTAACTTCACGGCTGGGTGACGAAGGCGCAAAGATGCTCGTCGACGTGCTCAAAACAAGAGCATTCGTACCCCCGCTGAAAGACGTTGGCTGGTACAAGGACTCTGGCGGACCGATTGACCACGCTGGGAAGATCATGAAAGGGGACCAGCAAGTGGACTTCTCCATGATGACGTTGGACCACGCCTTCGCGATCAAGCATGCGATTGGCAATCCGTGGTGCGAGTTTCCAAGTGGTGAACGGTTCATTTTGAACGAGTTCAGCGAGGCACGGCAGCCTTTCGAGGAAAGCCTGGAAGACGTACCCAAGGTGCGCATGGCATGCGGCCGTGTGCTACAGATCGACCAGTGCACATTTGCGAGTGGAGCTCTTGGCCGGGGAAACCGCCGCTTGGGAAAAATACTGCAGTCGCAGCGGGGAAGCACGATAGTATCCTGAATAACAAATACAAACCGAATGTATATAATCATCATCAGCTTGTGCTTTCCAGATCTCTGGACTACATGACATGGTCTTAACCATACCGCACATGCGGCAATAACGAAGGTCCAGGTAAGCCTTCATTCCATAAACCGTCTTCACAACAAGCAAAGAGCGCCTTTTTAAAAACGACAGAAAAACCACTCGTGGGCATCAAAACAAAATCACCTCACGGTAGTCCTCTCTCGACGCCACACTAGCTCCTCGCCTGCGAACATACGTTCACCCCTTGGGGCAAACAGGTAAGATACCAATAATAATTCGTAGAGATGACAAAGATTCGAATTGATGCGATAGGCTCCGAAAGGTAGTGGTCTCTACAAGATAGTCCTACATTTCGACGCCGTAGAATCCCTGTATGTGTGCAAACTACCCAGAACGCCACGCTTGACGCGGATGCCTACTAATTATACTAAGAAATGAATGAAGACTGGATTTGAATTGCTCCTCAAAGCTTGGCTTTGGCCTCCGGCTCAGGCGCACTTGCTTCCTTGTTCAAAATGACGTTGCCTGTTGCTGGGCCTTCGCCAAAGAAGATGACTTCGACGGTGAGATCGTCCCTGGTCGCGATTAGCTTCGTGTGCCGTGTGCCGTGTGCCATGTGCCATGTGCCATGGCGTCAAAGGTCGGAAGAAACGTACCTGTATCTCCTTGAAAACGGGCTGGGCAGGGTCAACAAAGCAGACAGCTGATCCTGGTCTTTGCCTCCGAGCGCGTTTCGGACGAGATGCGTCGCCGCGTTCTTATCTTCGACGACGAAGCGCTCGTTGAGAGAGGTCTTGGTGCCCCATTGCTGCTGTCGGATCGGTGCCCTTTGGCCATCCTGCTTCGAGGAGTTCTTGTCTTCAACGGGTAGCGTATTTTGGCCGCCCATCCAGCCCTTCAGCCATGATTGAGATTGGGCATTTTGGGTGCCATTTGCCCCCTTCTGCGCATCCAACCACGAACCGACCAGACCAACAACTTCTTCGTTGGTCAGCATCTCCCACAGTCCATCAGTGGCCATGACAACGAAGTCACCCTTTTCAGGTTCCACCTTGGTCGTCGTGATGATGGGCTCGGCGGTTACGTAAGGAGGTGTCTTGAGAAGCGGCGAAGCAGTGCGCGCAAAGTACGACTTCTTCAATTCCTGAGTCGTCTCGGCGGACCATTTGTAGGAAGCATCGCCAAAAGCTCGAGACGGCTCCAGACCACCCAATATACGGCCGTTTCGAACGACATTGGGCTCTCCGGGATGTTCCTTTCGCAACCGTTCTGCTTCACTAGTGGTGCCTCCCGTCTGATCTTCCGACAGAGGCGTGGCAGTCCATTTACCGTTGGAGCCACGACGTCCCAGCACAGCACGGGAGTCACCAGTGCAGGCTACCCTGAGCAGCTTCGACCTACTGTCATAAAACGAGAGCAAGGCACATGATCCGGACAGAGCAGGTGCTAGCAATTCGGCCGCGGCAACCTTCGACTGGGCTTTCTTCAGCTTCTTGACTGATTCGTGTACTATTTCATTATCTAGTCGCACAAAGCCTGTCTTGATGGCCTTGTCGATGGCCTCTGGAGACGGGAAGTGCAGAGCGGGGTCCTCGAGGGCCGACTTGTAGGTTGTGTTGAGCTCACGTGCGACGAAAGAGATCAAGGTCTGGCGAAGTTTGGCAGATGTCACCCAGCCGCTGTAATCTGATTAGTGAAGCAATATGGATGTGTCAAGTGACATATGCACCTGTGGCCATCGAAAACACCCCAGAACATCCAGTCGGTCGAAGACGCGCCCTTGTCCGTGGCAGCCATGTTGTGAGGTACCTCAATGATCTTCTCGGCATGGTCATCCTCGA
The DNA here is from genome assembly GCA_010015655.1 of Bimuria novae-zelandiae CBS 107.79. NCBI lineage: Eukaryota > Fungi > Ascomycota > Dothideomycetes > Pleosporales > Didymosphaeriaceae > Bimuria > Bimuria novae-zelandiae. The sequence goes on from ML976730.1 coordinate 73,697, forward strand.
TGGGGTCGTTGCTCGGAATCTGCACAACATCGTAGCGAACAACTCCCTGACCCCGGCCGACTATCCACGACTCTTCCGTCTTCCTGAGCTTCGCGGTTGCCTGCTCAGGCGTGAGCATCTCCAACACTTTCCTACCGTAGTCGTCTGTATCCTTGGATAGCGGAGCGTCTCCAGTGATGGTCCCCGTATACAACGAGCCGACCTGATCCACAACCAACGCCCTCCGCGTCGTCTCGGCTTGCGCGTCGGTGGTCACGCTGCGAACCTGGTCTGCAGCGGTCGTGACACCCGCAGGAGGCGCGCCTCTATACCAGTAGTAGGCGGTCGAGGCGACGGCACCAGCAACCAGGGCGCCCACAGTGCCCCTGAATTGCATCGACGAGGACAGCAGCGCGGTCGAGGTACGCTGGCGCGAGAGATATCGCTGACCTAGGCCATTGCTGGGCGTGAAGGAGAACTGGCGGCGGGCGCCCTTTCGCAGGGCCGGGCGACGGGTGGAACGGATGAGTTGGACAGCCGCCCGACGCATTTGCAGAGGCCAAAAGGGCGGAATGGGTAGTTGAGGGATGGTTCGAACCCAAGCTTGATCGTTCTCAAGGAGCCGCCATTTCGGTTGCGGCTGGGCACGGGCCCTTTCTTTCACCCTGCCAATCGCGCCTCATCCTTACAAACAGGTGGGCCCTACTAAAGGTCTGAATCACGACGTCACCGCGTCACTCTCACTTTGCGAAAATCAACACCCAACATGTCTTCACGAGCCTTGCGACGGGCCCAGCGGGAACTGGAAGAGAAGAAGCAGCTGGAAATTCTTGAGCAAGAAAAGGCGCAAAATGAGGAAGAGTCGGAAGAAGAAGATGAGCCCATACTCGTGAAAGCGCAGGCGAAACCTAGTTTATTTTCGATGCTCGGAGATGCTGGAGACGACGATGAAGAGGAAGACGGAGAAATAGAAGAGGAAGAGAAGGCTTCGGAGCCTGCAGCAAAGACAGAAATTCAAGTCACGCCCGCACCCAAAACTTCCAAAAAGGGAAAGATGAAGAAAAAGAAGGGCAAAGGCAAGAGCAACACGCCCGCTCCTGAAAAGACACCGACATCTGCGAAAGCAGTCCCTGGACTTGACGAGATCGACCAGGCGCTTCTCGCACTGAATCTCAGCTCTAGTGCGAAGTCGAACGGTGAAGACGAGCCTTCATCTGCTGCTAGCGAGGAAATGCAACAATTATTTTCCGTTCTAGCAGTCGATACACAACACTTGCATGCTGCCAACGAAATGCGCAAGCTGTTCGGGCGTGCAGCTGTCCAAGGAAACCATGACGAAGACCAACCAGCGCGGAACCGACGCCAGCAGGGAGGCATCGCGGCGGCTTTTGCTGGTCGCAATCAACCGGGAGGTCGCAACTTGGCGTCATTAGGTCTTCGGCGGAACATTTTCGTTCAGGGGAAGGAAGAGTGGCCTCGTGCGACACTGGGTGGTCTAGGCATGGAGATGGTGGAGAAGCGGAGCGACGGGACGGTAGAGTACCGCTTCGTCCACAACACCACGTATCAGTCCGTCCAACGAGAGTTCGAGACGTGCGTGGGCTCTATGGACCCGGAGCGCATGATTCAGCTCATGCACTTCAATCCATATCACATTTCCACACTTCTCCAAGTGTCGGAAATAGCCAAACAGCAGCGGGACAACGCAACATCAGGCGAGCTGCTAGAACGCGCTCTCTTCGCCTTCGGTCGAGCCGTCCACTCCACATTCGCCCATAATCTGTCTCAAGGAAAAGCCCGTCTCGACTTCCGGCGCCCCGAAAACCGCGAATTCTTCCTCGCAGTCCAGCGCTACATCGCCACGCTCGGCATCCGAGCAACATGGCGCACCGCCTTCGAATGGGCCAAGCTCCTGATCAGTCTGGCCCCCGAGGACGACCCATACTGCATGCGCCTCCTCATCGATCAACTTGCCCTCCGCGGCCGCGAACCCCAAGCCCTCGTCGACCTCGTAGAAACCGACCACCTCGAACGCGCCTGGAAGATCCCTCCCAACCTCGCCTTCTCCGTCGCCCTGGCCCACGCCCGCCTCAAAAACCCGCAAAAAGCACGTTCAGCGCTCCGCTCCGCTATTAAAGAGTACCCCTGGATCGCCTCCCGCATATGTAAAGAGCTCGAGATCGCGCCTATACCGAAGCCAGTGTGGGGTAAAGAGCCGAACGGCGACACCCAAGAGCTTCTCACCCAGCTGTACGTTCCGCAAGCGAAGGATCTGTGGAACACAACGGAAGCAACGAGCTTGCTTGTTGAAGTGTGCTACTCGATCGACGAGCCCCTCGGTGCAGGCGAGAACCCTTACTGGCTCGCACCCATCAACTCGCTCGACCTCGCGCGCCACGTCATACTCTCCGACTCCCCGCCTCTCCTCTCTCTTCTCGACCCAGCAATGAAAGCGCGCTACACATCGACCTCCGACCCCCTGCCTCCGGAAGACAGCATCCCTTCCTATTCCACGTCGTCCAGCACCACATCTCCTATGGCAGCGCTCGGCCGCACAGACGCCCTCGCCGAGCTTGAGTCGTTAAGGCTATATTTCCAGGAACTGGATTTGCAGAACTTGGTGGAGGGGGGTGGAATGGGGTTAGAGGTGCTGGGCCCCGCACTGGAGCGCGCGGGGAGTGGGTTGCAGGAGTTTAGGCGGAATGTGGAGAGGGTGCAGGCGGTGCAGCAGCGGTTGAGTGAGTTGGGCGTGGAGGTTGTGTTTCAGGGGCAGGGTGGGGAGGGGAGTGAGGATGAGGTGTAGGGTGGGTGTGATAGAGGAGAAAAGTTAAAAAATTTGAGGCTGGTGGGGTATAGGTGGGTGGGAGGACGAGGAAGGCGCGGATGGGGTGCTTAGATGTGGGGTGTTCATTCATAATAAGGAATCCTCAGTGCAACGATCTCATGATATCAGTTTTGTCGAGAAAATTGTTTGGAAAGCGTTAAATCTTACGAGATCTTTTGTCTCTCCAGGCCGGCGGATGTGTGCAGCATTTGCAGTGCTGCTATTTAAGGCCAGTGGCTATGAACACAGTCACCGAACCTGAGAATGTGTTGACTGTGTAAAAGATTTCAAGTCTTTTAACGGGCAACTTGCGAGGGGATGCTGTGCTTGCGCCCGCGTACGGCAAGTCTGCGTGTGCGTGGCTCGGGAAGCGGGGTTGGTGGTGTGAAGTGGGTATGCAAGCAGGGCAGTGGATGAAACTGGAGCGTTTTGATAAGTCTGATATTGAAGGGGTTGTTTGTGGAGAGGTGCTGCGAACAGGTGTGGGGTTGGTGGGGAGAGGGTTTAAAAAAGGTAATGGTGGTGTTTAGAGCGGGCGGTCTGGCGGCCCGCGGGTGTGGGGGTGGTGGTGGAGTGAAGGTGCTGTACTAAGGTATTGCGGTGGTGAATGAAATGCGAGGCGTTGTTGTAAGTCTTGGGTACTAAGTGCGCTGTTGGAAGCTAGTTGCCTTGTCTACGAGAACGCGGGGTCGGTGAGGAGGTAATGGTGGAGTTAAACCATCGGGGTTGTGTTTCGTAGAAAGGCGGAATAAGATTTACGTACCAGGAAAATGCAGTGATGGATGAAGCCGATTCTGGGGCTTTGATACTGGGTAAGTTACTAGAAACTGCTCAGAAGTACGAGCGTTCAGCAACCTCAGCTCCACTGTGGGGCGGCCGGAACCATTCAGGCATTAGACGCGACGCTAGAAGCCACGCTTTTGCCTTATGACAGAGAATGCGAGGTCAGTAAGTAAGTAAGTGATTTGGTGTGAACTGATGGTTGAGCTGCCGTCTGGGTACATGTGTAGGTGGGAAGTCCAACGTTTCAAAAGTTTGCTTTGGAGGGTAGTAAGAGGTGATATTGAGAAAGACTGGTGTTGTTCTGTGTGCAACTGTCTAATTTTCTTTGTAGCACCTTAGTCGACGTAGTGTAATGTGCGCGTAGATGAAGAACAAAATGCTCACCGTCACGTTAAGTATGTTCATGAACCGGTTCTTTAAATACACATAACTTATATTGCCTCTGTATTTATATTTCACAAGACCGGAGAATTATCATGGGACTTTTTCAAGTCATACAATTGAATCGAAACCACTATTCCCTTGTTTTGCAAGTAAGCCCACAATAGTACTACGCCGAAGCGTGCTTTGCAGACAAGATCAGAAGATCTCGGGGCCGCGATATCAGCCCTGCGGGACCGTGCTCATAGGCAAACCGTATTCCGCGCTCTCCACCTACAGCATGTACTTCAAACTCCACTATGTCCTCTTTTATTTCTGACAATGCCTCCAACACATCGGGATATAGTGGCGGTGCGGATACGTATTAGCGAAGCCTCAAACTCGTTTTCAAACAACACAGCCTACACTTGTTGTCTCTCAAGACAATGCAAGATGGTTCTTGGAATGATTCTTCGTGCCCATCTCGACCAAGAGCGAACATCGCACATCGACCGGTGAAGTTGAGATCAAGACTTATGAGATCGCGGAAGCCATCAACGATCCTCACAGCGGTGGCCGACGAGGCATTATTCTGACCTTCCTGTTGTGAATGACTGCATGTTACAATACCTCTCGCTTCACAAATTTTTTTAGGTGGCACCGAAGATCAACCCTGATACCGGTACTTTGGCCGGTTACGTCTTTTATGTCATAAGCCAGTCCCGGACCCTCGGCAGTCCCTTGAGCGATGAGCTTGACATGGTCATACCCTGCCGCGTTTTGGTACACTAACTTTCTGTCTTTGTCGATTCCAGCACGGACGCCGTGTATGATGTTGAAAGGGTCGACCCTTGAACACTATTCGTCCTGGCACAACGTGGATCGTGGTAATATCATTTCGATCGTCGGAAAGTTCTTCTAGAACATTCAAATATACGCAGATGCCAGCGGTGGATAAGGCAGCACACTGTGCCTGAATATTGACTGTCATGAATTGCTTGACAATTTACCGACCAGAGAAGAGACTCAGGATTTGGGGAATCTCATTAGGTAGTGATAGGAATTCGTTTATCTTCGGATCCAGAGAGCCTCTCTTTTGAATTTCATTCGATTCTCGGTAAGTTTTGTGTAATGCAATCCGTATACCATGCGGAATCGGCATAATATGTTGAGGCATCTTGATCAGGCTAAGCAATCTTCCGAGGACAATAATGCCTTCAGCTAACTCCACTAAACAAGCATGGTGGGGAATGATGCTGGAGGACGGGTTTTTATGTTTTCCGCAGTAGACAAACCACAATGAGTGCCAATGAGTTTTGTATGTGGCGATGGATTCTGCGAACGTGTCGTGCTTATATCCATTATTCATTGCTTCTCGGGCTGTAAGTAGCTGAGGAAAAGTCTTGAGCATATGTTTTAATAGTCCTTTGCCGAATGACTCATAAACGTAGAGCTTATTTTGACCTTAGGTAGTCGAACGGTGTACCGGTCTCCACCTTTGCTATGGCTTCGAAAACCCTGGCTATACTACCTATAAGCCCTCCCAACAAATCCACATGCTTCATCAATTCTGGGAAAACGTCAGGCAACGCCTGAGTTATAATTTGATCCCACGGAACCCTACTCGACATCGGATACCTGTAGTCAGAGCGATCATTGACAATCCATTCATCGAAATTGTAATGCAGATGAAACATCTTGTTCGTGATCGTCAATGCCGATGAGGTGTCCTCGTTGAAGCGGAGTCCCCGGTATTGGACTGTGAGCTGAGGCTCCAGGCTGCTAGTGCTTAGGTATTTCAGAACACTGTTTTCGTCTTCTATGCGCACGTAGAGATCAAAAAGCCATTCAGCGAGCGCAGTAACCCAGCCAGCTTCATTTCCACCTGAAACTGTCATCGAGACTAATTCGCCTTTCGAAAGTTTCCCTAGCCCATCCAAAACACCTGCAAGATCTTTTATATTGGCTAGATGCTTCTGAACTTCATGTTTATCGTGACATGTACAGCTCATATTCCTTAGAGTTCCGAGGCGGACAGGGAAAGGGGTTGCGACGAAGTTACCAGAGCAGGTCTTCACCAAAGCATTCCATTGGCCCAGCGAAGGTGCAAGTTGCAATTCTGGACCAAGATCAACAAGTGCCGAAAGGACTTTAGCAGCGTAATCTTCGTCAAAATATTCCCCTAGCGCTGCACATAATGCTATCAGGTTGGCGCCTTGTTCCGTGGCACGGAGAGAGCGAACGAGGTGTTGGTATCCAAAGCCAACGTAGAGATTGTCCATCACCAATGGAGAAAGTCGGAGCTGCCGAATGGCATTCTCAACGTTCCTGGCTCCTCTTGCGGACAGTTTAAAAGTGTTCCCTATGCTGTATCCGATAGTCAGAGTGCATGGATCGATACCAACTGCCGCAAACCGAGCAAAGGCCCCCACCAACTTGTGAGAGCGTGCCACCCAATAGTGCGACCTAGTCAACTGAGCTTTGTTGTTGGAATGAAGAGCCACCACCGGGCACCAGAGACATTTTGACTGCAATTGACTGTCAAAAAGTACGAGATGAAATGTAACGGTCTTTCGTGAGGAGATCCGAAGGTGACGCAGTTGATGTACAATCACATGATCGTCCGCAGTTTTCGGACTATCACATGCTGTTCAGTCGACATACATGTACAAATAGCAGAATCTCTACTACTCAATACAATCAGTGCTTTCCCGACTTTCGCATTGCAGCAACAACCGCTACATGAAACGTGGCGAGTTGGGAAAGAAAATGGTAAAGACGAGACCGGCTTAAATACAGGTTATGTTGTCAAGCTGTTTGGTCACAATCACATTCATAGTTGCTTGTTTTGTACCCATGACATGCTAGTCCATCATGTGGAAATCTGGGTGACGTTTCTGGACCGAACTTGGCTCAACTAGACAACCCAGGATTGTTCCTGCCAAGCGCAGGACGAAAGGAAGCCACATAATTTTCCACAGCAATCACAGATCGGTCAGGAGGCCAATAGCCCAGAGATACTAGGCAAGAGCCACTGCACTGTGCGCCATGTCATCTAGATTTCGCGGTTTTTGCGGGTCACCTAAATGCCACTAAACTATTTGGGCGTAGAAGGAGTACAAACGATTAACAGAGTTACCAAGCTCAAAAAAGGGAGACAAATTGTAAAGGGATAAGGAACAAACAAGTGCACATAGTTTTGCTCAAAATGTTTTAGCAACCTTCTTGTGGACAGGAACCCAAAACGGAATTTACCTTAGGTACCGTGTCCGTGCGCGTAACGATCGGATTCGCGTAACGATCGCCGAACACCAAACCACCTCAACCTTCAGCGCGTCATAATTCTATCAACATGGATCCAATTCAAGCTGCGATTGATGAAATCGAATCGCTAAATCCAGGAGAACGCTTTACTTATGCTGAAATAGCGCGTAGGCATGGTGTTGATCGCAATACCCTATCGCGAAATCATAGAGGGGTTCAATCGTCGCGAACAACTAAGAGAATTAATCAACAAAAGCTCAACGTCCAGCAAGAGGAGGAGCTTGTACGATATATCAAAAGACTCACAGAGAGACATATACCTCCCACTAGAGAGATGATACAGAACTTCGCCTCTACGATAGCAAAGGAGCCAGTTAGCGAGAGCTGGGTTACGCGCTTTATCAACCGACACAGCATTCATCTCATCTCACAATGGACGGTCGGCATGGACAGCAATCGCCACAAAGCTGATTCAGAGGATAAATATCGCTTCTATTTCCAATTTCTACACAGCAAGATGGATCAATATCATATAGATCCTCGTCATATCTACAATATGGATGAGAAAGGCTGCCTGATCGGTATCGTTGGTAGATCAAAGAGGATATTCAGCAGACGAATGTGGGAGAAGAAGGAGGTTAGGGCATCACTCCAAGATGGCAATCGCGCATGGATCACGCTCCTGGCATGTATCTGCGCTGATGGATCAGCTCTGCCGCCAAGCCTCATCTATGAGGCCGCCAACAAGGGCATCCAATCAAGCTGGGTAGAGGATATCAAGGCAGGAGAACACGAAGTCTTTATCACCTTATCATCCTCTGGCTGGACGAACAACGATATCGGGCTTGCCTAGCTTGAGCAAGTGTTTGATCGCTGTACAAAAAAGAAGACTCGACGATCCTATCGACTTTTAATTATAGACGGCCACGGATCTCATGTTACTATAGACTTTATTAACTATTATAATAAGTATAAGATCCTGCTTACTGTCCTGCCTCCTTACTTAACTCATACGCTTTAGCTACTTGATGTTGCGATGTTCAAGCCTCTATTAACAGCGTACTTAGCAGAGCTATCACGATACCTTTATAGAAGCCAGGGCCTAGCTTCTATCACTAAAGACGACTTCTTCCCCCTATTCTGGAATGCGTGGAAGGCCTCCTTTAAGAAATCAACTATCCTCAGCTCTTTTAGAGCCACAGGCATATCACCACCTAATCCTGATCCTATCCTTAATAGGTTTACGCAGGATCAAGAATCAGGCGATAGTTCTTTATCAGGGCTTAGCGATCATGATTGGAGAAAGGTGGATAGGCTTTTACGATCAGTAGTGAAGGAACAGGGTAGTCAAGATACAAAGAAGCTTCGTCAATCGCTCCACCATCTATCTGTCCAAAATGAGCTGCTTAAGCATGACAACGATGGGCTTAGGCAGGCGCTATCTATCAAGAAGAAGCGTAAAAAGAAGGGCAAAGCTCTTAACCTTTAACAGCGCCAGGAGTATTATAGTAGGGCTATTTTATAGTTACTAAGGAAAGTAAGGGAGGCACATGTTTGTTAATTAATTAAGGAGCAAGAGGATAAGCAACAGTAGCTTTAAAAAGCGGAGATAGCAGAGCTAAAGAAGGTAGCTAAGCTATACAAGGAGAAAATGTAGCAGGAAAAGCGTGCTGCGCGAGAGGCAGCTAAGAAGGCGAAGGAGAAGGAGAGGGTTGAAAAGGCTGCTCAGCGCGCTGCCCAGAAGTCTGCCCACGACGCTGAAAAAGCTCTGCAACTATCCCAAAAGGGTAAGAGAAAGGCCTCTCAGTCATCTCTACAGAGCAGAAAGCGTCAGAAACGTGGTGTTGATGCTACAGATGTTGGGGAGGCCTCAGAGGGCGCATCTGCTGCCCCAACCAAATCTACACGCAGCGGCCGCGACGTCAAGCTTCCTGATAGATATAAATAGTGAAAATCAATCGCAAGGATCTATATAGTAATCAACTAGAAAATCTTATAATAATACTAACTGTGGGTGGCTCTATTGCCTTATTGCTGATAGAGCTGTTCTGGTGTTCGGCGATCGTTACGCGAATCCGATCGTTACGCGCACGGACACGTTATCGAACGGGGTGTATCGGAGCTAAGCCGTCTATCGGTGGTTTCGTAAAATCCCGCTACACATGTGATCTGGGCGCTTGTTAGGTACCCTGCCGAGACAGTCAGTGCGCCGCGACACTAACGCGCCACCCCAACAGATGTAGCACCTCAACTTTGACGCGCCGCATCTCCACCAATATGGATCCGATTGAGGCTGCAATCATCGCTATCGACTCACGAGAACCTGGAGAAACTTTCTCATATAGAAAAATTGCAGAAGAATTTGGTGTTGTGCGGTCAACATTAACGCGCTAGCATAGACGCGCCATGCAGGCGCGTACACAGCTACTATAGACTTGCTAAAATCTCAACTAATAATAAGAATCTAAGCTCCTATAGTATATATAGCGTTTTACTTAGAAAGGTCTACCCCCTACGCGTTAGATAATCTAAAACTTTATATTAATTATTACTAAAAAGGATGTCTCTATATAATAAGTTAATTACTTTATTAGGCGCCACCCTAACTCCCTAATCTCGCGATGGACGACTAGGCTAGATAGTAATTGCTACAACGCTAATTTAGGCGTAAGATATAGGCTCTACTTTAAGCTTCTATATAAAAAAATTATAAAGTATAGCATAGAGCCTCAGCATACCTATAATATGGACGAAAAAGGCTTCCTACTCGGCATCACCGGCAGGTCAAAAAGGATCTTCGACAGGCCTATATATAAGAGTCGCCAAGTGAGGCAATCTATCCAGGATGGCAGTCGTGAGTGGATCTCGCTCATCGCATGTATATGCGCCGATGGATCTACTGTTAATTTATCACTAATCTATCAATCTAACGCTAAGACTCTACAATCAAGCTAGGTTAAAGAAATTAACGTTAATTCTTATAAAGTCTTTATTACCTTATTAACCTCTAGATAGTCAAACAACGAGATAGGGCTTTAATGGCTAAAACAGGTGTTTAATCGCTATACTAAGGAGAAGGCTTAATAATAGTAGCAACTCCTAGTCCTTAATAGGCATGGATCTCACGTTACTATAGATTTTATCGACTACTGTGATTAGAAAAAGATCCTCCTTGCGATATTTCCCCCTCACGCCACTTATACGCTACAGCCTCTAGACGTTTGTGTGTTTAAGTCTCTTTCTACTGCCTACTCTGACGAGCTCTCCGCATACCTGTATAGGAGTTAGGGGCTATTAATAATCGCTAAAAGAGACTTCTTTACACTATTTTAGAGGGCCTAGACAACGTTAGTTACGCTATAATTAATTACTAAAGCTTTTAAGTGTATAGGTATCTTACCGCCAGATCCTACACTAATCCTTAGTTAATTTAATAGAAATAAGTCTCTAGAATAAAGATCGCGCGAAAGTTTTACTTTAGTACTTAGCGCGTTTAATTAGCGCAAAATCGATTAGCTTTTAAAGGTTGTTGTTAATACAGGGGGAGGTAATAAGGCCAAGAAGCTAAGTCGCACTATACACTTAATCTTTATATAAAAGTAGCTTCTAGAGCATGAGAATCAGGGGCTACAAGAAGCCCTCACAAACCAGAAACGGCGTCAAACAAAGGCAGGACTCTACCTTTTAAGCAGCTAGATAAGTGGCATAGAGGATCTGTTTTCTGGTTACCTGCCCGCGTACAGAGGGCGCGCGATTTTCTCAGCTAACAAAAGGCTAAAAAGCAACAACTACAACTCTAGAAAAGTAAGCAGAGAGATCTAGATAGCAAATAGGCAGCTTAAAGCTTATTTACTATAAAAGAAGCGTATTGCGCGTGCGATAGCTAGAAATACGCGCGCTAAGAAAAAAGCTAATTAGGCTACTAAGTAACGCCTCTGTTAACAGGCTCGCAAGACTTAATAATAACTTTAAAAACGTCTTAAAATTGCTAAAAAGGGAAGCTAGAATGCTTTAAAAGCTACTTATATAATTATAAAGAGGAAGAAGCCTACGCCGGCATCTATACGCGTTAATATAATAATATCTACGCTATTAGCGCTAGTATCGCGTAGTGGCTAAATAATTAAAATACTAAGTAGATATTTATAATTTAACTAGCTAGCAATCTTCTATAGCTCTATAAAATCTTAACTCTAGAAAATTTCGCGATAAAAGCTTTTGTGTAAAACTCTACAGCCTCATGTTGCTGGCTGCGGTGCTGGTGTTGGGGTGGCGCGTTAGTGTCGCGGCGCACTAACTGTCTCGGCAGGGTAAGAACGGAGGCTGTACCAAGCAATTGCAGGGAATCCTCAGAATTACCTCTAATGGATCAGTTTGGTTGTTGAAGGGAGCCTTCAGAACGACGGTATGTGGATCATCAATCTTCGGCAAACCTTGCCGATTTTCTGTGCTCGTGCGCCCTTCCTCGGACACCAGCCGAGCTCGGCAATCCTTCCTATCCCGCAAATTTCCCAACCCCACAAATGACCTAATGAGGCATCCCGTGGGGAAACACTCCCACTAAACCTCAACAACACGTGCAGCAAGCCTCGTCATCTGCAAAGTCGCCTCAACGACTTGGCTCCATTTTGCCTGCACCGCATACCTGCAAATCAATTCCGCAAGCGGCATGCAAGTGATGCTGGGGCTGCTCCTCGGGACCAATCATCGTAAAAGCTGATGTGGACCTCAGGCAAAACACGATACGAGATGTGGGTTTCCTGGGGTATGGGGCCGAGAAGTAAGGCGCAAAAACACTGCAAGCGCCAATCGAGGAGAGCTTTTGGTACGTTCGGGCTTGCGGACGTGAGTTGAGCGAGGAAGAAGATATCCGAGGGAGTAGTTTTGTGATGGATATAAGAGGCTGAAGGTATATGTCGATCCATGGTACAATAGCCGGCAATAACCTGCGGGCTTCAACGTCTGTCACCACGTCGTCACTTACACCGCGTGCTTGTTTACCTCTACCATCGTCAAACTCCACAAGCAGCTATGGCGCGGAAATATCTGGGTGGGTCAGGGGAAAGACTGACTATCTGGATCAGTATCGCTGCAAGCACTGTTCTCATGTAAGAGCATATGCAAAGGGCCAGCTGATGTCTGAGATACTGATGAAATGCTAGCTTTTACGGATATGACCAAGGTGTCTTTGGCAATGTGATCATTAGCGAAGATTTCCTCGAGACCTTTGGGCACCCTTCGGCCAACATGCAAGTGAGTTGAAATACATTGATACAGTGAGCAGCATTGACCATATTTTCAGGGCGTCATGACGAGCATCTACAACATCGGCTGTTTCATAGGAGCTATGTCTACTATCTGGACTGGCGACATCCTCGGACGCCCACGACAAATCATTGTCGGATCCACTGTGATCGGCATCGGTGCCATCATTCAAACAACAAGCTATGGTGTCCCGCAAATGATGGTCGGCAGGATCGTCGCCGGACTAGGCACTGGGATGAACACTGCTACAGCGGGAGTCTGGCAAGCCGAGACCAGCAAAATGAGCAGCCGAGGGAAACTCGTTATTATACAAATGGGTACGTCACATCCTCGTCTCCACCGTCCATCTGCTGAATCAACACAGCAAACTGCATCACTGGCTTCTCCATCAGCAACTGGCTCACCCTCGGCTTCTCCTTCGCACCACGCGACGTCGCATGGCGCTTCCCGCTAGCATTCCAACTCTTCTTCACCTTCTGCATCTACGCTCTCTGCCCCTTCCTCCCCGACTCGCCGCGTCTCCTTATCCGCAAAGGGAAGCACGAGGAAGCGCTCGAAGTCCTAGCCGCTTTGGAGGGCCACGGAGCGACGCCAGAGTCGCCTTCAGTGCGCACGCAATACAACATCATCAAGGACATTCTCGACCGCGAGCATATGAATACGTACACTTGGGGGCAACTGCTTACCGGGAAGGGCCCCAATGGTGTCCTCAGACGCATGATTCTGGGCGCTTGGATGCAGGCCATGAACCAGATTTCGGGTATCAATGTGACAAGCTACTACATGAGCTATATTTTCATCAATGCACTGGGCATCTCGGAGCTGCTGAGCCGGATTTTGGCTGCTGCTGGGTCGCTCGATTATTTGATCTTTGCTTGTTTGGCGTACTTTGTCATTGAGAGATATGGACGGCGCAAGGTACGGTCTCCGCCGTGGCTGATTTATGAGTTGCTAACGGGAGATAGGTCATGATGGTATCAGCCACCGCATGCTCAACCTGCTGGATCATGATCGCCATCGCACTAGGGATCTCTGCCAACGGTGGAGACGAGTACAGGCTCGGCATTGTCGCAGTTTCGTTCTTCTTCGTGTTCTTCGCCAGCTTTGGAATGGGCGTGCTCGGTGTACCGTGGTTGTATCCTACCGAGTGAGTCACCAACTTATCGCAACCAAACATCGTCACTGACACTTACAGGATCAACGCGCTCGAGATGCGTACTAAAGGCGCTTCGCTAGCCATGAGCACAAACTGGATCATGAACTACGCCGTGGTGCAAGTCACGCTTCCCGGTATCCAGAACATTGGGTGGAAGTTCTGGATCATCTGGGCCGTGATCTGCTTCTCCTTTATTCCAATTACGTACTTCTTCTACCCGGAGACAGCGAATCGGTGCGTCACTCATAATTCTCCATACAAGGATTATAGGAGAAAGCTAATCTTACATAGTACCCTCGAGGACATCGACCGCTTCTTCGAAACCAGTCCCGGTCTCTTCGTTCATAGGAATAAGTTGGCTATCCAACTGCATCGACCTGAGGAATTCATCGAGGCCGATGAGCGCATCGCAAATGCGCAAGCTGAGTATGAGAAAGACCTCGGCGAGAAGAACGAGTTTGTAGAGACAAAGGAGGCTGCCTAGAACCGCGCATCTCTCCAAGCAGTAAACAAAGTATTGATGTCATTCGTTCGAAAATAGATCAAGGCTCGTTCTCGTAGCCTTCTAGGAAGTTGACTGTCAATACATTCCGCTTCTTTTTCAGCAACGCCTCTCGTCCTTTCTCCAATAATCGCGTCACATCTTGCCGACAGTCTAAGAGCGAGTCAGTTTGCCTTTGGAATGAATGGAGGTATCGCTCACCAATATACAACCCCCTCAAATCCTTTCCCTCGCCCGTCGCAAGCCACGCACAAGTCTGCCCGCACAACACCGGCGGATCTTTAAACAGCTCTTTGAAATACTCTTCATCCTTTGGGTTCCCATACTTCTCTTGCACGTCCTTCGGTGCACCCGCTACCATTCTATTAGCCAAATACTTCAACCCCGCGTCAGTAGGGAGACTCACAAGCGCCCATCCCTGTCAACACACCCCCTGGATGCAACGCATAAAAATGAATCGCCGGATCCAATCCATCCAGTGCCATCTCCCGCTGCAGTGTATGCGTCGCCCGTGTCAGTGCTGCCTTGGACGTCACGTAGCCCAGCGTCATCGGCACGTCTACCGTAGCGCTGCGAGAAGCGATGTTAATGATGCAGCCGTAGCCGCGGTCGCGCATGCGCGGTAAGACCGTGTGGATGGTTAGAAGAGGCTGGCCATACGTCAATACATCCCTTCTTCTAATGTTTCTCTCTAGCACAGAAGGTGGGGAACGGAGGGAGCGTGCCTTACGCCTTTAAAATTCACTTCGATCTGTTTCCAAAAAGACTGGAAGTCTGACATTATCAGCGGCCGCTGAACGAGTATCCCCGCGTTATTCACAAGCACACTATCACCATATCAGCATCTCGTCGCTTTCCTCTCCCCCTTTTCTCTGAACTCACTCAACAAGACCCAGATCCCTCTCCACCGCATCCAGCGTCGTAACAACACTGTTCTGGTCCGAAACATCGCACGCGTACACTCCCACTTTTACCCCATGTTTCTCGCACGCTTTTTTGGTGTTCTGTAGCTTCTCGGTGGATAAGTCAAGGATAGCAACGTTGGCGCCTGATTGCGCGAGGGATTGTGCAATAGCAGCGCCGATGCCTTGTGCTGCACCGGTTATGACTGCGAATTTTCCGGTGTTCTTGTTTTTGAGGGCTTCTGGGGTGATGGGGCCGTAGGGCGCGTGGTGGAGGGGGACGGTGGAGGTGCCGAATTCGTTGGGATCCATGGCTGAGAGTTCCTGAGGTTGAGATGATTGGTGTCTTATAATTGTCGCAACATTTACATATTGCGGTAATAGTACAGTAGAAGGTAGTTTGAGGAATGTATGCGGGGTTTTGGAGTAGCTGGATGCTGGCGGGGCCCCACATTCACGATGCGGGGAACTATGTAGCGTTTGGAGAACGCGCTTCGCGTTCCAGATGGTGGTTTTCTTTGCATGTAGGAAATTACAGGGTAGAAAATAGTTGAACTGGTAAATGTTGAGCTGTGAGGCCGAGATGTTACACAAGGACACGAAGACTAAGGATATCTTTCACTCTGTTTGCGCGCTTATCTGCGTGGAGACTTGAGAGCTCCGCCAGAATCGTAACCGTCGAGAAACCTCATCTCTGCTTCTGAGTCGGGCGGGTCGCCGGGTTCCTAACCGCGCTTTTGTTCATCGTCCTCAAATCCCGGTTCCCCGGTCAGCAGATTACGCACATCTCTTATACCCCTGAACATGAAAGACCCTTCGCCCATATTATCCAACTGCTACATTTTATCCAAAAATGCCCCGCTGCCGTCATTTTCCACACACATGTCCTGTAGCTCCTTCTCGTTCATCGTCTCCGCGATTTTATACATCGCATCCGGCAAGTCGTTATCCCGCCCCAACCGATTCCGCAACTGAAGTCCAAATAACCCTTCAGCGAAACAGATAGTCTTCCCAATTTTGCGCAGCGTCTCCAGGGCCGACTTCTTCGTCCCGTACGTAGCGTGCAGCGCGCCGGCTTGTCGGCCAATCGCTGCGATGCTGCCCTCAATATCGCTGGCTAGGGCAGCGAGTGACACGTCGTCAACGTCTAAGCCACTTAAAATGCAGTATCTGTCATCGTTGATGTCGAGCCAGATGGACCTTAAGATGTCGTCGAAATCGATATCGTTGACGCGCACCAGCTTCCTTCTTGTACGGTTGCGAGCGTGACATTGGCGGACGTAGTCTGCTACGTCGGGATAGGTTAGGGTCATCTGATAAAGAATTGCAGATACGGTTTTGCCGTGGTCTTTGGCATTCAGTGCGGGGATGGATGTGAACAAGTCGCCGTTTGGTGGTGGGAGCGCAGGCTGCGAAGAGTCGCCATTTGTGTTTACTCGGGCGCGCTTGCGGGAGGGCTCTATAGTTAGCGGTGAGAATAAGGAGAGCGGGAGACGGTATTTTGGCTGAAGATGAGATGGATCTGCTTGTGTCCGTCCGTCCACGGTTGCTTGGGTAACGTTCGACACGGCAGAGCGTGGATCTATCTGACGCGCGAGCACGTGCCCGTGAGTGCATCGCGACGTGTCTAACTTCAAAGAGACTAGTAGGCACCCCCTGGAGGATCCATCCGGTGTTGCCCATCCTCACGATTCTTCGTCTTCCCACATGTACAATGGGCAGGCTATCCATCCCTTCACCAGACACCTGTCTCAAAGCAGCTTCCAGTGCTTCAGCAGCAAGTTGGTACCACTCAGCAGGCCCGTCATGCCGGTGTACACTATCACAGCCCCAAAACCACTACCATAGCCTCCCATAGCTTTATCTTGCCATGGTTTTCCCTTGATAAGCGCATCGCTGAGCGGTCCTGAAATCACGTTTCCAATACCTTTTCCGAAGCAAAGATGGGTAAGGACCATCGGATTGGTAACACCTCCTCTTCCATCTCCCTCCTTCTTCGCCAGCTCTTTCATGATACCTGGCCAGATCGCAGGCCAGCATCCGGCAAATAACCCGTAGAAGACGCAGAAGACGTATAAAGTGGCCAGGTTCGACGCTAGACCCCAAATCGCTAGGACGGATGTTGCTACACCGGCGGCGGATATGAACATGCAGGTCGTGACATGTAGCCTGTCACTGATGTGACCCATAAGTACAAGGCTAACCGTCGCAGAGATGTTGACAAGTATAATGGTCAACGCTGCCAAGAAGTGAGAAGCACCCAGCGTCGTCCGCGCGTACGTCGGCAGATAGATCGTCGGCAAGAAGTAGCCCGTTGCTTCGATGATATTCGCGAGTTGGTACAACACGAACAATCTCGAGGTGGCGAATCCCTGCTTCAGCGGCTGTCTCTGTACGCTAGCAGAATGCGGCAACCGGGGCTTCACCCAAAACGACAACGGTGCTGAGATGGCGCATAGAATACCCGCGCAAATCTGAGCAGTCTTCGCGAACCCAACTTTCTGAAGCAGGGCTTCGAGCACGAGCGGGAGGACGGCACCGCCGAAACCAGCGGCGCTCCAGACGATTCCGTACGCGAGGCCTTTGCGGCGGACGAACCACTCGTCGATGTACAAGGTGCAGGGGCAGTACGAGATGCATCCTCCGAAGCCGAAGACGACTCCTTGCGTGATGATGAGTTGGGGTACGCTGGTGCAGAAGGAGCTCATGGCTAGGCCTATAGAAGCGATGAAGAGGCCTGCAAGTGTGAACCAGCGGGCTTGTTGAGGGTACATCTTGCACACCATGACGATAAATGGGGCGCCTAAGTACAGGATTCCGGTTGTGGTGGTGCCGATAGCGGCGATGCTGCCTGAGCCTGCGAATGGTGCGTGGGAGGAATAGTAATCTTGGAAGACACCAAAGGAGAAGCCGAAACCTGCATGCATGTCAATTCACTGTGTTGAGCTGGGAAGGAGGAAAGAAGTTACCGAACGTCACTGCTTCCACTCCCCAACACGCCGCTAGGAAGAGCCATGCCTGTTTGCCAGAGTCCACTGGCGGAAGAGACGGGAACCCATTGGTAGTGTCTTGCGGCTCATTGCTGTTGGCTAATATCTCTTGTTGCCGCTCAATGCTCCTGGGCGCGTCCAAATGGAGAGAGTGGAGCTCGACGGTGCTTGTTGCCATGACGTTCTGTGGGAAGAAGATGGTTCCGAGATGAGGATGCCCAAGTGTATTGCAGGATCTCTTGTAAGGGGCTGCGCAAAGGTTGCCGATGCCTGGTAACAGGATTGTATTCGATAAGGAGCAAACTATCTACAAGTAAGGCCAAACTTATATGTGCGCTGTTATTGTCAAGAAGATTCGAGAGATTTTTAAGGCCCCACTTAGTCTAAAGGAGCACTGAGAGTTTTACTAAGGGTTTTACTAAGGAATAGTATAATAAGGCATCTAGCCTATTACATTACCCCCCTCCTCTCTCATGGCGTCTAGATAAAGGTTATTAGATCCACGCTAAAACCCTGCAGGAAGAAGTTATATATTAGAGTCTTAATATAGCTCTATAAATTGCTCCTATTAAATCTTCGCTTTAGTATTTTGGAGGTTTTTAGCTAGCTCTATAGTTAGTAGGTAGTAGCCTTTCCATTTTACTTTATACCACCACTTCTATCCCTGTCCGCGTTGTCGGTACACTTCTACTAATATATCTTCTACTTCCTACATATCTGCGCCATTAGTATCTACCTAAATTAGCAGTGGCTGGTCGTTATCCTTTATTTAGCTTAGTAAGGGGTCTGATGCTGCTAGTTAGAGTCGGTTAACATAAAAAATATTATAAGGGCCTAGAGGTGTATTTAGTTAAACTATATGCGTGTTTATTACCTTAATAACTGTGTACTTCGCGCTCCTCTAGTCTAGCTTTTTTAATTTTCGGCCTGTAGCAAACTGCTTGTCTAATTTCAGCCATACTTTGTCGCCAACGCGGAGGTGTGGCGCTTCTTAGCGATGCCTATTAGCTTGACGTTCCTGCTCTTGCTATTCCTATGCCATAGATGCTTGCGCAAGTTCTACAAGGTAGCGTAGTTTAGTGATAATAGACTTGGCTTTCTCGCGGTCAGACCTCTCATGTGTAGTGTACTTTCTGCGATTGGCGCCCGCAGGTATCTCTAGCTGTAGTGGGTTAATATTATACCCATGCTAAAGGAAGAAAGGAGACATCCTTGTCGTTATTACGTCTCGTCCTTTAATTACAATTTGTGCTAGCGGGCAGAGAGGTGCCCAGTCACTTTGAGCCTAGCTGATAAAGGCTTTTATGTATGTCTCCTATGTGCTGTTCATGCGCTCTATTACTCTATTAGTTTAAGCATAGAATGCTGTGGATAATTACCACTTAATCTAAAGAATCTCGCAGAGTCTTGTCCAGAACACGCTGACAAATTAGCTACCTCGATCTAACGTAATTATATTAGGAATCTAATAGTAGGCAATAATATACGTGATAAACGCTTGCACTATTATCTTTGTTTTTAAGTTTACTAGTGGCACAAACACGACGTCTTTACTCAGGCGGTTAGTAATAACTATAAGGTTTATATTACTATTGCTCTCTAGTAAGCCCTTAACAAAGTCCATCGAGATCTCCTTCTAGATTTGTTCGGGCACTAGCAGGGGTTTTAAAAAGCCTTGCAGACCATCTCTCCACGGTTTTGTTCTTCCGCATGTATCGCAGTTCCGTATATATCGTCGAATATCGTTAGACATTCCTGGCTAAAAGAAGTCTCTTGCAATTATCTTGTATATAATCTCTTTGCCAGGGTGCCCAGTAGCCACAGAACAGTGTATCTGCTTAATAATAGACGTTCGTAGGGGTTCGTGGTTTAGTACCTATTTTCGTCCTCGAAAGTAGAGCACTTGGTCCTCAACCTTACATTTTATAATTAAGTATTTAATCTAGAGTGTAATAGAGAATTTCTATTATTTACTTTCTATAGCTTGGCGTGCTTCTTAATAAACTAGGTCTTTCTTAATTAACTTAACCTAGAGGTTCTTAATAGTATCTTAATCTCGTGTGTCTTCTTAAGTATTTCCTTAAATTGCGGCGGGTAGAGCACGAACTTTTATCGACATTACTATAATACCTATCTTTTTATTAGTGTTGTCTAATTCCTTATAGTACGATATAGTAGGCTTTAAGACTTGTACGAGTCTCCTCTATAGTCGGTCATCGCTAGTGTCTGCGGGTAGATCCTGCTCTCGCCGGGATAATACGTCTGCTCGGATATTTTGCTTGCCTGGCCTATAGAGGATCTCCATATTATATCTGCCTAGGATAAGCAACTAGCGAACCTGTTTCTCGTTTAACATTCGCGGCTTTATAAAGTACTCTAAGTTCTTATGGTTAGTAACCACCTTAAACTTTTCTACTAATCGAAGTTTAGCATCCTATTCTTTAAGTCCTCTAATAACTACTAGTAGTTCTTTATTATAGATTTTATAGTTATATTCGGCAGGCGTGTTCTTTCTTAAGAAGTAGGCACAGGGACGTAGGATTCCGTTCTTGTCGTATTAAGATAGTACTCTAACAGTGATATAACTAGATAAGTCGCATTCTATAACTGTATCGCGGTCTGCTTAGAACTGGGCCAACACTAGTTCGGATATAAAGACTTTCTTAAGTGTATCGAAGGCCTTCTATTCCTCTACTGTCTATCTGAAGGTAACGTTGCCTGTAAGTCTTATAAGGGGAGCAGCAATTTGGCCAAAATTTTAGATAAATTATTAGTAGAAATTAGCAAAGCCTAGAAAGCTTTGTATACCCTTAATAGTCTTTAGCGCCTCCTAATCCTTAATAGCTTTAACCTTTTTTAGGTCCATGCGTGTGCCCTTTCTAGCTTTAATAATAAAGCTAAGATACTTTATAATCTTAACCTTAAACTCGCACTTCTTAATATTAAGATATAACCTAGCTTCTTTTAGCTATATAAGCACTTTGTTAACTTGCTCGCGATATTTCTAGAAAGAACCGTTTATATAGATAAGGACATCGTCAAGATACGCTGTGCAGAAATCGTCTAAATATTCGCGGAGTATCTAGTTAATATACTGTTAGAATGTGCTAGGGGCATTCGCTAGTCTAAATAGTGTAATAAGCTATTTAAATAATTTAAAACGTGTTTAGAAAGCTATAAGCCACTCGTCCCCTTCTCGGATTCGGATCTTGTAAAAGGCTGTAATAATGTCTAGTTTCGTAAACTACCTCGCCTTTATAATATTGTTTAAAGTCTTGTAGATAAGTAGTAGGGGATACTAGTCCTTCTTCGTTAAGGCGTTTAGTGCTTTATAGTTAATATATAGTCGCAGTCTACCTCCTGGCTTCTTTACAAATAGGATTGGCGACGCAGCAGGTGAATTACTTACTTATATAAAACCTTTATTAAGTAGAGATATAAGTTCCTTCCGTAGCACTAGAAGCTCTCCCTTTAACATATTATATAAAGGTCTTTAAGGGGCTTTAGGCTTCTTTCCTTCCTTCTCTTCTAGCTTAATTGCGTAGTTAATTTTAGGTTAATACGGCGGCAATTTACTCGCTTCCTTAGGATTAAAGAGCGTTATATGCTTCCTCTAGTGCTTAGGAACTAGAGACAGGACGTTAATCTTTAGCTTAGGCGCTAAGGCCTTATTAATGTCTGCTAGCAAGGCGGCGAATATCTTTATAGCTTTCCCTAGATTCTTATTTTTGCTCTAAGCCATTTTTATTAATCGCTAGAATTCTGTGGCGCCAACCTCTCGAATCTCTAGTAAGTAGGCCTTGCCTTCTTAACTATAGATTCTAATACCTAGAGCGCGCAGGTATATTGACTTCTTTACAGGAGCAATAGTAACTTAGTTCTAATTTATCTACAGATGTCCTAGGATAATGTCCTCTTTAGTATTATTTAGCGTGATATACGCAAATCCAGTCTCGGTGTAGCCATTTATATTAAACGTAAACTTTGTAACTTCGTTAACCTAGCTAACTTAATTATTTACCCCTATAATAGGCTTTTGTGGAATCGCTATGCGCTCGAGTTTGGCTCGTCTTATAAAGGAACGGGTTATAAGGGCGTAGGAGAGGTATCTAAAGTTAATTAGTGCTAAGGTGTAATTAGTTTAATTAACTAGTACATGTACTATAAGCGGGGGTGCTAGCATATTTTTCTTTTTAAACTTATCCTATTCTATCCTTGTGTTCTTGCTTACTCGTGAAGGCTCCTAATCGCGACTTTGACTAGGAGCTACTCTTTTTCTAACTTATTATTATTTACTACTATCGCGTTATTATTATTTTTTTACCTTTAATTTAGTTTTCGCTTTCGCGGCTTAAGTTAGCTGTTACTTAAGATTCTAAGTAGCTTTTAGAGTGTAAGACTTAATTTAGTAGCCTTTCTTTCTGCATTATAAACATAATCCATTATTACGTTGTTAATTAATCTCCTTTTAAGGGACTTATTTTGCTTATTATATTTATGTTCTACTTAGTTCCTAGTCTATAGGATTAGTAGAAATATTACTTAAGGTGGTATTTTATAGTAGTGCGTCTCTCTTCTTGCTGCTTAGCTTTAACCGCTATAGATTATCTAATATAGTAGCAATGTGTGATTGTATCTCCTTAATTATAGTATTCTTAGGAAAGATAGTGCCTGCAAGGGTAGTCTATAACTCGTAATTAAGAGCGTGTAGGAACATGCTCTTTAGGATAGCATAATTAAATAGGCTAGCTATTAGAGCTTTTTTATTAAAGTCTTAAATAAAGTCGCGTACGTTGTGTGTTTTCTGCCGCATGTTCTAAAGCTTACTTTTTATAGTCTTAGCCATGTGCGCGTCCTTAAACGCTCTATTAAGATGCTAAAAGAACTAATTAAGCGTGCTAGTTGTGGCGTAAATAGATACCTATAGGAAGATACGTGCTCTAGTATTACCTGTTATACGACTAAAAGTGTAGTCAATCGCGAGTCGGTCTATATAGAACTATTAAGTCTTAGACCTTAGCTTTGCTTTAATCTAGTATTTCTATAGCAAATACTAGCTTCGAGTTCTATTAAATGCCTTAGGGTCCTTAAGTCCTTTTAGTTCGTACGCTGCCGCAGGTGTCGCAAGTGTTATAGGTGCTATAGGTGTCGCGGGTGTTGTACTAGCAGTAGTTACAGTAGGTGCTAGGATATTAGTACTTTTAATTCTTACTATTCGCGCTGTAAGTTTACCTGTCTATACTATTATCTACTGTATTATTACTTTAATACTTAAGTTTAGTAGTGTTAGTATTATTTGCTAAGATTGTCCTTTATCGTCTTATTAAGCGTTTAAAGCTCTATAGTAAGTACTAGTCTCTATCTTACTGCGTTCGTCGTAGTGCTTAGGCAGGCGTTTAACCGTTAAAGGTCCCTACACTAGCGTTGCTCGTCGTCGTGGTGCTCGGGCAGGCGTTCAACCGTTAAAGGTCCCTACACTAGCGTCGCTTGTCGTGGTGCTTAGGCAGGCGTTTAATTATTAAAGGTCCCTACACTAGCGTTGCTTATTATAGTAGTACTTACTACTTAGAAGCAGGTCTTGCAAATCGTTCTATTAGGGTAGCTAAGGATTAACTACATAGCTTAGTTTATTACTACTTACTACTTAGAAGCAGGTCTTGCAATTAGTCTATTAGTAGAGCACTAAGGGATAGCCACACTAGCTATTTAAGGGTAATTAAATACAAAATATAAGGGGCTGCGCAAAGGTTACTAATACTTAGTAATAAGATTATATTTAATAAGGAGCAAACTATCTATAAGTAAGGCTAAACTTATATGTGCGCTGTTATTGTTAAGAAGATTTAAGAGATTTCTAAGGCCCCACTTAGTCTAAAGGAGCACTGAGAGTTTCACCGAGGGTTTCACCGAGGAACAGTACAACAAGGCATCTAGCCTATTACATCTCTACAGCTATGGCTGCCTTTACACTTGCGTCTTATATTACTCCCTCAATCGAAGACGTTATGGTGACGATGAGGCTGCATTGCATCTACATAAGTGCGATTAATATTAACTTAGCTCTTTCATCAGTCGCTTACTCATCTCCGCGTGTCGAGTGGGGCAACCGCTCCTCATTGGTAGAACCAGCGATGACTCTTTCACCGCTACCCCGCGAGCGTTCAAATGTTGCTTTGGCATGGGGCGTATTACGCCCCGGATCGAACGGGTTCGTGTACTGGGCATTTGGAGTAATAAAGAAAGGTTGGCCCCCAGTGCCGCCTTGGCAGGTGAATGAAAAGGGTAGGTGCATGTGTGCATCAGATATAGAACGCGATTCGCAACTATAAACACGATCGCAAGGCGGCAGAGCGGAACTGCCTCATAGGCAGGCCCTTACAGTTTAGCGGCTCTCTATTGAACATTATGTTAGCCGTGCGTACCCTTCTCCAGACTTAAACTCATTCACGTTCGGCAACAAAGCGAAAGTCTCCAATGCGGCGCTCTAGGCATTGATTTTGTCCGAGGGCCACCCGGAGTATACTCAAACTCGGCCGCTCCAGTCATTGGTTTTGCTCATGAGCCACCCGGAGTGTACTTACCACACATACCACTGGAGTAGCACCAGAAGTGCACATCCTCTGACCTGATAATCATGGATTCCGGTGGGTCGAGCGGCTCTATCTCCATCTCTTCAGATTCAACGCCGATTGATCGAGCCGACCGTGTTGTGTTCTGTTGAGTTGATCCCAAATATCTCCCGCGAAGCAAAGGAGCACCCAGATGACCAAGACGCAAGACAGTAAGGCGGTTACGGTCGCCTTGCAGAATTTTGGGGAGAGGGATGTCAGAACGGCTGGTATTCGACCGAGTCTATGACAGAGACAGCAGCAGAGGAACGTGAAAATGTCGTCGAGCAGTAAGTTTGCGTCTGACTTGACATCCAACGTCTTACCGATCCGGCGATACAGGCGTTGCGAACCCTGGGTTGTCCGTACCCTGAATGATAAGATCAGCCCGGCTCAATCACAAAAAGGCAACTAATAACTGGTACACATACTGAAGAGTGGAAACATCGTAGCTCCCGGGACACGATAGAGCTGCGAAGAAGGGTATTGATGATATCAACAAGTTGTTTCTCGCGTCAGGCGAATGTCCACACTGTAGTTGTTGAGGGGACGATGTGAGACAAAGACGACAGGATACAACGTAGTAGTGATGCACCTGCCGATTTGTCACATTGTGTCTTCGCGGCTTGAGGACCTCCTTCTCAAGACGAAGAAAGGAAGGAAGGGCAGTCGCATCACAGCCAGATTCATCCGATGAAGTAGCACCACCCAGTGCTGCATAGGTTTTTCTCAAAGTGAAACACGATGTCCAGGTACCTAGGTAGGCAGTCGTGCACGTGGGCTTCGAGCAGAAAAGGTAGGTATACAGACGACGGACGAGAGGTGGTAAATGTGTGTCACAGATCTGTCTTTTCGTACTCACATCGTGGGGGCTAGAGTGCTCTGTAACAATATAATTGGCTCAAAGTGACTGGAGTGCGTGACCGGTATTGGCAACTGCAGAGATTTCTCGAGGCACCGTTTTGGGCGTTCAATAGTGGCGCATGCTCATCAGCCGCAACTCTGGTTTTCGGAGGAGCCGAAGTGAATTGCCTGTTGTGTGGCCTAAGAAGAAATCAAATCTGTTTGTGTAGCATTATCTACCAATGAGAGCCATCACGAGCACCACGTGTAATGTTTGAAGCGCTAGCTGAATTCAGCTGGACCCCGTCTTGGCGTTTCGACACGCCTTCCATCATCACGGCGACCTCCACGCCTGTGAAGTGAAATGTAATTGTCCATCTAGTGCCATCGAAACCGTCAGCCCAGCTTGCCATGGAAGGGCGAGTTGCCATCTAGGCCTCGATGTAATAAGCAAAGCGTCCGCTCCATGGCTCTCCCCACCCACTCTTACGGTAGGCTTGTTCTGTAGCGGCCTTCTGTTGCATATGCAGGTGTCAAGCGAGGTTCTCGCGCGGAATCGTCCGGCGGATCCGACCACCAGGTCAAAAATATGCTCCAGCGGTGGAATCTCCGCTATGGCGATCAACTTTGGTAGTCGCACACGTGTTGACATGATGGGGAGCAGTGAGCATGTTAAGGGTTCGGTTCCGCCGACCTAGAGTTGCCACGGAGTTCGCCAGCTTCCTAACATTAACAGTCGCGCTCCGCGCTTAATGCTGGGCTACTGCTTGGCACGGCTTTGCTGCTACCTTGCGGCGCGGGCCAAGACCTTGGGCGGGAAGCAGAAGCCCAGTAGTAGTCTCGCCCTTACCTGTCAAGCCCTATGCCAATATTGCCCAGACTCCTGGCACCGAGGCGTTCCAGCAATGCCTGCGGCGAGCCCTTGGTGCCCGGGGGCAATGATTGCAGAGAAACCCACGTGGGCTCGAGCTCAACTGCTGCTGGTCGAAGTTGTTCACAGAATATACGAGCGAATGCTGCGCCGAAGGTGTTCCCAAGAACATATAATGTAGACCTGGGAAGATGAATGCAGGTCAGCACATCACCTCCACCCTTGCTCTTCAGCATCCGGCAAAATACAGTTGCCCAACATGGTTTTGTCCGAATTCACCTATGTGTTCGCCTTCGGCACTATGTTCGCCTTGTTGGAGGCATTCAACAACGGTGCTAGTACGTTCCGCCCATACTATCTGCAACCAATCACATCGAGTATACTGATTACCTCTTCCAGACGATGTTGCGAACGCTTGGGCTACCAGTGTATCGTCTCGCTCGGTGACGTACCGCCAGGCCATGGTATTATGCTTGGTCTTTGAAATGACTGGAGCCCTCGCTGTGGGTGCTCGAACCGCTTCGACCATCAAGAACGGCATTATCCCCATCGCAGCCTTCGAAGGCAATGCTGGCGTTCAACTACTTGCTTTTGCTTGCGCTTCTGCTGGTGCTGCCATTTGGGTCATGTGGTGTACTCGCAACTCCGCCCACGTTTCCTCCACCTATTCTTTGGTCTCTTCCATTGCTGGTGTCGGTGTGGCTACTGTCGGTGCCAGCAAGGTCGAGTGGGGCTGGAGCTCTGGTTCGGTAAGGGCTTTTCTTCAGGTCAACGGACACTATATTCGGGAGCAACACTAACTTGACTTCCAGGGCTTGGGTGCTATTTTCGCAGGTCTTTGCATGGCCCCGTTCATTGCCGGTTGCTTCGGCGCGATCATCTTCTCGCTGATCAAGTACACCGTTCACAAGCGACAAGACCCAGTCAAGTGGGCAGTGTGGACCTCACCCTTTTTCTTCCTCATCGCTGGCACGGTCTGCACGCTCTCGATTGTGTACAAGGGCTCCCCCAATCTGGGTCTGGACAAGAAGCCTGCTTGGTACATCGCCTCCGTGACACTCGGTGTCGGCTTCGGGCTCTTCATCCTGTCGGGTCTCTTCTTCCTGCCCTACGTCCATGCCAGAGTCATCAAGAGAGACTACACCCTCAAGATCTGGGATGTTTTACAGGGCCCACTGCTTTTCAAGCGTCCCGCACCCGCCGATGCCGCACAAGCTAAGGTTCCAAACTACGCTGTCGTACAGCACGACGAAAATGATGACGGAAACCTTGCACCTCCCAGCCAGGCTGAGATGCTCGAAAAGCCCCCCAAATCTGTCGATGCCGACGGCGATGCTATCGAGGTTGGCTCTGGTCACAGCTCTTCTCCTCGCCCAGAGCACGGCGAGAAAGCCCTCGCTCGTGTCGATATGGGCGAGAACGGCCAGTACCAAGATGCCAACGCCCATTACCACGCCCTTCTCGAGGAAGCTCGTCAGAAGCATCACGCAGAGTTGAGGAACAAGAAGGGCCCTCTTGGCTGGGCTATGCGCACTTTGCACTCGAACCCCATGGGTGCTGGCTCTATCTACGAACTGCACAACCTCAAGGCTTGCCTGATCAGGTTGCCTGCCTACATCGTTATCATGTTCACATACGGTCTCCACTACGATATTCACAAGGCGCAAGTCGGAATCGAGGGCACACCCGAAGGCAAACGTATGAGCCGCGTCTACGCTCACGCCGCGAAATACCCCAACGAGACCGAATACTTGTACTCCTTCGTCCAAGTCATTACCGCTTGTACTGCGTCCTTCGCTCACGGTGCCAACGATGTCGGTAACGCTGTCGGTGTCTGGGCTGGTATGTACGCTGCCTGGAGCACCAGCACCACTGCGAAGTCCAAGGAGCCCGTTCCGCTCTGGCAGATCGCGGTGATGGCCTTGACAATCTGTTTCGGCTTCATCACCTACGGTTACAACATCATGAAGGGTATGTTACATCTCCCAGGTATTTGTTACACTCACTAACAATGCAACAGTCATGGGTAACAAGCTCACATACCACTCGCCATCCCGTGGCTCGTCTATGGAATTGGGTGCCTCCATCACCATCCTCATCTTCTCGCAGTACAAGCTGCCCGTGTCCACATCTATGTGCATCACCGGCGCGACCGTCGGTGTCGGTCTCTGCAACGGCACATGGAGGGCTGTCAACTGGCAACGTGTGGGTCTCCTGTTCTTCTCTTGGGTCATGACTATCCCTATTGCCGGTCTGATCGGTGGTGGCTTGATGGGTCTTGCTCTTAACACGCCTAGCTGGTAGTCGGTTTCTCCTGGTGCCCTTTGTAAAAATATGCGCCATTGTTTATAGATTTCTGTTATATGCTCGCTCGCTCGCTAGCTAGGGGTCGAGAGGTGTGGACGTAGATGTTCGGATGGATTGATACCCCTAATACAATTTTCACTCATTGAAGAACGCTGTTCTTGCACTGCTGTGGTTGACTCTTGGCTCACACTAAATCACTTGATGGAACACTTCTTCAGCAGGTTTAAGACTAATCAGCTTTCCTGTTATTAGCTCAATGACTATATAGGCAGCGTCTCATTCGCAGGCAAACACGGCCCCCTCAGCGCTTCAATGCGCGCTGTAGCATTAACTACCAAATTCGCAAGCGGGCTCGTTCCGCACTTTAGCCCTAGGACAAACGCTTGGCTGTGCTGTTGAGTCGTCAGTAACTGTCCCCTCAAGTTCCAGGTTTGATCTGGAGAATTTTAGATGTACATACCACGTCCGCCAAAAAAGGCGCCGTATGCGTATGATCCATGGGATAATTCGCATTCACAACGTCCGGCCCCAGCAGCTTCTGCGCCTGCGCGGCATAGCTCCCATGCTGCACGAAGTATGCGCCCGCCGCTGGGCCGCCCAGTCTTTCTGTGACGAGCCTGTGCAATAAATCAGCTATTTGCCAAAGGTAACACGAACAGGGGATTATATACAAATCATAGTACGAGAAAATGCTCGGCGTGCGGGCGTAAGAGCCGGATTCCCAGACGTTATTAGGCACCTGCTCGGATATGATTACGCTCTTTGCACCCAGGGAGAGGAATTTCCGCGCTGCGGCTTCGATGTAGGTGGGAAATGTCTGGACGACTTCCGTTACGTTACTGTTCCTGTTAGCACCCACATCTTCATCCACCCCCTCTCTTAAAGGGCGAATACAACGTACTTAAACACCACCGTACACGTCTCACTCCCCGCCCCCGGACAATCCGCCCTTCCCTTATCCCCCGTCGTGCTAGTCGACCCATTCAGCGGCCTCCCGCCGTCGTTGATGCCCAGCTCAATAACAACAAAGTCCCCAGGCGACATGGCGGCGGCGATACGGTCGAAGCGGCCTTCGCGGGTGAAGGAGCGCGCGGAACGCCCGGCGTACGCGGAGTTATTGACGAAGGCGTTGCTACCGAAGGAGTACTTGAGGTATTGACCCCAGCCTTCGGTGTGGTTGTGGCCGCCGTCGGGGGCTGTGGTTGAGTCGCCTGCCAGCCATATTGTTGGGATGGGGTTGGGGGTGGAGGCCCTGGACGCCTTGGAGTTGGAGGAACTGCGAGAGGGTCCTGGGAATGCGCTGGCGAGTGGGAGGGAGAGGAGGAGGATGGGGATGGATGGGAGATGCATAGTGGCTCTTTACTGCAGGGGCAGCTCAGGGTTCCGGCTTCTGATTGTCGAGCACGTGGGTGCGGAAGGTATACCGCCTGCGTAATTGAAAGCTCGGCGCTCGTCGATCCATCTTATATACCGGTGGAATATTGTTCGGTTGTTTACGCGTAGATTTAGTTTCGTGGGGCCCCGCACTATGGAGTGGGAAGAAGTACCGCGGCATCGGGTGAACAGCGACCGAGGAACTGGAATTCTCCGGCGGCGACTACGACATTTAGTGAACGACGCGCATTTTGGTATCATTTTCGTCAGTCCACGCGAGTAGCGCCCGAATCTGTTCCGTTGTGCCGAGGACGCTCTTTTAGAACAACCTAGGAAGTCTTAGTGCTCAAGTGTGCGCAGCTATGATGAGATCTACGCGCTAGGTTGGAGAGTAGGTCCATAACCGGACTTGCGGACGAAATGGGGCAAGAAATATTTGTGAATCCCGGCCCGCAATAGACAAGAATATTCGACGATATAGCGCGGTGGATTACTGTGAAGGGAAGTCCTCGCGACCATGTAGCCACCCCTTCCCAAACTGAAGTCTAAAGTGATGAACACCAGGATTACAAAGGGTAATCTCAATAAAGTCGGCCGTCACGTGCAGCAGGGATTCCTGCAGGGGTAGCAACTTCAAAAGTCGCGCATCTTGATTCCATCTAAAGTATAAGCAAATACACCCAAATAAGATGTTCTAATTATGCTGTAAAGTTGTTCTGGCCACCTGCGTCCTCGCAGAGCTCTGCAACGCGCATAAAGTAGGTAGGATGAAGCTTTTCGGCCATATACTGCCTGAGTGTCTTATCACCTTGCCAGACCTCCTTTATGTACTGTTCTGCAGCCTTTTTGGCCTCCTTAGAACTTGATAGGCATTCGTAACTTGCCAAAAAACCTTCTAGACGCCTAAAACAGCGCTTAATTGGGTGTAAGTTAGGTGAATTAGGAGGCTGAGGGCCAAACTTAATTCCTAGAGCTTTAATTTCTGGCTGGCAGTACTAGAGACCTAGTAAGTGTAAGTAAACGTTATCTTAAATTAAATAAATAGCTACGCCTAGGTTATTGTCGCGTATAGCGTAGTAATAAAGGAATAGGTGTTTCTTAAGTATGTTCTCTGCGTACTAGATACCGTTTATGCCCTTCCCTCCGTTGTATACAAACTCCTCTGTTTTAAAGAACTTTTTAATAATAAAAGGTTTCTTAATACGTGCGCGGAGAGCTCCACCTTTCTTACTAGTAGTCTTATTAGTAGCTTAGAGTTAACTATTATTATAGGTAATATTATAGTTAATTTCTTATAGTTACTACTTTTTATTAGTGCTAGCGATAGTCGCGTAAGAGCGTTTAACCTTAAGAGCCTCCTTTACTATATTATTTATATAAGAGACGCGTTATATAAGGTCCTTATAGCTCTTATTATTATCTTAAGCCTAAATAACGTAAGGGCGTTAATAGGAGCAAGTAGTATTAGTTAAAGTAGTAGCGTAAATTATAAGACTAAATTTAGGTAGCGTTATAGGCAGTGCGTAGACGTTACTATCTTATCTAACTAGTCTTAAAATCCTCTGCTTTCCGCCACGTATATTGCTCCCGCTAATAGACTTAGAGGTCTTATTATAGCAGACAAATATAATGCGTAGAAAGTGTAGGTTATATTTAGCCTTAAGCTAGGCATAGTACTATAGTCGCTAGTTCTTGTTATTACTACTAAGCGCTAGTTTTTTAGGTCGTACTCCGCGAGTTATTACGTATAGGTGCTGCTTGTCGCGGTGCTCCCTAGCAATGTTATAGACTATATTCTTACTAAGTGTGATGCTAGCTTCTGCGCAGAGGTCGCTGACAGCGTCATGCACCTGGTAGGTGCCATATACGATGATGTCATGCCGTAGTCTTGCGCTCAGCGTAGAGCCATCGCGTACCTTTACAGGTCTGCCAAGAGGAGACTGCTTGACTATAGGTGTTGCAGCTAGCAATTCCTGCAGTAAGTCGCCCTTTGCGGCGCCTTTGACGCGTCGAAATGCCTTACCACAGGCGTGGTTAGTTATACCCAAATCAGTGGCGATTTCTGGGAAAGTGAGGTTGTATTTTGTCCTAAGAACGACGATAGCAGCTAGCTAGGCTTCTAAAAGCAATCGAGAGCTTTTTTTTAGCAGGATTTGAAGCTATATTAAGTGAGAAACGTGAGGTTGAAGTGTAGGTGTTGACGCTCTATAGAGCTCTTAGAGGCTCGGAGGCTTGGAGACTCTGTTCCGCTAGTGACGCGCTA
Organism: Bimuria novae-zelandiae CBS 107.79; assembly: GCA_010015655.1. Taxonomy (NCBI): domain Eukaryota; kingdom Fungi; phylum Ascomycota; class Dothideomycetes; order Pleosporales; family Didymosphaeriaceae; genus Bimuria; species Bimuria novae-zelandiae. The sequence continues at coordinate 105,988 of ML976730.1, forward strand.
GCTTCTTGGCAAGTCACATGACGGCCGACTTTATTGAGATTACCCTTTGTACGATAACACGAGTGATTGGCGGAGATGCTATTGACCAGCAAGGAAGGAGATTTGAGTACATTGTAACGTGGACATGGGAAAAGATACAGTAGTTCGCGTCAACCAGTTATCAACAGTGGCATTTGTCTCAAATCAGTATCTTTTCCTTCTCTCCTCGGGTGTAAGCCTCTTATGGTATCGGCTCCGGTGTCAGGTGGTGGATTTACCCCAGACGTTTCAGGGAGAATAACGTGCCAAGACAATATAGAATAAACTGTGGTCGAAACAGACCCAATGCGACCCCTAGTAGCGACACTTCCGCAAGATTATGGATCCGCAAGCTGTATAGTGTCCGTTTTACGTTGCCTTTACTTGCAAAGTAGAACTGCGTTTCTCCACTTATGAAGATTGGAGACTCGATTCCAAGTCTATCGATATCATAATTTAGCAGGGGTCAATCCGTTTTTGGCAAGCAGTCCCGTAGCAGGGGTTCATTGAACATACAGGGAGGCTTCATATATAAGGAACGACAGCCTACCTGTGAAAAACTAGTTGGAACAGTCAAATAAGCTGACATCCTCACTCACTTTAAAAAGAAGAGAAATCGTCACTTGACTGTCCGTCTAGCCAACAACACAGAAATCACACTGCTGGACATGATGAAGTTCTCGCTCTTTGTCGCCGCGATCGCATACGCCTCCATGGCCTCATGCGCTGCCATCACTTACACCATCCAAAAAGCCTCCAACCCCACAGCCGACCAGCAAGACGCCTACACCAAGATCGACGCCGCAATGAAGCTCGCCATCGCCCGCTACGGGAGATACTGCAACGCAAAATGCACCAAAACCATCAGAGTATCCTACGTGCCGAGCGTGGCCACTGCGGATGCAAACTACAACGGCGACATGCGCTTCGGCTCTAACCGCGCGTACATGAATGAGCGCACTGCCATGCACGAGATCTCGCACACGCTTGGTGTGGGGCAGACGGCGAATTTCAACTCTTTATGCGCTTCTGGGAATTGGCGGACTGCGCTGCCGCTGCTGAGGAGCTTCGATGGGTCGAGCGCGGTGATTAGCTGTGGTGGGTCGCACTTTTGGCCGTATGGATTGAACTACGACACTGAGTGGAGCGAGACGAATGCGAATCGGCATGTGCAGATGATGCAAGCTATGCTGAATGACGGGATGTAGAGTGGGCTTGGGAATGTTTGATTGTACTTAGTTCTATACCATGAAGCAACCAGATATCCAGTGCTGTTCGAATCTATTATCAAAGAATTACTATCACCTCCCATGCAATGTAACACGCGTCGTTCTACCACCGGAGGAAGCTATCTTATCCCTCGCATCGAGAAACATTGTGCCTTACTCCGGGTACCAGCATTAGGAGGCTTTTTGGAAATCCATGACCAGTTTCACATGGCTATTTTTCATTTTCTAAGCCGTCCGAGGAAATTTCCAGTTCACACTTCGCACGTTGCAGAGCCTCAAAAGTGGAATGAGCAAGCTATCTAATTATAAAACTGTGGCAGAAGCCTGACGGTGAGTATTTAAACCCAAATATGGAGAACGGAATCGCGCTTCCTTCACTTCCCCGTACCGAGAAGATTCAAATCGCGATGCCAACGGCACCGTGCTGCTTGCATGTCACGGATTTAAGCAGATTGTCCACATCTACCCCGTACACTTGTTGGAAGTCGCGAATACTGTGACCGAAGTCGTGAATAGCGTTTGGAGGCGAAGCCTGTATAAAAGTTAGCATATTTCGATCCTTCCGCTCGCACAGCAACATCAACGACCATACAAGAACAAACCTCAAGAACCAAACTCAACGGTCTCACCAACAAGAAGCTTTTACGGCCACACGAGTCATCCATCAATACAAATCGAACGTGTAAGTCATAACTTCTTGGACTGTGACCGCGTGCACGTTGACAATGGCGCTATATATTTCAAGCGTTATGTCGACAGGTTATCTCATGCACAACTGCTGTCAATGTGGTGGATAGATCTACATCCTAAGCCACAAATGCATGCACTGCACCCATCAGAAGTGTGGCAATTGCCATCAAATCAATACGCAACCATGAGGATCTCTTTGTGACAGGTTTTGAATTACTAGCCGCGTTGTTTTTGAATACGTGCGGGGTGCGTTAATCTACATTTTGGCTGAAGAACACCACTCACTACACTGCGGGGTTTGGAGTTTGTTGAACATTTTGCATTACTAGTTAGGCAGACTCGGAATTAATTTATTATAAGCAAATGTCATAATGGGCTGTGTGTTGCGCATTCTGTCCGATTGTCAAAGTTTTTGTTTGACACAAAGCATTTTTACAAAATGTAGCAGCTCAAATTAAGGCTGCCGTGGCCACGCAATACGTAATAACCAAAAATTTGTGTTTTAAGAGTTTCATCTCGTAAATGATATTTTTAAGGTCGTGGTGAAAATGGAAGAAAAGCCTGACACGGCGAAGTCCTGTTTTTCCGACTACTATGACCATTCAATTGATGGCCCGCGGCAATTCCTCAACTGCTCTTGAATGACCCTACCGCAGTGACCGAGCTTTCACATGCACCAGCTTCACATCTCTCGCTTTGTGAAAAACGATGTGAATGGCCAACGTCGACAAAGCAGTATAAAAGGAGAAATATTTCCACTCCTTTCTTCCTTTTATCAACATCCACAATTACTACTACTCAACAACTACAACCTCCAAATCTAAGCCAAGCAACATCAACACAACACCAGCGTTCATCACACGCACGACTTACCTTCCAGAAAAACAAAAACGAAACAAATCTGTAAGCTACATATTACTAATATTTAACACGTGCATAGTTTGCTGACTATATTGCAGATCGACGATCATCATGTCTATGCCATACGAAATCGTGCATTGCTGCGCACCTGGCTGTGGAGGAGAGATCAACGCCATGTTGACCGGCAAGTGCGTCAAGTGTGGTCATCAGAGGTGTCCAACCTGCCTGAAGGCCAACCAGCCACCTTAAGAGTGTGAACCGAGATCTGGGCTTTTGATTTCGTTGCGTCTTTGGATCTGTGCCAAGTACGTTCCTCTCCATCGGAAGAACCCCACTTACTACACTGCGAGTTTTGGAGTTTATTGAGGCTTTGCGTAACTAGTTAGTTGGAATTTCAGAGTTTTATACCGTGGAGATCTGTGAAGAATAGTGACATGGACGAGGCGCGGATTTGTGGCTGTCGATGCGACGATGTGAATTGTTGTTCCACGTAGTTACAGCTATACTACCCATGGCTATCTCTATAGCCGTGGCCGTTCTATCCCTGATATCACGCGACTTTTTCGGAGGCTTCCACCGACCGCTTTCGCTCCATTGGCACAGTCGTACCGGCAACATGCGCATCCGGACCGTCGAAGAGCACTGCAATTTCCTCAAGTGTCTACGATGAGCCATTAGTATAAACTCACTGCCCAGCACCGGTTTTGCACTTACAGGACCTCGCGTTTCAACGAAGAGGAAGTAGATAGCCAAGCACTCCAGAACCAAGACCACGATATAGACGATGTAGAACTTCCAAGCGAGCGCTTCGAGACCAATGGGGTTGACGTATTGATTGAAGATACCCGCAAGGCTGGTGCCGACGAAGCAGAGGGTTAGGCCCTTGGCGCGAATCTTGAATGGCAGAATTTCGACAGTGTAGGAGACGGTAAGCCCAGGCCAGGCGAAGCCAGCGGCTGGAGCAGTCAGTAAAAGAGCACTGGAGAATGTATCGAGGATAAGTACCGCCGTAGAATAGGAAGATCATTGCAAGCACAGCTGATCCGGCACTTGAGTCTCCGGTCTTTGCGTATACTGCGCTGCACGCTGTCCAGATGGAGAAGGCGATCAACATGCCAACACCAGCTGTGAGGAATAGCACACGACGGCCGACGCGATCTACGAGGAATGCGCAGCCCAAAGATACAAGCCAGCACCAGATGGTCAGACCTCCATTGATAGCTGCTTGGTCGGATGAGCTATTCTTATTAGCATACTTAAATAGCTAGAGACGAAGGGCGCTTACTTGGTAATGCCGATAGTATTGAGCACTGAAGCCAGATAGTAGCTAACCAGTCCATTGCCCGAGCACTGCGAGAAGATTGCAGTCAGGATGATGAGAAGGCATCGCTTCCTGTTTCCAGGTGTTCGAACTAGTTCGTACCAGCCGCTGCTAGCAGCTGCAGCCTCCTCCATCTCAATCGTCTGGCTGATCTCACTGAACTCCCAGTTGACGAAGTCGGTTTCGGTGCCGTTGCCGTGATATTTCGTCAGGATCTTCTTCGCTTGTGAATGCTTGCCTGTTGCTATAAGCCATCGGGGACTTTCGGGTATCATCCACAAAGAGAGGAGCTGAATGCCAGGCATCGCGCACTGGAGACCAACTGGCAGGCGCCATGATAGGTCTCCCACGATGTGATTTAGAGTGCCAAATGTCGTCCAAGCAGCCAGTATGGCTCCCAAATACCTGTTGAAAGCAGTCAGTCTAACACTCATCAGATGCGATCAGCTTTTGTAGTACCAAATGGTATTATAAATTGTAGTAACTCTACAGCGATGCCTTGGGTGCGATACCTCAGTGATGAGGAGCGGGCAGGTGGCGTTGCTGATGTTGCTTCCCATTCCCATGATGAATCGACCGGCGAGGAACATTGCGTCGGGGTCACTCCGTTGCGGACACGCTTGGATCGCCGCTCCAAGAATGACGAGAGAACATCCTATCGTTGTTCCGAGACGACGGCCGCAGTAATCGGCCACGTAGGGAGTGAATATCAAAACCGCGAGGCCTCCAAATCCGGGAAAGGCACCGAGCAGTCCAAGGTGAGAACCGGTTGGGTGGCGGAAGACTGCGATTGCCTTTAGCGGGGTGATGCGAAGGAAGGGGCACTCATACATGACTGCCACGCAGGCATCGTTTGTAATCCATTCAGAAGACTTCCGTCGTATCCGAGCGTTGTCGATCCGAGAAACAGGAAGGGCATGAGCATGTACAACTTTCGAAGCTCAGGCTGCTTGTACCACGGCCGTTCATCCACACCGTGAGGCAAGCGTGCGAGCACGTCCTCACGGTGCAGCACTTCAACGTCCTTTTTGTCGTCCTCCATTGCCAAATATTCAAAAAAGATGGGCGAAGACTGCTGAAGGCACTCGCTTGGGTGTGACGTTCAGATGGGAACATGATCACCTTATGTGTCCCGCCACAGCGGCATCAGATAACATACCGAAAACACTAATGCCACCCGCGGACTGTGGAGAGAATCTGGAGAATGCGTACAGTGTTGTGGGTGCAGCAAAAGTGGAGGTGGGCTCGGCTTGGCCACGAGGAGACTAACCGGTCCGATTCGTTTAATGCACGACTCGCTCATGGTCTATCCCTGAATTGGGACGCTACCGCAAAATTACCGGAAAATAATGCACCAAGAACGACGTGATCGTCCATGGCTCGGATGAGCCGTCGAGGCGGAGAATTCTCCGACAATTATCCTTATATTTCGCAACATTTCTGGGACCAAAGTCAACAGAATTATGAACGGAAAGGATCAATCTCACAAAAATGGTAGCCCTACCACGGGTCGACTTCGGTCAACGGCTGCATGCGATGCTTGTCGAGCGAGAAAGGTCAAAGTGGGTGTTGCTGCTGCTATTCATTCATCAGAGCTAACCTATTGCAGTGCAACTATTCGGCGGGCGACACAATATGCTCGGTATGCCGCGAACTCGGTATAGACTGTACTCGAATTCAGCCCCGCAAGAAGCGCGGGCCCAAAAATCGGTATGTACGATTTGGGTATACTCATCCAGTGTGCACCTTGCTGAAATACTTACACAGCTACGTTGAGGCACTACGATCATAGCTCGATGCCGAAACACTAGGAACTAGCACATTGTTGATGGATATGTCCGATCTGTCTTCACCAAGTGTATCTGCTACATCACCACAATCGATGTCATACGATATCGAAATGATAGCGCCGCTGCCAGTACTTCACCAGATCATCGAGGACTGGTTCGGGTGGATCCATCCTGTCGCTCCGATCTTACATCAATCCCAGTTTCTAGATCGCGTCGCGCAGGTCCAGACTACATGTAGTCATTCGGACGCCCCATTCCTCATTCTAGTGGCGTCACTGTGCGCCGCGGTTGTGGCCAGCCTCCGACGAAGACGCAGTCTATATGGCGCAGTGACCGTAGACCGCTCTTTCGACATTGCCGAGCGCCTTGGACTGTGGAACCGTCACAGGCCCATCTCCCTAGAGTGGGTGCTAGCCGTGTACAATTTCTCCAGCGCCACACACCACGAACATGGAGTTGGGTCGCCTTTTGCTCATCGGCTAAGCGCCGAGACCACAATTGGCGTGAGTTATCTACTTCATCATAACTTCCAACAGATGAGTCTCATGGACCAGCAGATACTCAAGAGGCTATACTGGCTTGTTTACGCGTGCCAGTGCACTTGCGACATGCATGGGTGGCCTTTGATTGTATTGCGTCAGGCGCATCAAGGAATAAACGGGCTAATCCCCAGAGATATTGCCGATGAGGACCTCCTTGTGGGGATTCCCGATGCATCGAATGCTACTACCTCGAGGTCATACGTTCCTGGGTTGAATGCACTCTCGCGTCTATTTCTGATCTGGCAGTCTAGCCAATCCGTTTCTATCCAAACAATGGAGCATCTCCAGGAAAGCATGAAACAAGCGCAACAAGCGCTGGGGGAGTTGCCACCAGAGCTGAAGTGGAGAAGCCGCCCGGGCAGCCCGATACACCCGGGAGAGCGCGTGATCGGAGGCGACTTTGGCACCGCCGTGCAGACGGTCAACTTGAAAGTCACGCAGTTGCACATCCGAGCCAATCTGCTGGAGCAAATGAACGGTATTGCACGCGGCCAGAATCTCCTTCTTACTCCGACATTCATCGCGGATGAAATGCACCGTGTGGTCGATGAGCTACTGGACTTGCCGTACCACATGCCCAACGAGGTGTTCGATGCGAACGGATACAGCGTAGTGCCGAAGATTCGCGACATCGGAGGCGCGCTGCTTGATGAGGTGAGGACAGGAGTTTTTGGGGCGAACCAGCAAGCGACGCTGAACTTGGAACGACTATTGTCCAAGCTCCAAGAACTAGATGTTCGGTGTCAAGACCAGCCTCTGGGAAATTACATTTGAAATGCATAGTTATACTACGTGAAAACTTTTCTAGAAGTCGTCCTCATCCTCCTCGATACTGTACGCCCAGCACTCCGCAATCATGGTCCTGGAGGGAATCGTCACCGCGATCGGGAAGCCTCCATAGTCCGGGTCTTCATTCGGCATGATCAAGAACTCCCCACTCCTGGTCTCGTCGCCGCCGAGAACCTTTAAAGTGCTCAGCTCACACGTCTCCGGGTTGACCTCCTTCTCCTCTGCGTGCAGGATGCCGGTGAAAGTGGACTTTGGATTCGTGCTCTTGAAGTAGACGTTGAAGCCCCAGCCAATGCACAAGAACTTCCCATTGCCCTGATGAATGACTATGCCAGCACCATGACCGGGCTTCCCAAAGACGAAAGCGCGGTCCACGAAGACCTCGAAATCGCCCATCTTCTTCGTCCAGCTCTGCTCTTTTACCTTCTGACCTTCTTGCCACGCGTCGAAGAAGAAGCCCATCATATCTTCAGGCCTGTTGGCTTGCGCATCGAGGATCTGTTTTCGAACCGAGTGGATGAGCTTGTAGTGCCTGGTCAGAGCACTGACCTCCGCGGGCTCAGAATCTGCCCCGAAAGGCGAGCAACCCAGTGCGAGGTATGAGCCGTACGCCAGCCAGACTCTCCGCACACCCTTCTCGTCGCGCCTCTGCTCTGGTATGAAGAACACTTGGTCATCGTGTCTGTAGTTCTTGCAGGTGCTCTCGTAGTCGTGGAAGTAGAGATCTGGGGCGACGAAGTCGAGAGATGGCGCGTTGTGCTTCCAGATATCCATCGTGTGTGGGCAAGGCCCGCCAGATGGGTACACGCCTGCGGTGGCTCCTCCGCCGACGACGATGGGGATATCAACGAGGTCGAGTGTGGACGGATCGTCGAAATTGAGCCAAACGTTGGCGTAGAGTGGGATCGGGTACTCGGCTTTGCCTGCGGCAGCGACTTTTTCGACGTAGCGGGAGATGGCGTCCGCCATGAACATTTCGTCAGCGTTGATAGCATTGTCGGCCCCGAAGACATCTGTCCATGTCCCTTCACCGGCCTTGGCTTCTTTGATCTGAGGGAATCGTTTCGCAAATTCTGGGTGTGGGTTCTTGTGCGACTGCAAGGCTTCGACTAGGTCTTTTGGTACGGGTTCTGTGAACTTCTTATTTGCGACTTTGCTTCGGTCCCTGGAATCGCCTAGGATGCCGGTCTCGTTCTCGACTTGGACCATGATAACAGTGCTGTAAGAGCCATCGAACTCCTTCAAATGCCGCATCAGCGTGCCAAATGCCTTCGCATCTGCCGTCCAACCTGCTTCGCAAAAAGGGCTGACAAACTCCTCGGTCCTTATCTTCGCGCCCGCTTCACTGACATGCGCCCTCGGAAATCTCTTGACGTCCTTCTTTACCCAGGCCGGGACGTAGGTACTAAGTGCATTTTTATATGTGCCGAACCAGAGCAGAACGAGCTTCATGTCGTGTTTCCGTGCGTCCATGATGATTTCGTCGATGTTACTAAAGTCGAAGCGGCCTTCTTCAGGCTCGATTTGCTCCCATGAGATGGAGCCGAGTAGTGTGTTACAATGCATTGCGCGCATGTTCGCCCAGATCTTGTCGTCGCGCATGTATTTCGCCGAGCTAAGAGTGGAATTGTGCAGCTCGGCGCTGAGCATAAGGAACGGCTCTCCATTGACGATGAGTTGTGAGGAGGTCTTCGTCTTTCGGAGGTGCGGTATTTGCGTGACTGTCATGATGAGCTAACGACGGGTATAATGCGTACAGAGTGAAAGCTTCGAAGTGAGGTGAACGTTGTTGAATGGAAAGAGAGCAGACGTAAATAAACCAGCAGCATGATTCAGAACCTTGTTGTAACGATGTTGGTGCTAGTCGACGTCCACGGAGTGTGCCTGGTTCGGTCCCCACTTGGCGTGGGGGAAAGCGGGGTGCGCGCAAAATTGTCGGAAAAATAGACCACCTGATCAGGGAGAACGTGGAGGCGAGATCAAGACTCCTCGATATCGAGGTACTCGCCCCACACGCCAACCGGAGGTTGGCCCTGCGCAGCCCAACATAACTTTGTATAGAGAATCGAAATTGATCCAGTCTTTTGACAGCGTAGACTTCAATTATATGGGCTAATATACAGTGGAGTTGGTGTAGCAAGTAGGGCAGGATCTACAGTCATCTCTCTAAGAGATAGGACCCATCGGGGCTAATTTTGTAGCCTCTGCAAGTAGGCGTCCTTATACGTTTTTGCAGCCTTTCAAGTAACCTTTTAAGCCTTAAGATTTATACTTTAATTAATTACTTATCGCGCTGCTTTAACAGTTACTACGATACCTTTTTATACTAACTTTTTATCTTTAATTTACCTTTTTTAGCGTTATTAAGCTACTATAGTAATATTTATAAAGTTTCACTAGGCTAGCGCGAGACTATTAATTAGTAATTATAAGCTTTTTAAGAATTTCATAAGTTTTTTACTTAATATATTACTTCTCTCTAGGGCGCGCGACATTTTTTAATACTACTACTAATATACTATAAGTATATTAGTAATAGGGCTTAAATTAATAGTAGATAGAATTAATAGGGATAGCGTCTAAATAGGTGCTAGTAGCTTTATATAAATAAGCTTTAAATTAAATAAAAAGATCCTAGCTTTCTTGTAGGCGCTTAGGATTATACTACACTTAAATATATCTATCCTAATCTTATAAATTATATGTAGAAATTTAACTTTATTAAAGTCTATATAGCTAGTTCGGGTGGCTATTTTTATAGCCTTTTTGTTACGATCCAGAAGTCGACGGTGGGACGGCGAGCCTTATGACGGCATTCGGGTCCCACCTCAGGCTTACGTAACGTCCCAGGCTGTTTCAGACGCCAAGACCATAAGACACCGTGGGACCACGTGACCCCGATCACGTGACGTCCTAGAGAATCCCATGGGATCCCACGACGCCAGGATATAGGACAACGTGGGTGTCACGAGAGCAATGAGCAAGATGTCTAAGGCCTAGGTAGGCTAGATCAATATACTGCGTTCGGTATCTACATGTAGGTATAAGACGTTAAATAAGGAGAAAAGGTCCTCTCCCCCTTAACTAATATAAATCTATCTTTTTACTTTGTTACGCGCCCTTGCTAAGGGTGGCTAGCACTATATTTTAACTAATTAGCTAGCAGACAGGTTACCCGTTTACTAATCTATTAGCTAGCTACTAGCGCGCGACATCTCTAAGATATACTACTACTAGCAGTATATCTATGCTTATTAGGTAGCCTCTAAGGTTACTATAACATTAGGTCCCTCCCTCTCTTATAGTCTAAGCTTGCGAGGATCTGTGTAGGTGTCTAGTTTAATATTATTTTAAATAGCTATTTAATCTATCTATTAGGGTCCTCTTTATTTGGGTACTTCTAGTAGTACTCCTTTATAGTAGTAGTATTAGTAAAGTTAATTACTAGCTCCTAGGTTAGGTTATTATATTTAGTCTACTTAACTTAGTATTTATATCTTTTCTAGCGTTAATTAAAGCGGAGGTTAACTATTCTTTTAATATAATACTCTAGTTCTGCGTTAACTATTACTAGTTTGGGTGGCTCTACCTACTGTCCTGGCAGATAGGTGCTGTCTGGCTCTGCTGGCCGGAGTAGGTTTACATGGAACATGGGGTGTATCTTTATCGATTCGGGCAGCTCTAGTTAGTAGGCGTGCGAAGAGACTATTGTGCTAATTTTATATAGGCCTACGTTCTTCTAGTTAAGCTTCTTAGAGTGTTATTATATCCTTAAATTTTATGCGTCTAGCTAGACGTAATTACCTATCTAATAAGTAAGTACTAGTTATTATAAATAGTTTATATACTCCTAGTGTAAGGCTTGCGTCTAGGTTAGTTCTTTATAAATAAAATCTATTATATTTTTTATCTTATTTACTATATAATTAGTAGTAGCCGCGTTAAGCCTCTATTAGTAAAGCTAAGGTACTATAACAGGCAGTTTAAATCCTATATAAGGATTCTATTTATAGTAAATTAAAAAGGGTAATACCTATATTAACTTTAATACTATATTATTAGCTTTAAACTATATAATAAGTAATTAATCTACCTAATTATCTTGTGCGTAGCTAGTGTACGCGTGTAGTACTTACTCTATTACTATATTTACATTTTCTGTCTATCTATCTATTTCTAGGTAATATGCTAAGGATAGTAGCGCTGTAATCTTTAATCTATTATAAAGCTTAGTCTAGAACGTTAAGACAAACTAGCTACTTCTATTAAAGACTATTATAGTAGGCAGTCCTTAATTAGCCTATATATATTATAGGAAAAGTTACGCTATCTTTAGCGTAGTTATCTTTTTATAAGGAATTAGGTATCTATACTTACTTAATTAGTTAACTACTACTATAATATTCGTGTATCCTCTTAATTTTAGTAAATCTATTATAAAGTCTATAGAGATATGTTGCCAGCGTCGTTCTGTAATAGGTAGAGGCTTTAGTAGACTATAGTACTTATCTCTAGATAACTTCGCTTTGCGGTAGGTGTGGCAGCAGGTAACGTATTACTTAATTATCTTAAATATCTTTAGCTAGTAGTACTTTTGCTATAGTATCTCGAGTGTCTTACCTCTACCTAGGTAGCTGCCTATAGGTGAGTCGTGTGCGTGGCGCAGGAGCTTAATCTTAAGCCTATTATAATTAGGTATTATTATGCGATCGCGATAGTATATATAATTACTTTTAATTTTATATTTACTAAGTATAACTCTTTTTAATCTCTAAGCTCTACTTTATAGGAGCTATAACGTCTTAGTAATTAGCTTATTATTTAAGTATTTATTATTAATAATCTGCGCAATCGTCCTATCTATAATTAATAAATATAAATTTATAGTAGAATTAAATAGCTCTAGGCGTAGTAGCGTTTAATTATAAGCTACTTCTACTTCTTCCTATACTAAAATATTTTATAATTATTACGTAAGCGCGTCCAGCTTTCTACCTTACTTACTAGAATAATAGGTAATTATAAATTAAAATTATAATAAGTATTTTAACTAGCAAGCTTATTTATAGCTTAACTACTTAGTTATCGCGAAGTACTGCAGATTCTTATAATTACTTAACACTTTAATAGGAAAGGCAGCGCCTTTTAACTTAGGTCTTTATTATTTAAAATAGTGCACGATTGCAAGCAGCTCCTTATTATATATCTTATAGTTACCTTTAGCGGGGTTTATCCTCCTAGAGTAGTAAGCGACTAGTTATAATTCTCTATCTTTATCCTTCTAAGATAGTACTCTAGCTATTACGTAGTTAGAGGCGTTAGCCTCTACTATAATTAGTAGTTTTAGATTAAAGTAGTAAAGTATAAAAGCACTTATAAAGGTAGCTTTTACTTAATTAAACGCGTCCTTATAGGCGCTACTGAAATAAAATACCTAATCCTTCTTTATAAAATTTACTAGTAGTAAAGCTAGTCTTAAGAAATTAGGTATAAATTAGTAATAAAAGTTTATAAAGGTTAGGAAAGCTCTTATATCCTTTATATTTTTTAGGTATTTCTAATTTTATATTACTTCTACCTTTTTTAGATCTACCTAGATGCCCTTTGTAGTAATTACGTATCTAAGGTATATAACTTAAGTCTAATAGAACTTGCACTTACTAATATTAAGTTATAAGCCTACTTTTTTTTATAGCTTTTAGCACTATGCGTACGTGCTAGTAGTGCTCTAAGAGCGATTTACTATATATTAAGATATTGTTAATATATGCTATGCAGAATACGTCTAAATAAGGTTATAGCGTATTATTAACGTAGTACTAAAAAGTACTTATGGCGTTAGCTAGTCTAAAGGGTATTATAAGGTATTTAAATAGCCTATATCTTGTATAAAAGGTAGTTAGCTATTTATCTCCCTTTGCTACTTATAGTTTATTAAAAGTAGTAATAATATTAAGCTTCGTATAGTACTTAGCCTTACTTAGGCAGTTTAGTGTTTCTTAAAGTAGAAAAATAAAATATTAGTTCTTAATAGTTAGCGCGTTTAACGCTCTATAGTCTATATAGAATTATAGTCCTTTACCTAGCTTCTTTATAAAGATTACTAATAAAGCTATAAGGGACTTACTAGCGCGTATAAAGCCTTTAGTAAGATATTTAGTAAGGTGCTTCCTTAGTACTTTTAGTTTATCTTAAGATATGCTATACAGTAGTCTAAATCTAAGCTACTTACTACCTTAAAGTTTAATTTTTAAATTATATAACTAGTGTTTAGGTAGTCTATCTACTTCCTTTTGCAAGAACACATGTAGTAGATCGTAATACTTAGGCGGTACCTTAGTAGCTAGGTTAATATCTTTTTTCTCCGCTAGCGCCTTATTAATGTCTGCTATTAATATAGCATAGATCTTATATCTTAGTTTTCTCGCTAGACTTATTAGGGGCGCTACTTATATTATATATATATTAAGCTATAGGGTAATAGTATAAGGTGCGTTATTATCTAACGCATTATCCTAAAGTAATTTTTCTAAACTATTAATTATAGGAGCTTTATTAAGGCTACTAATAAGTATTAGCTCTTACTCTTATAACTAGTAGTATAGTAATTTACTCTAGTTATCGTGTCGCGCTCTTTATATTAAAGTAAGCTTTTAAATCTAAAGTAGAGGGGTTCTTTGCGTCTTACTATTACTAGTTATATTATCGCTCTCTATAGTAGAGGAGCTCTCTAATCTAGCGCTAAAGTTACTACTTCTATATATATAGTAGTCCTAGTAGCGTTTAGCTATAAATTCTAGCTATTTTATATTATAATTTAGCCTTACTTAATACTTATATATTTAAGGCTATTTAAGAACTATCTAGTACTAATTAGTAGTTGTTACGTAGAGCTTAATCTACTCTTTATAGTTCTAATAAAGAAGACGTATACTAGCTATATGCGTAATCTATCTATTATTAAGTTATTATTTATTAAATCTAGTAAGCTATATAATAAAGGGTAATAACTATAAACGTAGTTTTAAGTTGCGCGTAAGGTCTTAATAGATAAACCTATATTTTATAGCTTTAGTATTAATTAAGGTAATTACTAATTATTTAGCGCTATCTTACTAAATTATATAAGAGATATTAATCTATATTTCCTAGGTTCTACCTAATAGATAAGTTTATAAATTTATTAAGACTTGTATCTAGCGTAGTCCTATTAAGTAGCTTATCTCTAAGACTTTACTTTTCTTTATAATAAGCGTCGTTATCGCAAGCGCGATTAAGATAGGGAGCAAGAGCTTATACCTAATAATATATCTAATTTAGGTAATAACGCGCGTTGACCTAGAGAGCCTTTTTAATCTATAGTCTGTATCTATGTCTTCTTAGGACACTTCTTAGCTATATGTCCATGGGCGCTGCATGTGAAGCACAGTCCTTTCTATTAGTATTAGTCCTTCTTCTGCGCTAATAGAGTCGCGTGCAATAATGTATTAATCTCTATTATATTTAGGTTAAGCTACTATCTTAGAGTCGTGTCCCTGTACGTGTAGTTTAATTAGTAGGTCGGGCGAGTAGGCAGGTATTAAAGGTTATTATTATATTACGCGATTAGGTTAGCGTATTTATTAATATTAAATAGAATTTTAGCTTCTACTATTATATATTAAAGATTATTAAATAATAAGTAGTATAAGATATTAATCTACGCTTCCTTATTTAAATTAGTATCTACTATAAAGCGTTAAAATTTAGTAAAGTAGCTAAGGAAAGGGCGCTTTTTTTTACTTAAGGTTATCTAGCTTGCTCTAGGCAGATAGCGTTCTGTTTAAATTATCGTACGTAGCGCGGAGGAAGGCGATTAGCTTCTTTATAGTAGCTATATTAGATTTTATTAGTATATCTATAAACGTTATAAAGTTATAATTAAGTTATAAGTATGCGTATATTAGCTTAGCGCGTTTAGTTAAATATTAGTTAGTATTACCTTCTAGCTTTATACGTAATTAAAAGATAAATAGAGGTAGGTCCTTTCTCTTACTAGTAAATATAGGCGGGTTAGGTAGTTAGTCGCTTAAGTACACTATCTTCATAGTTAATAAGCTATTACTAAATAGCGTTATAAAGAGCTCTAATAACTCCTTAGCTAGGGTTAACGTAAAGGAGTTAGTAAAGTAAATAGACTTTTTAGGCGTGGTAAGCTCCTTACGTAAAGCTTCTATATTAGCTTAATACTAAGCCTATATTTATTAAAGAGACTACTAAAAGGCTTTTTATTAAGCCTACTAAGCCTACTAAAAAGTTTTTTTATAGTATTTTAATCTATTTTATTATTACTTATATTATTAGGGTCGGGTCTACTACGCTAGTTATATTAGTTAATTAGTATTAATCTAACGTAATATTATAAAAGTAATAAGCAAGATATCTAAAGCCTAGATAAGTTAGATTAATATACTATATTTAGTATTTACGTATAGGTATAAGATGTTAAATAAGGAGAAAAGGTCCTCTCCCCCTTAACTAATATAAATTTATTTTTTTACTTTGTCGCGCGCCCTTGCTAAGGGTGGCTAGCGCTATGTTTTAACTAATTAGCTAGCAGACGGGTTACCTGTCTGCTAATCTATTGGCTGGCTACTAGCGCGCGATATTTCTGAGATATACTGCTGCCAGCAGTATATCCATGCTTGTCAGGTAGCCTCTGAGGTTACCGTGACAGTGGGATTCTATAGGATAAGGAGGATATATATACAGGACAGTTTCCTTTGTTATACTTCTTATAGTTAACTTATATATCTTCTATGCGAGTACGTTCTCCTATATAGACTAATAGTTATTTTACTTTATTATAAGATTAAATTATCTAGCCTCGTGCTAAGTGTCGCATTAACTTATACTACTAAATAATCTATAAAGCACCACGATACCTTACCGCCCTAACCTAGATCGGAACAAGGTGTGAGCGTCTCATAACACTTTTTGTAATTCTGCTTTAATAGCTAAAAACAGACGACGTCTAGAGGCCATAAATAATATAATAAATATAGTAATAATACAAAGAAAAGTATCTTATAATTATTATAAAACTATATAAACTTAATAGTAAGGTAGCTACTAAATTTATTAAATATAAATAATTATTATACGTTTTTCTAGCGCGCGCGCGTTTATATTTTAAAAAACTTTAGCTACTTTATTAAAATAAAGTTATTAGCGTATTTTAATATTAATATAGTAATTATATAGCTATTAGGCAGCGCTATATTTATATATTAATAATAAAAGCAATTAATAGTCTATATAATAAGTATTAGTTTAAGCACCTCTCTATTACTAAAACTTAATTTAATATTTATAATATAATTACGCACCGTCTTTAACGTAAAGATGTAAAAATAATTAAACTTTATAATAATAATTTATTAATTACTACTAATGCCAATGCAAAAGCCAGTTTTGTCTATATTATAAGTGTCTAATAGGGTAACGCTATAGGTGTATATTACCTTTTTAAGCTTAATAAAATAATAGCTATAAGGTTTAAACGTTATTATTACTATATAATTAATATGCTGCGACTTCTACTTTATATAATAGTAGTCTAAATTTTTTAATAGCTATTATAATAGCTAGTCCTTACTAAGTAAGGGAGCTTTGCTATTAGGGTACGCGTAATTAGGGATATATTAAGTAGCACCTTTTAACTATAGCATAAAGCATAGCATACCAATAGTATTATAGTAATATATATATAACTTTAGCGCTTTATCCTAGATTTTTAAAAGTTATAGATTCGTGCTACTATAATTATAGTAGCTAATCTAGCCTCTAGCGCGCGCTTAAAGTTATAAAATAAGTACGCTCTATTCGCGTGCTATAGCTATAAAATTAAATATTTTTAAGCTAAATAAACTAAAAAGATAATTAAAAATACGCTGCTTAATTTTATAGCTCTTACTATAATATTTAGGCATAGTTATAGGTTATTTATTAAGAAAATAGAAAAATCCGCGATAAAAAGTTACGTTAGGCTGCGAAGTTACGTTGGGCTGCGCAAGGCCAACCTCCGGTTGGCGTGTGGGGCGAGTATATGCAAAGATTGCGATCTTCTCCAGGCGACCACGTGCTGCGCTCCCAGTTCTCGGAAAAGAGAAGGGAATATAAGTACGTGTTAAGCCCTTCTTCTGCGATCTTCTTGACAAAACCCTTGCTCCATGCCTCACTCATGAAGCCCGAGTATTCTGTGTTCAGATAGTAGAAGTCGGGATACAGCCGTTCGACGGCTTGATATCCTTCTTTCTTCCACAATCCGCCGATGTCCTTATTGATGGTGAAAGTGATCATGGGCCCATTTTGTAGGTCGACCGAGAATGAGATGTCGCACAGGTACCCTTTGATTAGATGACGTCGCCAGGCGGGCCAGGGCATGCAAAATTCCCAGAGAGTCTCAGGCAACGAGACATACATGTCGAGAGATCTCGCGACGATGAGCGGTCGAAGGTCAATCGGCCTGCCGGTGACAGTAGTGTCTACATCGATCCAGCTCTCGTCATAGAAGCCCACGTCTTTGAAACGTATCCAATGAGTGAATAAATCACCCCTCATGAATGCGTCAAAGTATTCTAATGGGACTTTTGCATAGTAAAGAGGAAAGTGCTTGATGATCAATGGTCTAAATGAAGCCAAAGTTAGCTATTGTCGTTTCCGAAATACCGTCCCGCCCCACTTTGGCTGATTTTTCTGTCAGCACTTAGTAATCGATTCCTCACCAACACTTTCGTACACCTGTTTTGTGAGCGATAAAATGATTACACAGAACATTCACCCCAGGTAAACAATGCCGCAGGATCCAGGGAGACCTACCGGGTACCGCCTGCAGCCATCGCTTATCCAGGCCATCGTGGATCGCGTCAACGATGGGAAAAACAATGAAGCTATCCACAGAGAGCTCGGCGTCGACCCAAAAACAGTACGCAAATACAGGCTTAACCTA
>ML976730.1:126702-214123 GCA_010015655.1 Bimuria novae-zelandiae CBS 107.79
CGGGATAAACTCTGTATCAAATTTTGGCTTGTAGAGATCCTTTTTAGGACCCACAAAGGCCTGCCAGCGACAAGTAACGTACGGCGACTCCGCTTCAGATACCCCAGTAGCTGATTTTGTCTCCTCTTCCTGAGTTTCTCCCTGCGTAGGGTCGCCAACGCTGGGCGGGTCACTGGGTAGATCACTGGATAATACGATTGCTGGCAGTGGCTGCGCAGACGGAGGCTCGATATCATGATCAAGGCTAACTGGATCAGATACAGCGTTGTCCTCCGGCGGAGGAGCATCCTTCTTGGATACTTGTCTCCGTGATTGGGTACCTTTGGCAGCTGCTGCAGGCGCCCGGCGCGCACGTTTTGAAGGATTTTTACCTCCATCAAATGGCTGGGTAGCTGTACGCTTACGCTGACTACGCGGCGGCATAATACAGGTATTGATACAGGGTGAATGTTCGCTGTAATCATTGTTTTACTAACAAATTGGGTGATAGAAAATATTTTCTGGGAAGCTGGGGCCACCTCGGCTGCCCGAAGTGGGGCGGGACGGTATTTCGGAAAGCACCGATAATGAGAATGAGGGGAATAAAAACAATCATAAACTCGGCAAGGAAGAAATACCCAAACTCTTTCCAGATCAGCCTACATGTATGAGAGAAGGTAAGTACGCCGACGTATCGAGTTCCCTTCGGACGCTTCTTTCCGGGCACCCAGTAGTCGGGTATGCCGATGTCGCGAATGTTGGCCTTGGCGGAGTGTGGCGAGGGGAAAGTCAGCGCACAACGAACGAATATCAAAACATCTGCGCACGGGCCCACACACGCCGCGCATGAGGGCGCGACTAACACCAAGAGATGCGGGGATAAGGTATCTGCCGGCAGACCTGACGATGTGCAAGGTAATGACTTGCCGACCGCAGGCCCATCCATCGACCGTTCCCGAGACCGTGTTATCCTCGTTGGCCGTACCGCAAGCTGCATCCAGTACCGCCGATACATACAGACAATTCCGAACATGAGGATAGAGTGACTACGACGGCCAAGCGCGCCCGTATACATGACGGCTTGTCAGAGCAGGTCAGGGCCAGGACAATGGAGCACAAGGAACAGACAACGGAAGGGACTCCGGGACACAGCGGATGGCACCGCCTATGAGACCTCGCATAAGTACGCCGGTCAATACGGTGAGGATAGCCTTTGTAGAACAGCTGCAGTGCCCCCGTCGGCGCCATAGAAGCCGGCCTTCCACTGATAGATCTGCATGATAGGCTGTCGGTGGACCGTGGTACCCGGGATGGAAGAACATGACAATGCGTCTGGATAGATTGACGCAGGGGGAGCTGCATGTTCGGATCGTCGCTTGATAAAAATGAAAGTAGTTCATTGGCATGGAAGTCGAGATTGTAATAGCAGAAGGCTTGCTTGACATGGGATGCTCTCCATCTAGCAAAACGACGTATTGGAGACGCGGAAGCTGTCAAGGAGCACTTCGAAGGACAGAAGCGTTCGGGTATGACAAGCCCAGGGTGAACTGCATAGATAAACGTCTCAGAGGTGGTGATACCTCGGGGCAAGGCAGAGTGTAGACGCAGTATGGTACCTTCTCTTCCAGCCGGTCTACATGGCGCTGGCAGAGGCATTCATATGGTAGTATCAACCTTGCAGCATCGCTGCAGGGTGCTTTTACCGTGACCCTTTCCGTCTCGCAATGCGTGTATACAGGCGACTGTGTTGAAAATGTGTCTTTCTGTCTCTCATGCCTATTCCAGCGCTCCCGTAGTGAGGGAAGTGGGTCGCGCTTGCTAGTGTTGAGCTTTGGATCTCGCCGGATGAACTCCTACACCGCCACAACTCCACGACAAGACCAGATATCGAGACGGGAGTTGCACGAGGAGAATCGTACGGCCCAGAATAACCTCCGCAGCGTTTCCACGGATCCAAATTTGGTGTTGAGGCTCGCAATCGTCGAGCGATGGTAGACTTGGTGAGGCTGTGGCCCCTCCCCCTCCCGCGTTCACCCCGGCACCCGGGCGACGCGAAGAGCACGAGCAAATAAAATCTGCTCTTGCCCCTCCACCCTCTCCACCTCTCCAGCTCCAGCTCTACAACATCACGACCACCTCCTTGACCTGAGCTCTTTGCGTCTCTTTCGAACCTCGCCAGCCTCTGCAGCTCGCGGAGGGTGACCTCAACATCATAGCAGCTGCCTCCTGTTTGCCGCAGGAGTGCGGAAATCTTCAGCGTCATCAGGTGCCCTCAAAAACACTTGGGCAGCGCCTTCGGGTAGGACAAGATCTCCAAGGTTCAACTAAAACCTCGTAAGTCCTATCCCCTTCTTCAGCTTGGCCTGGCTATGGCATGCGCCCACACTCCACTATAGGCAAGCTAACGCAAGCACAGTCGATTTCACAACCTTCGTATGGGTGGCGACCCATAGCTTCGGCATGGGTCCACCTTCTGTGGGCGGCGCCGCGCTGCCAGCGCGTACCCGCCCATGGGCAGAGTTGCCAACAATCAATTAATCTATCAATCAATTAGTATTTTTGCTCAAATTGATCCTATCAATCAAATCAATCTCTCTCTCTCTCTATAATTAATCAGTTTAGTTTTTTCCTATTTTTTTGATTGATTAATTGATTCTTTTAATCTATTTTTACGCCGTATTTAACGCTAAGAAGGCCTTTTAAAGCAGTAATATTAATAAGTATAGTTAATTATACGTATTATTAGTGTTAGTTATTTAGTGTTTTTAGTAATTTCCTAATTAGGTAATTAGCTAGCTTAACACCTTAATTTTGGCGCATCTGCCCTCTCTATTAATACTTTCTTTTACCCTCCTCCCACACTCTCTCGCACCCTCTCTCTTACACGTATATAATAGCCTTAGGTTTATAAAATA
This sequence comes from Bimuria novae-zelandiae CBS 107.79, assembly GCA_010015655.1. Lineage (NCBI taxonomy): Eukaryota > Fungi > Ascomycota > Dothideomycetes > Pleosporales > Didymosphaeriaceae > Bimuria > Bimuria novae-zelandiae. The sequence continues at coordinate 129,597 of ML976730.1, forward strand.
AAAGTAAAAGGAGCTTTTTAAGTATAGTAAAAAGGCTAGTAGCGTTACTAGTCGTCGCGCCTGGCTTATAGAGTACATAAGACCCGCTAGTAACTTAGGGTAGCTAGAGCTTTAAGACTAAGCTCTAGGACCTTAACGCTATAGCTTTTAATATAAAGTTTTTACTCTTAATTAACACGCTCTTAAGGCCCTTAAACGTATTAACGCCCTCTCGTAGGCTACTAGAGACACTAACGCCGTCCTCTTAAGCTACGTTAAGTAGAGCTACTACTACTCCCTTAGTTACCTCCTTACCTAGCTCTAATAGCCCTAGGCTTGAATTTAACGCTTAGTTTACTAATAACTTTAATAGCATTAACTAGGTAAGGTTACTATAGTATATAAAGCCTCTACGTACGTAGAGGTTTAAGAAGTCCTTACTCTATAATTACGGGTATCGCGTTGCTCTCTAGGCAAATATGCAGCGTATATTTTTCGTCTACTACTATTACTATATATACAAAGTACCTGGTAATTAATTTATTAAAGAGACGACAAGCTCTACATTGTCGGCATGGAACCATGTAGAGTAGAGACGGCCAGGCCATTGGCACTTTCGCCTAGGTAAATAATTAACTCTATTAGAGTTAGGGCAGCGTACTCTCGCTAGCCTTATAAGCGCTAGCGTTAGCGTGCCGTAGGAGGTATCTAATACCTTAAAAAACTTTAATTAATTGCGTTTTTAACTTGCTCTAGTTAGCTAGCTTACTAAGAATAATTACCTACTACGCGAAGTAGAGACGCTGTCCTTTTAAGAGCTTTTACGCGCTACTAACCTAGAGGCTAAGCTAGCTACTTTTTAGAGCTATATAACTATCGCTGCCTTCCTATTAAGGTTATACGTAAATTTATAGTCTTATATATAAACTAAGCTCGCTCGCACCCTTAGCAAAATCTATATTAGCTTTAATAGCTAGTTTATAAAAGGTGGTAAGAGTGCGTTTTATAGGCTTATCGCTTACTATGTTAATAGTTATAGTAAGCTTTGCGACCTGCCTCTTGCCCTCCCTTAACTTAGTAGTGCGTATACAGGCGAGAAAGTTGCTATAGTTATTATTAAGACGCTATAGGCCTTTAGTATTAATAGTAGCTTAGTTAGGTACTTTATACTTAATAATGCAATAAATAATAATACAGCCCTTAAGGCGCTAGGCGCCTATTATAGCTTTGCCCTATAGGACTAACGCCTCCGCTGCTTACCTCACTCGCTTAACTTAGTAGGGCAAACTATAATATTTAGAACTAATAAAGACGCCTTTAATAATAACACCTTATAGTTTAGACTCGAGGAGAAATACCTACGCGAGTAGCAAAAAAAGGGCCCTATTAGAGTCCTTATAAACGTTATACACTTAATATTAACGCTTTAGCAATATAACCTTTTTAATAACTTTTAATATTTAACACGCGAGGTAGGAGAGCCTCTATAGCTCTTTAAACCTATTAAGCCTGTTATTACTTGCTAAAATAGCTACTTTAACTTTATAGAGAGAGTAGTCCTCCTCCACCGCGCAATTAATACTCTTATTAATTATAGGGTAAAGAAGGTGCTATAAAATAAGTCCTTAGCTTGCGCGCGCGATAAGACTCCTATTAATAAAGTACTTATAAAAAGCCTTACTACTACTAATTAGGCTATAATTAGTTAGTATATCGAAGTCCTCTAGCCCTTAAAGGAGGCTATAAAGAGACTTAAAGGCCGTAGCGACTCTAGCTATTTTAGTGCAATTTATAAGATATACCCTACTTTTAAGTACCTTCTCTCCTACTTCGAGTAGCTTGTTAAGAGCTTTTAAGATATTAATTTTAATAAGCCTAACGCTCTAGAGGACTACTTAAAGATTAATATAACTATAGCCTACTTAAAGCTCTTAAAGTATTATAAGCTCCTTAAAAAGACGCCTATTTATTACGCCTCTATAGTCCTCTACCCTTACTATAAGTACTACTTTGTTAACGCATAGACTAGAGAGTATAAAGTTTAACTTAATTAAGCTAATTAGCAATTCTAAGAGCTCTAAGCTATATATAAATTAAAGAACGCTTGCTCTATTATTTTTTTTACGCGTAAATAAGTAAAGCGCGTTAGTAATATTAATAACTACGCTAAGTTACACGTTAAGCCTTTAAGAGCTAAAACTTCTACTCTACTTATTAATAGTACTAATAAGTTTAATTACTAGTAGTATAACAAACTTAGCGTCCCTAAGGATTACGTATATTGTATAGATTCTATTAGGTATTAAGTATCTCTCCGCGATTAATATTCCTGCCTTTCTTAGTTTGCTATTAATCTCCTCTTAATCCTAGCGTCCTCTTGTTACTGTAAGAGAATGTTTTCTAAGGTTGGCGATATAATAGAGCCAAAACGTTAAAAAATAAGCCCTTAAATGCTCTCCACAATCACGTGCGTACGGAGTTGGCTAAGAGCTGGATACTCTCCACCCCAGGAGACCCCGGACGGCGAGCTCCCAGTAGAGCTCTCAGAGCTCGAGATGCACGATATCTATCAGGTATCGCAGTAGGATAACCCTGTCTAGCTTGTGCTGTACACATTTTATCTTAGCGCGATTTTTCGATCAATTAATTAATTAATCATCAATCAAAAAGCCTTAAAATTGACCATTAATTAATTAATCAGTAACTCGAGGTCCTCGACGATCAATCAAATCAATCTCAGCCCGAATTTTTGATTGATTGATTGTTGGCAACTCTGCCCATGGGTGCCCAGTATACTCCCAATGGAGGCATGCATTCAACGCTCTTCGACAGGCGCGCCTCCTTTTGGAGCACGAACTCCCGGCCCTTCAATGGGAGCCCATTCATGGGTGGAAATCGTCGACAACATCCTCTCCCGCATGCGTGGCTGATCTTCAGCTGCCCTTCCGGACATCAAGCGTGCCCAGTACGCTCCTAGTAGTGGTATGCGTTCCACACTCTTGAACGGGTGCCCTCCCACAGAGTCATGATGGTATGGTAAGTTCTCCTAGCCGGCTGCGTCATGGTTCGACTGGTTGGTTCCAGCCGGAACATCGAAAGGGATCTTTTGCACATCACTGCTCGAGACAAGGACATGGCTCGGCCATGAGGAGAATGTAAGCATCGAAATCTCGTCAAAGCTCTTGTGCGATACTGACTAGTGGCAAGGACTCTGCATACAGCCATGCCGACAGTCTGGCAGCCCAAAGACCCAGGAAACTGCAGACTGCACTTCGTCCACAGTCAACACAGGATCGTGACCGGTCCATCTGCACCAACGTGGTGACAGAGATACCTTGACGCTACGCCGAAGCACCGCGGGCGACATCAGCAAGATCGGCGCCCCGCAAAGGACGAGCAATGTCCTTGACGGATTAATACAGAAGACCATGAAACCGAGCCGCGCATACTCCCTGGCGCCTAGGATCTCAGACAAGCGATCGTCGTTCTTCCACTAAGCGCCCTTGATACTGGCGGGCTCTCCGCTGGCGATCTCGTCCACAATGCCGCAGTACCTGCGCCGTTACAGCGTACACATCCATGGTCAGTCGTCATGGGCATGCTCTCCTCTCCTAGTGGCGTAGCATGACGTAGAACGATGACCGACACCACCGCACACATGAAGGGCCCATCTACCCATCGGACATCGAGCGTCATCGGCATGACCGCAAGAACAACTGTTTCCAGCGGAGAGCGGCTAGCACCATGAAGTATCCCGCCCATCACAGCCGAGAGAAAGCGCAGTGCTCACGGATTCATGCCGCTCTGGTTCGCGGCAAGACGTCTGCCTTCTCGCTGAACGTTCTACCCCGAGTCGACATGAGTTCCGTAAACGCCATTCTTCGCACTGAACCTGCGAAGGTCGCCTCACGGGCCGCAGCCCGACGAGGTGACATTCGCAACACAGTAAGAATTCCTAGACAGTCTTAAGCTGATCCCCTTCGAGTCGGTGGCCGAGAACTACTGGAAATGTTCATATTGTTGGAGGGGCCTGATCGACCTGAAGCACATCAAGGTCTTGATGCTGGACGAGGCCGACAATATGTTGGATCAAGGCGGCCTCGGCGAGCAGTGTACGCGGGTGAAGAGCCTCCTTACGGGCAAGTTTCAGACTGTCCTCTTCATTACAAGCAACCTGATGCGCCCAGACGCGTCCAGACGCGCCGGCTGCCGTCCTCAACCGGTTGCTGTTTCCCCAGCCTCCTCGGAAAAATCAAGGCCTTGATGCAGAGCTTCCAGAGCGACAAGTACGTATACTGCTCAAGTTCTACAGCCTCATGTCACAGGCCTCATGTTCCAGGCCTCATCGATCATCTTCGTGCGGAAGAAGTCCACCGCTGAAGAGCTCGATCGGATTCCGCGTGATGTGCCCCTGCGCGGGCCGACCTGGATTGAATTGTCGATAACGGTCCTGGACATTTTTCACGCACAATCAATGCGTACGTCATCTCATTCCGCCAGTCAGGAGTGATGGTCGCTCCAAATTGAGGTTCCTGGCCGCGGTATCGCCGTCTTCATCTGCTGAGCCTGTTGTCGACAAGTCTTAGGCGCGCACAGCCAAGATACTAGTAAGTAATCCCTTTGATCTTCGCACAAGTCGCATAGGCCCTCAATGGGTCTATGAATGGCGATGATGAATCAAATCCTTCGTGGTTTGCAACAGATACTGCGTATAGAAATCCCGGATTAGCCTCCGTGGGTTCGTTGTACGAGAACCACACAAAGTCTGAGCCATGCGTACTCGATATTTCCATGCGCTCTTGAGGTATTCCAAGGCGATCTGCTGACGTTTTCGATAGGTTTTCATTCTGCGAGGGCCGCTCTTTCTCTGGCAGGACCAGCACTGTCGCTTTGTTGGCTTCGACCTGACATGGTGGCTGCTATGGCCTCGCTGAACATGACTCGGCGACTTGCGTAATGGGAAAGAGAACGGCCGCGAAACTTCCCTTGGGGCAAGAGCCATCCGGTGATCCAATCAACCACTTAATGATGGCCAAGACGATTAAAAGGATCCCTTAATGGTGGTTAAGACGAATACAAGGAGAAGCTCCAAGTACAGATGGCTAAGACTTTTGTGGATGGAGGGAGGATCCCGGTGAGCAAGCCCATTTCTTCACCGAGAACGCCGGCACGAAGCCCAACGGACCGACCGCGAAGCTCTGGCTCGTGGACCAAGCATTGATCAGGCAAATTATCCAGCCCCGATCCTGGGAGTCATCTCCCACATGGGCCAATGCATCCGAGGGCCTCAACACGATGGCAGCGGTGCCAGACCCATCGCGTCAGAACCAGAAGTTTGACGCACATATACTCGTCGGTACCCCTATTACAGTCATGGACCAGATCCACCTGCGTATGAAAACATCTGTAACCGGTTCGCGGACCAGATACCCTCCGGCTGGACGGGAAGTGTACAACCAGTCTGGCCGGACGCGAAGTCTACAACCGATACGATCCGAACCACCCGACGAACCGGTCCCCCATGAATATGGGCGCGTATGTCAACATCTATTACTCACTTACTCTCCTTTGCCGGTCCGAACCAGTACCCCATGCAACAACAATGGGGTAGTGGTTCGGCCGGACGAGAAGTGTACAACCGATACGATCCAAACCACCCGCTCAACCGGTCCCCCATGAACATGGAGGCGTAGTACCGGTTGAGGGGGAAGGCATCGCAATCCGCCGCCCAAGCCCTATCGCATGTTCGAACTGCAGGAGGCACCCACGTCTAGGCCAACCGCCGGGGCGTTCCAACCGCCGAGGAGTTCAAGGGCCCTTTAGTCCACATTGCTTCGATTCGTGCGGAGGCACAGCAGTACGGCATCACCAAGATAATCTCGCCCGACTCTTGTACCCCGCCCGCGGGACGAGGGAACGAAAATACGCCGAAGTAGACCATCGAGTGAATAAGTCGGAAATCGGACGCCCTCTCAGAAGCCTAGTCCATCCAGCATCGACACGACAGACTTCTTCCCAACGAACACGCATGAGGAGTGCAGGTCATCGTCGGCTGGTACATCACCCGCATACGGCTGCTGCCGTCCGCCGGCTTTCAAGTCTCTTTCTGCAAAGATGCAACCATAAATGAGGGCATCGCGAACCCCGACGAAGCCGGATTTGTTGAGGATCGAAGAAGCCCGACCAGCGAAGACTACTCGCAAGCTCGAAGCAAGACTCCTCCGCTTGAAAAACTGTTGTACCGCAGCTGTTCGTCCTGGAACATTCCGCGGGGGTAAAGATTGACCAACTCGTCCTCCTCGCGCCACGCGACAACACTCTTCACCAGCGCGGTGAGTGGCGAACAGGAGGCATCTCCGCAGGGTGGCCGCTCCGGACTTTGAAGAATCTCGGGTTGCACCGTCCATCGGATCTATCGGCGTATTGCCCATCTTGGCTGGTTCATGGTTCCGCGGCTGTCTCTGTGCTCGACGTTGCCTAGATCTTTCTTGCATGGCTGCAGCATTAACAGAGCATGCTTTTCGTGGTGGGATTGGGATGGCATGGGCGATCGGCCAGTGTAACATTCGGGTGCTGTTCTGTCTTATACTGTTGTGGGAGAGTCCGAGGTCCAGATACACTAGTATTCAAAATGAACATTGTATACTCCAGCCCTGGGGTACCGGTTTGCATCGCGCTCATGACCGTGCCCTGGATGTTTGGCACGATTTCGACGAGGTATGTTTGTTGAGCGAAGTTGGTTCTAGGCTCATTTGCTGACGACGTAGGATTGCGCGTGTACCGTCCTCCAAGGCGGATTCCATCATCCGAGCCATCTCGAAGTGTCCCAAGGAAGTTCTCTGAGCCAAGGTCCGATGATGGAATTGATGTGAAGGAGACTCGGTTGGCTTGCTGCATGTGTGGGCGTCGTCCCCACATCGGTGCGCCGGACCTGTCAACGTTCCGAGAAGCTTAATCGAACACCCTGGTCAACCTTATCACCTACAACCTCTGGCTCTGCACCGTCGCATTCCGAAGCGTTTATCATCGTCCAGATATTCGGTCATTTCGACGAATGTTAGTCCAGCTGGTGTCCTTCCGCTCCTTAACGCGTCATGGCTCTTGGGGGATAGTCGCCTGCCATTGCCCGTGTAACCTTCAGTCTTACCCAGAAGGACCTGCCATCTAGGCTGTAGCGCGTTGGCAGCCTTGACAATTTTCTAATAGCTTTTTCTCCCTCGCTGTCTGGAGGGTCGCTGATGCGGTGCCGGCTTCCACGCTTGTATAATGCCTCCGTAGTGCCTCGGGAGGCTACTCAACGTTGTTGGGGTGGCGAGCGATATTCTGTGCACTCCGAGAGGGATCAAAAGAGAGGGTAGCGTTAACGATAATGTCTGGTCCTCCGAGCGCCTCTTTAAGACGTGGGGTAAGACGGCAATTGAACCGGCGATGCTAGTGACGCTGCCGAGGCGTTGGAGGCTCGGAGGAGCATTGGTCTCGATGCGTGGTCTCTGCGAATGATTATTAGAAGAAGAGAAGGCAATCAAGTTAAAGAAAATAAAGCGGTAGGCGCCGCAGACTCGCACCTGAGCTAGCCCGGGTATCCAACTGTCAGGTGTCGAAGGGTATCCCGGCGACGCAATGGGAGCAAAAAGCCTTCGCAAATACCCAATTGGATTGTTCCTGGACAGGGGGTCCATCGTCGGTGCCGCTGCCCCCCGAGCGCTTCCCCTCAAACCAGCAGCGGAGAGGAGCAGTGTGGTGAAATACGAAGGGGTCAAGTGAGGAGAAAGGAATCAGAAGCCTCGAGAGGACTGCCTTTTCTCTCAATCGTTTGAGGCGAGGTGCTTCTTGTACGCCGATGTCGCTGCGGGCATCCCACCTCAAACGCTCTACGACCGGGGTGGAACGACGCTCCTAGCGCTGCAGCCAATCCGACGAGTCCCAAGTCGCACGGTGTGGCTGATCTTGTTTGCTATCTGCCTCGAGGGAGTGGTGTAGCATCTTCGATGGAGGTTCCCGAGACCCCAACCCGAGAGGCTTCAGCATGTTCCGGAAGACGCAATCTTCAGGCTGGCCAAGCTCGTGGCGATGAGCAGTATGCCTGATGTCTATCAGCATTGTGGACTAAGCTTCCAATGACTTTAACTTCTCGGTCGGTCTCCCGTCGATCGTCTTCTGCAGCGTCCACCGGTGGGAGGCCATCACTACGGCGACCCTAGAAGCTCCAATACAAGCCCCTGGCCTCCGCTCGCTTGCTAAGTGTTACCGGTGCCTGTCTTAGGCGTGTAAGTTATCCTGACGATGAGCTTTTGCGGTCGTGAGAGGTGTTCTGTTCAGAGGCGTTGTGGTGTCGAGTATGAGGAGCGGCATCGCGAGTGACGCTAAAGGCTGGCCTGCAAGTGTAAGCGGAGCAAGAGGTTAGTAATTCTCAGCAGACGCTCCTTACCTCAGTTTTTTGGCTGCTATAAATGTTCTATGGCCCTATCCGCGTCCATGGAGTAAGCGGTATTGTGGGTCTCTGGAGCTGGCCTGGCGTAACTCCATCTGCCTGGTCATCAAGAACAATCGGGCGACCGCCATTCGAGGAGATCGTAAAGCGAGCAGCAGGGAAAAAAGCTGCCGAAGCGAGGCTCGCTCCTGTCCACTTCGTCCCACATTCCCATCCTCACTGTACTGGACGCTGGGGGGCGGTGCTACCTTTCAGAAGGCTCTCATCTTCAGCACGTCTCTGCAACTTCTTTGGAGCTGTTTCTGGCTGTGGAATACATGCACGGAACTGTACTGCAGATTGGGACACTTATACATATGTTGCACGACGGGTATATCGTAGGCGGTGGCATTTATGCTACCTGGCCTACGGCTTCGAGGTAGGTGTACAGGTACAAGTGGTGACGATCACTTTTCGTCCGTGCGTACCTCGAAAAGCCCACAATCTTATAAATACCGTCTTGTTTTGATCCTCCTCCCTTTAGGCCGCTACAACTCTCTCAGCCGCCAGCATCACCTCCACACAGCAGCAGCAGCAGCAGCCCTAGCAGCAGCAACAACAACAGCAACAACACCCTCCTCCTCACTAGCACTGCCGACGCCGCCATGTCGTCGTCCACGGTCCCCGGTCCCACCCTCCTCCTCGCGGCCCCCGGCCTGCCCGCTCGCCCTCCACCCCTCGCCTAAGAGCAACTCGAGGAGGCTTTGGCGCGTGCCGCGGGTCGTTGGGCCCACGTCTTCGTTTGTCACTGGGGATTTATCCCCTGGTGGTGGTACGCCCGCCACGACAAGGTATGTAAAGCCTAATCCAAACCCTCTTACAACATAAGCTAATCTCTTCTCTCAATGCAGAAGCACGAGGCCCTCGCCGCCTGAGCGCCCGCCGCCGCCCGCCGCCATCAACGCCCTCCACCACCTGCGCGAAGGTCCAAGCCAGAAGTACACGCGGATCAAGAAGTCTTTCTCCCAGCGTAGAGAGCAACGCTTCGACCTTGGCGGAGGAGTGGAGGCCTTCAAGGGTGTTTGGGCTTCGGCCTTTTTAAAAAAGATTGTTTCTTTTCTTTTCTTGGGTGGGGTTTTGGGTTGGAGTTGGGTTGGTGGGCTTTTGTTTTTTTAGATCGCGAATACCAGGCCCGATGTGGCGTTTCCTCTCTGCATGATGTGTTTTCATTGACGTGTTGTTGTGTTGAATGTGTGTGAGTGATGTTAAGCTTAGCTATGAGTGATTCGGATCACTGAAGGGGAATGTGTATGGGTACTCGCTTGTAAGTATGGGTAGAGACTGTGTGTGTGTTGTGTAGCCTGGGGTCACGCGTGTCTCTTCCCGATTCGTGTCGCCTGTGTTGATTGTGGAAGCTGATTCTACTCGTCCGCAGCCTTGGTATTGAATTGGCTTGTTCATCGCAGGTCGTGGTATCACTCGCCCTTAAAACCATTTACCGGTCATTCTGTTCATTGCGCGTACTGTAAACTATCAGGTGGGTCGCGGAACGTCCGCGTCGGCCCTGCAGATATGTTCCTTCAATTGCGGCATCAAAGTGTGGAGTTGAGCAGGGACAATTCAACCAAGGAGAATGGCATGCTTCGGTACCACTAGTGGAAGGGATCCCCGGAAGGGACTCAAGCCATTGCTAGAAGTCTATGGGTACGTTCTTGGGCGAGTCGGACCAAAGACCGAGGGAAGAGTTCCAAAGTTGCGCATGTTTACCTAGGTGTGATAAAGTACATGTATTGATGAGGTCCTTCCTAGATGGATATTCAAGAGGAACCGTTCTTCGTACATTTAGATGAGGTGCCTGCGAAGTGGCGGGAGAGTCGGGTTCTCTCGCTTAGTGCTAAAGCTAAGGATCTAATGTCGCGGAGCAAAAGGCTAACCTTCTGCTCCTGTCGGAGTAGAATGTTCTTAACCGCCACATCTAACATGCGACGCAGGAACAAATCCATACAAGGGGTTTAATTGAATGGGGAAAGAGAATCGCTGTTTAGCGCAAGTGTAACGTTCTTAAGCAAGTCTCCAAACAATTGTATCGCTATTCAACAGAGTCTGTTGTTCCACTTTTCACAGTCACGCCGCTGTTGTCCATTTTTATTTTCTTCCTGAACCACGACTTCACGCTTCGATCGCCGCGCCTTGAAGTCTCCAGAATGTCGGAATCAGTTGAAGTGACCTTCCGGAACACCTCACTGAGTTTGAGCATGTTGCTCGTAGGGGCTATATTACTATATACAGCATGGAGCGTTGTCGCCTTGGAGATCAACTATCGCCGTGCCTCCTCCTGGGTATACCACTGATCAGACTGCCGGTCGACGAGAAAAACGTACCATTCCAAGTCTTCGAGCCGCATTTGTTCCGCTTACTTAATCTCCTTCCGATCTGGCTACCCGTATGTCTCTACTATCTGCGTCAAGCAGCGCTTTCAACGTAAAGTACTACGCCACGTACAGTACGGCCCGTAGGGTGAATTGAGCCGTAGGGACGTACGGGTACCTCGACCCGTACAGGGCACCGTCCGTAGCAATTTTCGAAACCGTACTTACGGGTGTATAGTACTACGTTAGATAGATTTTAGGTAGTAATTAGCGTGCTATTAGTAGACTTTGCTTATACCTCTAGCTAACTTTTAGCGCGATAATAGCTTATTACTAAAAGCTTATATAACACTAGTAAAGTAGATTTTTTTATTAAATTTTATTAACCTTATATTTCTGCCTATATATAATCGTTAGTAGTAAATTCATTATTAGAAATTATTTTACAATAACTAGAAGCTTGTAGTTTACCTTTTTATAAGTATTATTCTTCTTATCCTTATAGCTATATTACTATGCTACGTTTAAAATAAGGGTAACTACTATTATATTAGTAAAGAGCTTTAAATCCTTACATAAGTCGCTGTTAGCATCTAAAGCGCCTTTTAAAGTTAAGGTCTTTATAGTATTTTATACTTACCCTAGCGAGCTATAGGCCTTAAGTTTTTATTTTAATATTAATTAGACTTGCTTTTAGTATAGTAAGAAGCTCTTAAAGGCCTTATAGGTTAAGTATAAGGTTAAAAGTAAGATATAAATACTAAATAAATATAAAATTATATCTACTTAGACGTATTGTGCGGAGCTAAATTTTATTAATAATAATAAATAAAGTTAACGCTATTTCTCTGTAAGGAGTGCTATATAAGTAAAAAAAATCTCTACTATTAAACAGTTAATAGAATTTTTTATATTAAGAAGCACCTATAGGAGGCGTATAACGTTAATCTAAATACTAACTTATTACCCTTACATAGAGCTCTGCGGGCAAGCACTTTATAGTAATATACTATTACTATTACTACTAAAGGTAGTAGTAACCTTTTTTATATTTACTAATAAAACAAAAAGTTACAGTTAGTGTCCGTACGCAGGGGCGATACGGCGAAGGGTATTCTATAAGGCCTAACACGTGATCACGTGGTTGTCTTATGTAATGTCCGTGCGTAGCTTGCCTCCTAAAATATTATCACTTTTGTTCGTATAATAGAGAGATAAAGTAATTACACGAACTAGTTGCTTTTCTTATTACTTTGTACGCTGTCCACACTGTATAAAACCTCCTGCCTTGCCATACTATGCTCACCACATGTATAGCTAGCTGTAAGAGCCCTATCAACAGTTAGCGTATATAAATTAGGTAGTAATTAATAACTTAACCTTTAATATATTAGTATATTTGTTAATAAGTAGCTTATTAACTTAAAACTAGACTTTACTACTCCGCGCCTTACCTATAAGCCCTACTACCTTTTTAAAATATATAATAACACGCCTTAAAGATAGAAAGTAAAAGATTTAGAGTATTTTAAGCGATTTAGTAAGTAAAATAAGCGTAAGTTATAATATATAAAACTTACTAAATAATATACACTTTTTAAAAATTATTACTTACTTTATTAGTAAGTAGTACTAGCGCCACGCTAAGACCCTAAAAATAGGCAAATTTAGGAGAACTAATAAAGATCTAAGCCTTACTCACGCGCCTTTTAGATACTAAATATTAATAATATAACCTACTTATAGCTTTTTAAGCTCTATTTTATAATTATATAGGCACTATATAAGCCTAAATTATTCGAAATATTATTCGGAAGTACGGTTTTACCTAGAAACTCTATTACTTTATAAGGGATAATGCTGTAAATAATAACACGATATTTATTAATATGCTAAAAGCTATTATGCCCAAAGACCTCTATATTAGTACTCAGTACTAAATATATTATATAAAGTATATAATTAATCTTATTATAAAAGCTCTTATATATAGTAATAGCGTTAGTAAATTTAAAAAAGAATTAGCTTAGTTATTACTTAAAGAGTAATACGTTTTATTCCGTAATTATAATATTATTAGCAAACTTTATAACTGTGGCGCACAGTCACAACGATCAGGGAGCTCGAAAACAAAGTCTATTAAGGAGAGAAAGCTCTACAACGACTAGCTATTTATAAGTTTAAAAAATTACGTGCTTAGCTACTTAGCTACTTAGCTTACCCTTAGCTAGCGTAGAAAGCTTTAGTAAAGTGCTTTTTATAATATACTCCCTAACTTATAGAGCGTAGTATAATAAGCTAAATAGTAACTTAAAATATAAAAGGTGGCGAACTTGCGCATAGAGCTTAAAAAGCGTCTAGTTTAAATCCTTAGCTTACTAAGTAATTAGTCTAAGTAGCTAGTTTATATATAGTTCTAAGAAAAAGGTAAAGAAAAAAAGGAGTAGCGTACTTTTATTATAAAGCTTTAATAAACGTTTAAGGGTAGCTATCTACTTACAACGTGACCCGCGCGAGTACCTACGTAGAAAAATAAAAAAATAAAAAAAGTAGCGTACTTCTACTATAAAGCTTTAATAAATATTTAAGGGTAATTATTTACTTATAACGTAACCCGTGCAAGTACCTACGTATATAAATAAAAAAATAGGTAGCTATAGGATTATAGCGCCTAGCTAGTAAAGGCTTACTTACTTATAGGCTTACTATAATTTATACTTTAATATTTCTTAGAAAAACTAGAGGAGGGTCTACTACCTACCTCTTATACTTAAGCTTAGTTAATAATACCTTTTATTAATTCTTTTAAATCTAGCTCTTAATTTTACTAATCTCTTTACTTATAAGCTTATTATAAAACTTATAAAAAGCTTCTCTTTAGAGCGCGTACTAAAGGCGGTTACACTTTATAGGCTTCTATTAATACTAGCTATTTACTCTATATAGGCACTTGTAGCTTATATTAGGAGTGCGCCCTCTAAGCGTAGTGTACATGCCTGCGTGCTTAGTTGTTTGGTCAAGCTGCGCAAGCTAGCGAGCGTATTCTTTTAGAAATAGAGTTGCTACTGCGCCTAGTTGCAATAGGTTATTAAGCTCTTTCTAAGCCTACTTATAGTTATATCGTGATGTTAAGCGTAGGAAATCCTTTATTAGCAGCGTACCCTTTATCTTTAAGAAATCTAGGAGCACAGCGTTAGCGTGTGCACGGTTCCATTCGGATAGCTATTTAGTTATGTCTATTATTCTGCTACTCTGTGGGCGTAGGGTAACCTCTCTATATATATATTGTACCTGCTCCTTCTAATTATTATTGCTTAGATAGAAATTATTTTTAAGTTCTCTAATTAGCGCCTATAGCGTTTACTACTTACTTAACTATAGTATTATAAACTTTAGTCTTTATAAATTAATTATAATATAGACTTAGTTTTAGAGTGCCTAAAGCCTTATTACAAGCTAACTATAAATAGTAAACTTTAGTTTATAGCGCTTAAGCTATTATATATAAGGCTTACTTTTAGTATTAATGCCTAGTAGCTCTAGAGCCTAGTTATATATATTTATCTACTTAGAAGCCTTAAAGTTAATATAATTTTATATCCCTTAAGTTTTTACGTGGTACTTAAGCTGTGCGTACTAAGATAGAAATAAGTTATAATTTATAAATTAATTACTTATTAGTAGCTTTATAGCGATTATTATATAGTCTAGCTCTATTAGAGGTTATAAGCGTTAAGACGTAAGCGTAAGGATAATAAGGAGTAAAAAATAGTTTATTACTATAATTATTAGCTAGTATAAAGTAAGTATATTATAAAGCGTTATAAAGGTACTATGCTTATAACTATAGCGCACAGTCACAACGATTAAGAAGCTTAAAAATAAAGTCTATTAAGGAGAGAAAGCTCTATAATAACTAGTTATTTATAGGTTTAGGGGATCGCGTGCTTAGCTGCTTGGCTACTCGGCTTAACCCTAGCTAGCGTAGAAAGCTCTAGTAAGGTGCCTTTTGCAACAATAACTTTATAAACGTAATTTATAATTTTTATTAAAAAGGCGCTTTTTTAAAGACATATAGTACTTAGTGCTTAATAAGGATTAGCTCTTTAGCTTTTTTACCCTTAACTTAGTTAAAGATTATTGGCTTCAAACCTGCGCAACACTGCTACGGCTTTTACCGCCATGTAGTTTGCCTACGGTTTATTACGCAGTTTGCCTGTAGTTTATTGCGCTAGTCCTAATTAGGCTAGCAAGGAATAAACCACGCTTAATAAATACTTCTTATAATAGCCCACCACAATAGATCTGCAATTAAGAATTAAATCAATACCACATCGTTATAACGAAGTCTTGATCTAACAGCCTATTACTATATTAACACTGATTAGTGGTTGCTACACCACAGATTGGCAAGATATACTATGTACAGGGAATCTCAGCGCACGTTTCAGGCTGAGTATTCTAGCGATAGAAGTGGTTAGCGCATGCCTCCTCCCCTACTAAGGCCCAGGATACAGTATTGCTAGTGCGAAGTATAGGTACGACAAGCTCACTGCTATCCTGTATTAGGATTAGCGGCGCCTCGTATTTGAAGGATCTCTCCGCCTGGATTGTCCCTACTAAGGCTTAGTTCGGAAGGAGATTTGCGTTAACCACGCCAACTCTTATTAAATTACACCAATTATAGGCCTATATCTAAAACGCTATTATAAAGTACACTTAAACAAAGGATCGCTTGTAGTACCTAGATAAGATAATCTACAAGGACTAGTACGCTAACTAAGATTTTAATATCGCCAACGCCACCGTTAATATAGATAAACTTAACACTATAGTTATTAACTAGATAATACAGGTGGAAGAAGATGACATATTTAACCTATTTTTACTACTTAAGTTTAAGAAGTATTTTAAGAATTTTACCTGCGATCTCTTTAACAGCATTAATAAGCGTATCTAAAAAGCACTTAAAGAGCTCCTTTGCTAGTAAGGCATCTATATTAAGCAAGGTAATAGTAATAATCTCCCTAACTAATTTACAGAACTCCTTACATTAACCGCCGTCCTAAAATGGCCCGCTAAGCATCTTAAGCTTATAAGGCTTTGCGAAGGCTTTAAGTGCCACTAGATTGTAGATAATAAAGAACAACAGCGGCAGTAGCGAGCTCCGCTAGGTAGAGGATTATTATTATTATCACAACCTAGATTTACGCCTGTGCAGAATAACTCTTATTTGCTTACTAACCTCGCTAAGTTATACACGCTAGAGCAGAAGTATTTAGGTAATAAATATAATATCCTTAAGACAAAGATTAAGGTGTTTAACGACCTCTACACTAAGGTTAGGATTAATAAGGATAAGTAGTATAAAATAGCACTCTCTGTTATGCTTACTAGCTAAGTGCTTTAGTATTACTATAATTACATTGCTCCTTAGGCGCTTACGCTTACTTATAATATAATGCTTAATAAGCTGCGCACGTACTTTAACACCACATAAGCTTACTAGATGTACCTCTAGGAGTGGTATAGCACTACGCTTAAGAGCGTTATAACTACTAACCCTAAGAAAGACCCTATAGAGTGTCTTAAAATAGTTATTAGTAAGATAAACATGCTCTATTAGGCACTATTACAGGACTAGGGTAAGAGCTATAATTAGTATTTACTTATGTAATAGCTCCTTAGCGCATATCGTAGTATTAAAGTAACTACTATAGCTTGCTTAAAGCTAGTAACTATATTTAAAGGTGTCGCTATAGATCTCCGCAACGTAGTTAGCATGTGGTTGAGCTATTATCCTAATAGCCAGTTTCTATTACGAGATATAGATAAGCAGTATTACACTAATCGCCGCTATATTTGTAATAATTAACAAGCTACAGGATTATTAGATAATAACTACTATAGCTACTGCTATTAAGGTTAAGGCGGATCGCGCGGCAATTAATTTAATAATAATAATTATTAGTTAAACTACTTAGGTAATTGCTGTAATAAGACATGCTTTATCTATAAGTAGCCTAAGTACTAGTTAACTTGACACTTAAAGAAGGAGCGCATGGAGCATCGCCAACGCTATAACTAATACGCTTAAGATAATCCTAATGCCCTAAGCTATAAAGTGTTTCTCGCCAGCTATAAAGGCATAGAGCTTGAAGACAGCGACGGTAGCGATAATAATGCTAGTAATAATAATATTAAAGTATATTTTACTAACTAAGTCTACTTAACTACATTTTATAGTAAGGTTAACGGCGACGCTATTGTCTCTAGCCTTAATAACGCTGTCGCACTTTATATAATTACAGGCGATAATCCTTATATTTCTAGCAAAGTAAATAAAGATGCTTAACTCTTCTTATTTAATTCACGCTACGGCGTAGATATCTTTTAAGGTATTATGCCTAACACTAGTGTAGCTAGTGTTTTAACTACTAGTAAGACATAAGTAAAGGCGCTGCAGCTTATTTAACTATTTATAGTTATTAATAAGTCCACCGTAGGACGTTGTTAAATCTAATTTAGAGATAATCTAGAGTGTTTCTCCTTTAGAGACGTTAATATTAGCACGCTATTTAGTATAATTACCTTTATAGTAATGCTAACTAACACACTATTTCTGCTCTGCTTAAATAATATAGATTATTATAGTATCTTCTTTAATAACATCGACAATATGCTCGTTTAAGGTGGCAAAGAATTCCTAATTGTCCGTAAATAGGGACATCTATGGCTTCTACTTAATAAATAAGAGACCGTTATTTACTACTTAACTAAGACTAAGCTGCGCTAGCTTTACTAACGCTTTAGCTATCTTGCTACTAGACGACTGCATAAGATCCTTAGCAAAGCAGGCTATAAAGACATTAATAAGGATATTATTAATCGCATTAATAAGTACTGTCACCAGTGTTAAATCCACAGCAAAGCACCTGGCCGTTTCTGCTTTACTATCCGCGATAACATGGACTTTAACTTATGCGTTATTATTAATATAATGTACATTAATTAGAAACTAGTGCTCCACGTAGTTAATAAAGCCATAGCTTTTCAAGCTGCTCGATTCATGCTAAATATCTAGGTAAACACTACTTAGGATCTCCTTCGCGCTATGTGGATTGACATGTACGTTAGTCCTCCTAACGTTATTAAGATAGATGCTGGCAAGAACTTTATTACTAATAAGTTTGTTAATAACGCCACGTTACTTGTAATTAAGGTTAAGGAAGTCCTGGTGGAGGCATATTATTTAATTAGTAAGGTTAAGCGCTATTATGCTCCTATCTACCGTGCTTATAGGGTGATCTCTGCAGACGTTGGACGCACAACCGCTCCCGAACATATCTTATAGATAGCTGTCAAGGCTGTTAATAACACCGCAGGTCCTAACGGACTTGTCCTAACTCTTCTTATCTTTAGAGCATATCCTCGCCTGTTAAAGAAATTACTACTATCGCCATCTATTACTGCCCGCGGCGCTGTAGTGCGTAAAGTAATAGCTAAAGTGCGCAAGATTAAGGCAAAGCGCCAAGTTAATAAGGCTCTTATAACTCGTAATAGTCCTGACGCAACTAATATTTTACTATTACCTATCTTAAGTAGTGTTAAGGTCTAGCAAGAGAACTATAGATAGTCTAGCCTATATTAGATAATCGCCCTCCACGTTGACAAGCAATCCGTGGTTGTTGAAATTAATAATAAATAAGTCACCTTCCGCATTACCGTAGTGCGCCCGTATTATACAAATAATACGACTATTATTACCCCTTTCGCAGAGGACGAGGACAATAGTGGCTCCGACGATAATTTCACTCTTATTATGGAGGAGCCCGCGCCCAAGCGTAAGCGTAGTAGGCTAAAAGGCTTAAAGAATAAGCTAAAACCTAATAAAGTTATAACTACTATAGTTAACCTTAATTAACGTGAGCGTAATAATCTTGTCCTGGCTAAGAAGCTACGAGCAGTTAGTAAGATTATAATACTAAAGTAACTATTTAAAGCATCTATAAAGGCAGAGATTAACGCCTTTATAATATAAGATATCTTTTGCTTTAAGAAGTATAGTTCTTACTGTTATAATAAGGTCCGTATCTTTAAGTCACGCATTATTAATAAAGTTAAGGGCAAGACTACTAATCGCCCGTACAAGAAGTCCTGTCTTGTTATCTAAGGATACGCTAATAACGATAAGAAGCTTGTCCTAACATAGTCTCCCACTATCCAGCGTGCAAGCCAGCGTGTGATTATCGCTCTAGCACCATCACTATTAAAGCTGGGCATGTACCTCTGGCTCCGTGACATCACTCAGGCCTATACGTAATCGGATGATCCACTCTAGCGTACTATTATAGCTGACATACCAGCCCAGCTCAAGGAAAGTTATCCAACAAACATAGTTATAGTTATTATTAAGCCGCTGTACGGCATTGCTAAAGCAGGTGCCTATTAGTGGTCAACGTATAATAAACACCACACCGAGACTCTCCACATAGTGACATCTACTTATA
Organism: Bimuria novae-zelandiae CBS 107.79; assembly: GCA_010015655.1. Taxonomy (NCBI): domain Eukaryota; kingdom Fungi; phylum Ascomycota; class Dothideomycetes; order Pleosporales; family Didymosphaeriaceae; genus Bimuria; species Bimuria novae-zelandiae. The sequence goes on from ML976730.1 coordinate 148,865, forward strand.
ATTTATGCCTGCTTATTAGTAAGGCTAGTAGTAAGTGCTTTGGCATTATTAGCATGCAAACTAACGACACGCTTAGTCTATCTAATAAAGCTTTTATAGACCTTAAGGACTAAGAGCTGCGTTTTAAGGCTAAGCCTAAGTAGTTTCTCTTACTAGACGCGTAAATTAACTTTAACGGCTATATTATTAAGCTTAATAATAATAATCGCGCCATTACTCTGCGCTAGAAGAAGCAAGGCAAGAAGCTAGAAATAGCTAATAATAAGTAATTATACATTTAATAGCGCGCTTAAGGTGCTTACATTATAATAATTTATTAACCTAAGGCGAGCTTCGACCTCGCCGCCGTAGCCTAAGCGAGTGAGCCTATAAAAGAAGAAATTACTAGATTAAATAAGCGCATTATTTAGTAGAAGGAGAATATTACTCGCGGCCTTAACTTTATCCCACTAGACTTAAGCAACTTAAAGCTATACGCCTTTATTAACGCATTATTTACTAATAATAAGGATATGTTATTACAAATAGGCTTCGTAATTACGCTTAGTAATAAGACTAAAGATAGCGATTGTAACTTTAAGTTTACTAGTAATATTATTTACTAGTTATTTATTAAGTATAAGCGCGTTACTCGCAGCGTCCTTATATCTAAGATCTACGCGATAGCCTATAAAGTTAACATTATAATTATAATTAGCGGTATAATTAACATAATTATGTAGTAACTTAACCTTCTTAATATCTCTATTATCGTGTGCACTAACTTACGCTCCTTATATAATTACCTTATTAAGCTTAGCACTACTAAGAAAAAGCGCCTTATAATTAATATTATAGCTCTGCGTAAGGCCTATAAGCGTAATAATCTTATAGACATCCGCTAGATTAATGGACGTGACAATCTAGCAGACTTAATAACTAAGACTAGCTCTAACTTAGCTATAGAGTATCTTATTAACTATAACTAGCTTAAGCTTCGCGTGTAAGGCTAGGTCAATTGTGCTAAAGTTAACACCCTAGAGTACGATCACGATAGCAAGAAGTAGTAAGTCTATAAAAGGAGCAGCGAGATAGGCACTAAAAGGACGCGCACTAGCGCTAGTCCGGTTAAGAAACTAGTAACTGTTATAGATTATGTTTTATTGCAGATTTGAGCGTTCTGGGCTAAACTGGCCACATGTAGTATAAAAGAAAAGATAGCTAGTGTTAGCTTTAAACCTGCGCAACACTGCTACGGCTTTCACCGCTATATAGTTTGCCTATAGTTTGTTACGTAGTTTGCCTGTAGTTTGTTGCGCTAGTCCTGATTAGGCTAGCAAGGGACAAACCACGCTCGATAAATACTTCTTATAATAGCCCACTATAATAGATCTGTAATTAAGAATTAAATTAATACCACATCGTTGCAACGAAGTCTTGATCCAACAGCCTATTGCCGTATCAACAAAGATAGTAGTATTTACTAGTATAGTATTTATTTTATAATACTTTACAATAATAAGCTTTATAAGCCTATCTAATAATTCTTCAAGTGCGTCTAAAATAACGTGTTTACTATAAATAATAAATACTCCCCGATAATTAACGCGCTATTAGACAACGAGTAAAATAAGATCTTTACTATAATATAGATCTTAAAGGCGTTTTATAAGAATATAAAGTCGCTAGAGGGCAACGCTAGCAATAGCTGATTTAAAAGCTTATAATAAATAATAACTTTATTTATTTGGGCTTTATATATGCGCAGTGTACTGCATGGATGGATTGGAGCTCCATCCATTTGCTCCGGGTGGACTGGATAAATCCATGGAGAAACTGAAACCGACCGACCCATAGTACTAACTTGTACAGGCAAAGGGTTAAACGTAGTAGAAAGCTTAAAATTACTCCAATATTAAGGTCCCTGGAGGTCCTTAGTGTTGAGCTTAGTGTCAGTAAAAGTGTTTTTAGAGAGTTAAAAGCTGTTACATATAATTCTGTACTATAGGCTATAGTATATATTTGACGCTTTACTGGCTACTATTACCGTCACTCCTAATCTGTATCCCCTCCTAGCTCTCACGAAAGAGCTCGTCAACGTCGTCGTCCTTATACACCTGGGTAGGGTTGTTAAGCAGGGTATTCACCTCAGCGGTTAGGCTTCCACGAAGTTCCTCGACGTGCAGCCCCATTTGGATGAGTCCTGATTTGGCCCAGCTTGATAAACAAAGGGCAGCCTCCACAGATTGTTTAGAGAGCTGATTTCGACGGGCCGTAAGGGTGTTGCTGGCTTGGCTGAAGATTCTCTCTGGTTCGGAGCTCATGGCAGGGATCGCTAGAATGTCAATAGCTATAAGAGAGAGCGTAGGGTACTTTGCACGTATGTCTGCTCGTCTCTAGTACTAGGAGGGGACAAGGTCCTTGTTAGTATCTCGTGGGTCTGTTGTATATACAGCAAACTTATCTAGAGCTTTGGCAGGAGGGGGAAAGCTGTAGGACTAAGTAAGGGCGTTGGCGATAGAGCTGTATTTGCGCTTCTTATGCAGTCGAACGTTTGTAGACGTCTCTTAGAGGGCATTGGTTAATGTCTTGGGCGGAGATAGATGGCGATAATCTGACTCCTATAGCTCCCGTACCTTGTTGACCTGACGGGCAGCCTCCTGCTCAGTCCACTCCTTTTGCAGGTACTCAAGTTTGAGTCGTGGGTCTAGAAAAATAGCTGCCGTGTATACTGGGCTGTTATTAAGTTTCGTGTAGTATTGGTTGGCCTTGCTCCACCCTTGTTTAATTGCCGCCTAGAAAGCCTTACTATCCGGAGTCGCAGAGTGCTAATATTGATCCTTTAGCTTCTTAAAATTACTTAATATAAGTGCTATCAGGGGGTACACCTTAGTAATACCCTTGCTACTGTTCTTATCTAGTCTTCCTTTAAGCCTTTTGGTGCTCTCCTTGATTGGTTTAAGCAACTCTACGAGTTTAGTAAGTATAGCCTAGTCGTCGCTCCCCATACGGTTCTGGAATATTACACGGGTAACTGAGTTATCTGGTTTCTTGTGGAGTGGTTTCTTCGTCTTGTTAGCGACAAGACTGCTGTATCGAAAAGCTTCTACATCTAGAAAGTGCTCGATTGGGTTGCGGAGGCGTATAAATCGTACAGCTTCGTCAAAGGTGGAGTTCCATCTATAGTGTTGGTTAGCTAAAAACGAGGTTGCCGAAAAACAAGACGCTAATTAGGGGATTAAAAAGGCTTTTGCCAACCCTATTAGTAGCTACTAAAGGGTTGACAGGCGTGTGCGGGAGGGCTAAAGGGCGAGTTATCTTAATAAACTTACCTTGTGGCGTTGCCCGGCATTAACGTATATATCGGTGTAGAGCCTTGGGACTGTTAATTTTCCTCTTTTTACACATCGCTTTGTACCTAATTAAAGCGCTTAACCCGTCCTGGGCTTCTGTTAATCCATAGGCTAATTAAATATACTATGCTAACTAGTCCCCTCTTTCTCTAAAGGCTAACCTCCTCTTTAAAGTCCCTAATAGAGGTAACCTCCCTTTTAAAGACCTTATAGTCGCTGCCAAACAGTGTAGCTTGTGCTATAAGATTGAGGATGTGACTAGAACAAGAGAGTCGTTGACTAGGTTTTAAACTAAGCTTAAGGCATAATACCTCAGCGGCAACATCGTTTAAAGAGGTATTATTAAGGATAAAGTAGCTAACATTCTTCTCAAATCCGTAGTCCTTAATAACCTCAAGGGTACACGTCGCTATGTTCTTGCCACTATGGGTATCGTCCATCTCCGAGAGGGCTAGAAGTATGGTTTGGCACAGGAGATTCTCGTTAACAAAGTGAGCTATAACACCATTTAAAGCCTTCTTTCTACGGCTTGTCCAAAGGTCAAATAATAAGTGGATTTTACTAATAGCCTTACTAAGCACTGTCTTTATATCCTTTTTATAAACCTTATACTCCTTCTGCACCCAGCGTGAGACGGTGGTGCCAGATAGTATTACCCCTTAATCGACGAACGGGAACATGTGGCTAAGGATTCTCCGAAAATGTACACTGTCAAGCTTCCTGTATGGGATATTATCGTGCACCACCCATTGGAGGATGTCCCGTTGAAGTGTTTCCGGCCGAAAGGTCTCCATAATCTGACTATACACCTCTTGTTGTTTGGGATCTGTTCTATCCAGCAGGTTAAGCGTTACAGTGTTGTTAAACGTTGTGATACTGATGGCTGTCTCCTCTAGGAAAGTATTCAGATAAAGGCTCTTAAAATGGCTTAATACGGACTTGCTGCCCTGGCTTACTTTATATAGGCACTTCCTTTTGCCTGATATATAGCAAGCCCGACATAAAAACCAGAGGCTTTCGAGTTCCCCCCCGGACAGAGGAACTCCGTATTTCCACCACCAAGCAGTTATTTGGTGAGGGCGTTGCAATTAACGGAGACCCTCTAGCCACTTTGATAACCAATCAATAAAGGAGTAGTCGTACGGGGCTTGAAAGCCGCTCTTTGGTTCGGCATGTACGACCTCACTGTCCCCATTAGTGACCTGAAGCTCTGTAGGCACCTGCTCACTGTCCACTTCAGTAAGCACCTCTAGGGCGTCATTGTCCTCGAAAATCTCAAACGACGTAGATGGGACGGAAAGCGACAACAAGGGCACCGACGAGAGCTGGCTGCTTGATAATTGGCTAACAAGCGGAGAAGAGGGCGTATTTGGGCGTATTTGTGTACGTCTAGTCCTCATTTTGATAGAAAACTTCTAAAATCAATACAAGTACGTATAAATGGGATGGCTGAGGGTGATCACTGTGATGGACTGACGTTGAGATCTGATGCCCCACATTAACCCCTGTCCATTCGAAACTATATGAAACTACGGTGCTGCACTAAAGCAGCTAATTAGACGAAGGCATTACGGTTTCATATTCTCCATGGAGCAAATCCAGTCCACCCGGAGTGGATGGATTGGATGGATCACAGAAGAAATCCATCCATGAAGAACACTGTATATGCGAACTAAGGATACTAGAAACAGGGTATCTTAAGGATTCTCTATTAATATGATCTTTAGTAGCATCTTTAGTATTAGTTTCGCGGGCCACGATACAACAGTGACTACACTGGCCTTTACTATGTTACTTCTAGGCATATTTCCTGATATTCAGCAATATGTTGCAGAAGAGTTGAATTGGGTTATTTTAGAGCTAGACAGTTTAAGTTGGACTTATGTTAACCTCTTCCCGCGGTTGGTCAGAGGCCGCGCTGCCTTAGTGAGCTCCATCCAATTATTATTTTGGGGTCGAACATTTTGCTGACAAACACCTATCTATAGTTTGAGACGCTCGGCCTGTACCCTCCTGTTACGGCACTGCCTAAGTGGACCACCGATCGACCAACACATCTCCGTGTAGGAGGTCAGGACATTGTCATTCCGCCACGCATACCCACCCAAAATACTGGCCCATTCCGCTCGCGTGGAACCCAAAACGCTAGATTATTACCATCTCTAATAATCCCACTTGCGAGGAAATGTATGTCCCTCCGCGTGACACGTTTCTTCTATAGTTAGATAGGCCTTAGAACTGCCTCGGTGTGAAGTTTAGCCAGGTTGAATTTGTAGTAGTGCTTACTAACTTGTTTCGGCAGCATCGTATAGCAATCGTAAAGCAGCGAGCTTTAGAGACGGATTTTGAGGCAGTAACACGGGCGTGGAAGGTTGCAAATGAATGTGAGTTTCAGATGCTATTACGGATGAAGGATCCAGATCGTGTGAAATTGAGCCTACACAAGGGGAAATAGATGGCTTCTTAGTGGCAGGTAGCTGGTATTGGCGGTCGAGAGGGACGATGATATAGAGAAGACTGCCGTACGTATATCTGATGAAACAAAAAAGCATCTGGATCATATGTGTGAATGTGGTAGCACTTATCAAAAGTCTGAAAGTGCTTCAGTCTTTGGGAAAGAAAACGCCAACCCAAGAACGTGAGTGCTACTGCTTCATGCATTGAGCCTTATTGTCTTTCTCTAGTGCTGGGGTAGACATGCCGATAGTAACTGACTGAAGCGACAGACTAAAGGTCACTACTCATTTGAGCATCGGCGCGACGACATGAAGAAAATTCGACCCCACTTCCTTCCTGGTCCCCAATTTCTACCACGTAATAGTCCATGAACACCACTTCGATCTCATCAGAAACGCCTAGCAACAATCATACGAGATAGCCCTGAAGTGCCCGTTGATCCATTTGGTGCCAAGGCGCCTGCCGTCATTACAGTTTGCATTGGTGTACACGGTAACTGGTGACGAGAATGGGATTAGCAGTTTTCATGTTCAAAGAGGGTCCCGTCATTCGGGCGCAGAAACTTACAGCAATACCCCTTGTCCACGGATACTTGTTTGGCACTCTTCGTACCAGCAGGCAATGTCGCGCAGCCACCGTCGCAGTTCGATGGGGGTACGAATGAGTTGGTAATGCAATTTCCGCCGCCGTTGCTGCCGGTGCAGTGTGTGGCGCCGTTATTGGCTGTGTCATGCGCAGCCAGCGAGGCCAGGACGGCGAGAGCGAGATGGAGTTGCATGGTGAGTATTGATTGAGATTCGAAGTAGTGGATAAGACGCTTTGGATTTGAGTGAGGGTGAGAAGTGATGAATGTGTGCACGGCTTGGATGCTGTCCTTATACATATGCTCAAGGTGGTCCTTCTAATCGACGTTATCAGAGAGAGACATAAGCATGAGCGACGAGAATAATCTCTCATGTTAAGCACACCCTTACAGAGACAAAGGACTCCCCTTAGGGAGCGTGATATACAGGTTAGCTAGGACAACCCCCAGCACAGGGAGACACAGAGACCTAGAGTCCTTATCTACACGCTAAAAGGCGCATAGCTCTACATCACGACCATAGCGCCCCTGTAGGACAGGGACAGACAATAGATTCAGGTCAACGGGGTCTCTATCCTCAACATCTATAGGCAGCCTTAGACCACACCAGTCCTAGAGTATGTTACAGGCCTCACCCCCCTAGCAAGATGCCTAGTGGGGGGAGACTTTAACACTAAGCACGATATATTTAAGCCTAGTATTACTACCTCGCAAGGCGGCGCCGAGCTTACGCGCTGGGCCATAGTCAGCGGCATAGACTATATTAGAGAACCTGGCAGAGCCACCTATAGAGCTAGCCACGTCCTAGACCTTAGCTTCTCTAATATCGCCTTTACTAAGATAAAGGTGCGCGACGACCTGCACTATAGCTCTAATTACGCTACCCTAGTTATAATACTACTAGGCAGAGGCACACTAAGCCACGAATAATATTACTTTAGGCTTCCTAAAAAGAAGCTTCTTCCCTTTACCTAGCTAGTTATAATAGGTATGCTACAGCTGCCCTTAATAGTAGTAGCCTCTAACCTACGCTAAGTAGAAGAGTGCGCCGCAGCGCTAACCTTATTACTCTAAAATACTCTACGCAAAACTAGCTACCTAAAGAGGGATAATAGAAAGGCAGCACCTTAGTAGATAAACAAGTGCGCTAACGCCAGGCGCCTACACCTTAAGTCTAGACAGGGCTACATAGGCACCTAGACCCTAGAGACTCGCAGCTTTCTAACTATAGTAAGAAAGGCTAAGAGATAATACTAGCAATATACTATTAATAGCGTAAAGGAGGACTCTAACCTCTTTTAAATTATAGGCTAGCATAAGCTAGAGCTAATAAGACCAGACCCGCCGCTGGCCTATAAGGGGCGCTATATTACTAACCCGCAGGAGAAAGCGGAAACGCTTAAATAAGTAATACTCTACTATTTTAATAATAGTAATAACCTACTAAAGGCTCTAGAACCTAACGTCTAAGGATTACAGGGCTATTACGCCCTCCCCTAGGACCTATACCTTTCCCCTAAAGAGGTTAAGCGTAACATAATAGGAGTCTTAAGCACCTTACCTAGTATAGATAAGATTACTATCCGCATGCTTACCGTATGCTGGCACTATATCCAGACGTATCTTACTAGCTTATACTAGCGCTGTCTGGCCCTTAGCTACTTCCCCCACGCGTAGAGGGTCGCAGAGGTCGTTATAATACCTAAGATAGGCAAAAAGGACAAATCCTCCCCTAAATTATAGAGACCTATCGCCCTGCTATCCTGCCTTAGTAAGGGCCTAAAGAGAATCTTAGTAAGGAGATTTGCCAGCACTGCCATGGCACACGGCATACTAAGCCCCTAACACGGGGGGGCTCTCCCTAAGAGATTAGCCATAGACCTAGTAGCCGCCTTTATACATAACGTAGAGGACGCCTTCTCTAATAGCTAGCACGTTACTATAGTTACTATAAACGTCTAAGGCGCCTTCGACGCACTTCTTAAAAATTAACTTCTATATAGAATAAAGGCCTAAGGATAGCATAATAGCGCCCTTCTAATTATAAAAAACTTCTTCTAGGACTATCGCGTCTAAGTGCAATTAGGAGAAGCTACTATAGCGCCCCACCTAGTATAGTGCAGGACGCCGCAGGGCTCACCACTATTACTAGTGCTATACACACTTTATCTGGTAGAGCTACTTTAGCAAGACCCTACTAGGCGCTTTAGGTACGCAGACGATATCTGCCTCTATAGGCAATCCTACTCCCTAGACTAGAACGTGGAAATACTAGCAGAAGATATAGGCACTATAAATTCTTAGGGAGACGCTAATTACGTGGCATTTACCCTAGAAAAACTCGAAATAATACACCTAACTAAGCAGAAAAGTAACTATTCGCTACCTATCTAGATTAATAATTAGCTTATCCTCTAACCTACACTACTAGACAAGGCGCTACGCTAGCTAGGTGTTTACTTTAATAAAAAGCTTAATTTTAAAATATATATTATTACCCGCATAGCTAAAGAACGCGTAGTCGCACAGCACATCCGCAGTCTTGCTAGAATCTAGCACGGCCCACCAGCCAGCTTACTACGCAAAGCAGTAATCTCATGCGTACTACTACGCCTACTATATAAAAACAAGGCCTAGTATAGAGGGCGCACGAAGCCCCCTAAGATTATAAGAGCTACGTAGAACCAAAAGGTTAGCACACGACTTGGGTGGCATATTACCGCCCTGGAAAAGGCCCTTATAATAGTAATTAGAGGCGTCGTCCCCGCCTATCGCACCACGCCTACTACCATGCTGTATAGAGACGTAGGCATTCCCTTAGTAGCTATGGCACTTAAAGAGTGCAAGGCGAGGTTTACTATACACCTATACTACGTTAATAAAGGTTACCTGCTTATAGCGCGCACGCGACTAACTATAGTATATAGAGAAAAAGGCGCTAGACGCCCGCAGCGCCTATATATAAAAGTTTAACTACTTATATAGCTATTCGCACCAGTACCCCGCCCTATACTACTATAATCGCACTATTCTAACTAGTGCTGAACAGACCCTATAAATAATAAGCCTAAAAAGCTCGCTACTAAAGAATTTAAATAATAGTGGACAAGCCTGCCTACCGAGACAATTATAGTGTTCTTAGACGGCTCGGAACAGCGCACAGAAAACGGCGAGCGCCACGTAACCTATAGATACACTGTGTACCAGGGCTAGAGTCTACTATATATAGGCAAAGGCTCCCTTAACACGCGGGCCTACGTCTTCAACGTAGAAGCAGTGGGGGCCTAGAGAGATCTTTAACACGTGCTACAGACTTAGGCGCACCGCCTAAGCCAGATCTAGATATGTGTAGACAGCATATTAGTTATCTAGGGTATTAGAGGAGACCCCGCGCTGTTATCCTAGTAGGCCTTTATACGCTACTAGGAAGCTATAGACACCTAGGATATTTAAATCTAATAGTTACTAGGCCACATAGGCATTAAAGGCAATAAGCTAGCTAATTAGCTAGCAGATAAGGTAGCTAAGGACCTACGCCTACCTATAGGGAAGGTAGCTAACCCTATAATATTAGGTCTACGATCTAATACGCGCGTATATATACGCGCTATATAATAAGAGTAGTGGCGTATACGCACACTAAATCTCTCTATATAGTATAACTAGTGGGGCCTAGCATATACCCCCTCTAGGCAATCGCCGGAGCTGGAGCTTACACGCCCGGCCCTGGCTAAGCTCCTATCCATAAGGACAAGACACGGTAACTACGCCTAGTACTATAGGAAGTTTAAGCATAATAAGGAGACCCTTACGTGCACCTATAGAGTAGACCTGGCCCTAGACCATATTATACACTGCCTATAAATAGTGCGACGCTTTAACTATTAGCCACAACGCCTAACATATCCCCTAATAGATACTAGAGAAGGAATATAGTACCTTAGGGCGCTAAGCCTAGGAGAATACGCAACCCTTCTTATACTTAGTATTAATAATAGCACACGTTAGTAAGTAACTAGTTAACTATATTATAGGCAAGCGGACGCAAACTCTTGCTTTAGGTAAAGTAAATACGCTACCTGCTTATAACTTGCTAGGGTATTTACTATATAAAACTTAGCTCTCTCTTTTGTATACTTATATGCGTGTATATATCTTTCCTTACCTTTAATAAGTCTTGGCATGCTTCTATACAGGACTAGGGGCAGCTAGAAGGCCACCCCTTTTCCTACTATTATTACATAAAGGCTAGATTAAATAGCTAAGTCGTCCCTATCTAGAGAGGGACAATAGCAAGAGAGGCCACTCCTATAGCAGCGGTAGCACTAGCATAAGTGGCCCTTACTAAGTGCAGGGCACGTCTACATACCCCCTGGGAGGTTACATAGGACGTAAAACCAATACTACTACTACTACTACTACTACTACTACTACTACTACTACTACTACTACTACTACTACTACTACTACAAGCAAGTGCGCATTACAAGCGAGTGCGTACCCCACTAACTTTATACACCTCTATATATAAACATCTCAACCACGTTAAGAGATAATATCTAGATATTAATAAGATAGATTAAGCAATATCTAAAGTATCTTTTTACACGTGCGTAAGTTATTCCTAGTCTCTCTACACCTCTTGCAGCGCGCCAGGGCCTGGCAGCTACAGCCTAATCGCTCTGTATCTTAACACTATTCACGCTCTATCTACTAGTCAGCGTCCTTTTAAGCGAGTATGTCCTCTCCCTCTCCCTTTATTAAGGTCCCCTACCTTTATATCTACTTCTTCTTGCGCTACCTACGCTTTATTACTACCTCGTTAGCTCTTTTTAAGGCTAGTAATCTAATCGCGTATTAGCTTAGCTAAGAGTATTATTACCTCTACCCCCTTCTTAAGCTAGCTAATCGCCTTAATAATTAAGGCTAGCAACGAGCTCTTATGCCGCCGTACGCGATTACGTATTAATATTAATTAAGTATTAAGCTCGTGTACGTTACTTAGTGTTCGAGCCTCCTAGAGAGCCTCTATAGTAGCTAGAGGAGTAGGCGTACGGAGCTGCACATCTAGCTTTAATAGAATAATATTTGGCTAGAGAGGAACAAGGCCTACACCTTAAAAGGCTAAATAGATATTAGCTACTATAAACGATCGCGTGAAGGCTACCTTAAAGACTAGTAAAAACTTAAGCTTTATAATATAATTAATATAGTCACGTATTAGGCTCTCGATCTAGTAACTATACGCGCGCTTTAATAGCAAGAAGCAGCCAACGTTAAGTAACTATAGCAGGTAGGATAAGTGTAGTGGCATGCAAAGCGTGTAGATATTATTCTCCTTATAGAGCTCTTAAAACTCGAGAGAGTAGTAGCTCTTATAACTATTAAAAATAAGTAGCTAACGCGCCCTAACTATCTTGCCTTTTATATACTTAATAAAGTGCTTTAGCTACTTAACTCTAATCTTATTAGTTATCTAGCTATTATTACTAATAGCGATAGCCTAGTCGCGTAGGATATCCTCCTCGTACTAGGTAGATAGGTAGTGCTAGCTAGTAAAAATAATAAACAGCGGGATAGCCTAGCTAGTAGCGTTAATTCCCTAGATTACTATCGTGCACTCGCGATTACCTAGCTAAATAGCCTTTAGCTAGCCTCTCCTCTCTAACCCTATTACAACAAGCTAAGTCATAATCTTGCCTATTATAAAGCTAACCTCGTAAAAGTTGTAGACGTCCTTATCACAGATGCTATACTTGGCCTTTGTCTACTCTACAAGCTCGAACTAGCTTCTAATTAATATAGGATCCTCGCATAGAGCTCTTTGCCTATTATACGCTTAATTAAATCGCGTTGTGAGGCTATCTATACGCTTAACGAAGTTGCGCGGCTAATAGACACCAACCTAACCTCTACCACGCGCAGCGAGCAGCTTATTAGCCATATCACGTATAGCCACGTACGTAGGCGCAAATCCACGCTAGTCTAGGCCAAGTATGTAAGCTAGCGCATATAGTGTCCGAACACATAGGGTTTCCGAACACCGCGCCACGAAACCGCACTTGCAGAAAACACACGATATCTTAGCAACGCTGCTTACAATTGCTATTAACTATATATAGATTTAAGCGCTATAGCTATTGTAGCTATAGTAGTTATTTCTAAGGCGCTTAATATAGTAGCTCTACATAGTTAGGCTACTAAAGCCTTAGCTACGCGCATAGCCTCCTTAATACTCTCTACCTTTATAAAGCGTTAATTTAGGTCTACTTAAACGCGCTTACGCTAACGCTAAGAGGCAGATATCTCTAGCTGCTGCTTAAGTCGTCTTTTCTCTGCTTCTAGGCCTGCAGCTCTAGCATTTGCAGCTACTAGAGCCTTACCTGCTTTCTATAGGAGTAGCCGGGTCGTACGACCTAAATTCTCGACGCTCTAGACGTTGCGCTGCGCTATATAGAGATCCCGGGGGCCTTGGGGAGTAGAGAAGAAGCTTTAAGGCTGCTACCAAGGCTACTACTAGTGCGTAGGCGTAGTAGGCCTTTAAGAGAGCTGCGATAAGCTAAGCACGTAATTAATGTTAAATAGGTAGATGCTAGTAGCCTGCTAGCCTGCTTAAATTACACGCTCTATAAAGCCTTCCTCCCTAGCTTAATAGTAGCAGGCAATAAAGCGCTCCTTCTTAACAGGTGCGGCGTTGTTAAGCGATGCAAGCTCTTAGATCTAGCGTCTGTAACTAGACTTAATAACAGAAAAAGGGGCCAGATCTAGAGGCTGCAGGGCGTGCGAGGTATACGCAGGTAGGTATAAGAGCTCGATTTAATATTGCTTGTAGAGCTAGAGGAAGTCTATATTAATATAGCTACCGTGGCCATTAAGGATAAGGAGGCGGTACTGGCCATTATCTATAGCCGTCTTAGGTATAAATATACGCTGTAGCCACTCAACATCTATTGCTTTTGACGTCCATCTATTCTTAGAGGTTGTATAGAGCCAGCTAGGCACGGATTTGGCTGGGAACCAAGTAGTCTGTAGGGTCTGGCCTTTGAAGATAACTACGTAGTGTAGTTTCCGCCCTGTTGCCGATACGCACTCGATTATAGAGACCTACTCGTAATTCTTTAGAGACCAAATGTAAGCCTTCTTTTTCTGACTACTAGAGAGTACTTGGGTGTTTGTACATACTCCTAGAGCCACGCCAGTCTTATCCATATTGTAGGTATTCTCTGTCTGTATGTTGAGCCGCCGTCTGGTCTACTTATAGAGCTCTAGGAACGCGCGCACCTGCTCTAGAGTTACTATATTAGCTCTTTAAGCCTTAAGCTTTCTACTAATAACTAATGCGACGCGTGGCTATCGCTTAATAAAGTATAAGAGCTAGAGTTTACTAATAGGCTAACTATCGCTATTCATACGTAGGATTTAATTAGCTATTTCTTAAGCGCGAGCGTGTAAGGGAGGATAGGCGCGTGCGTCTTCTTTAAGGATCTAGTCTACTAGGAAGTCCTCTTATAGAGGAGTTAGCTACTACTAATGCTAATAGCTAAGCGCGCTATTCGTTGCGCCACGTAGTTAATTATATAGCGTTAATAAAGAGATACTATACGCCTTCGTAGCTACGCGCTAGCTAGTATAAAGACCTATAGCGAAATTATTAATAGCTAATTATATAGCGACCTCACAGGTGTCTATATTAATAAGCGTTGTGCAGAGAAATCGCGTGTTTTCTGCAGGTGTGGTGTTGTGGCGCGGTGTTCGGAAACCCTATGTGTTCGGACACTATATGCGCTAGCTTACCTAATAATCACCTCCTCTTCTAGCTAGGTAGGCTTTTTTAAGTTAGGCTAGTAATCGCGTCGGGCAGGCTTGCTAGCGCGCCAGCGGTAGAGTGTATTTTAAGAAATATTAAATGTCTGTATAGCAACTACCTTACTCTAAAATTAATTTTGCTAAAGAGCTAATATAGCAAGGTGTATATCAGCCTTATAAGAAGCTAGCTAGGCTTTAGTTAGGGGCGCCATAGTAGGTAGAAGTTCACGCGTTGCGAAAAGTTAGTGGGGTGCGCACTCGCTTGTAATGCGCACTCGCTTATCCCCCGCACTGTCAAAATCTGCCACAGGCGGACTTCTTGCTAGTGGCCAATCGGACGATAGCTCCGATTCTGCATGAACACCGAGATTTATGAAGTTTGGCTGTAGATTCTTATACAATCTGCATTTTTACTCGTACTTAACTTAAATTACTTAATAATTAAGCTCTTAGTGGTGTTAATTAACTTAATTGTTTGTAGTTAGCGAAGGTGCTCCTGCCAGCACTTAGGGCGTACTTCAGGCCTACACATAGGCAGTTGGCAGAGACTACACCCAAAGCGCGTACGCGGAGTACGCTGAGGAGGTTAAGGAGACTGTAAATTGCCTTAAACGTGACCCAGAGCTACCCTGGGAGGCTGAGACTTGTGCTGGCGTCGCCCACGCTCCGCACAAAGTACACAAGTCTTTGCCTGTTTATACAGGTTTGCGGAGCGATGGGAGCTCTCCTCAGCGACAACGACGTCGTCTGATCTCTTACGCTTTGCTCTTGCGTTACAGAGACGCGTCCCGCGGTCGAAAAGCTACTTAATAAGGTTGTATAGGAACCTTTTATGGCCGCTCCTTTTGGCGGCGGCAGCGTTAGAGTATAAGGATAGTCTATACGCGTTGTTAAGCGTTAGGTTAAGTAAAAAGTAGAGTAAAGGTCGCTAGGTACGACGCTTAACTTGCTAGGTCGAGTAATACGCCTTTGTCTAATTAAAGCAATTAACCTTAGTTTTGTAATAATTATAGTCGTTAATTATCTGCGGTATGCCCAGCAGCCTTACAGGCTCGTTGCTAAAGGCTTTTTCAAAGATCCCCTTGTTGTTTTGGCTTATTTTAGAGCGTCGGCGGAGCTTCATGATGACCTGGATCGCTAGTAGCGACTATCGTCAGCGTGCTAAGGCCATAGTGTTAAGATAACAAACTTACGCTCTGCGACGGTAGAGGCAAAAAGGACAACCTGATTGTCTCTCCACGCTGCCTGTAGGACTTCTCCGCTCTTTGACAAGTCCCATCTGATCTCTCCCCACTCCATGTGCTTTGTAAACTGCGTTTTTAGACGCATAAGGCTGCTCAAAAAGCGCTCCTTTGCCACCTTCTGGCGGGCGCGCCCTTTAACGCTAACGTCCTTAGCTTGCAACTCCACGCGCGCAGCGTCTTTAAAAGTCTCTTTAATTATTGTCTTAGTTGTCTGGACCATCCCTACGCAACCCACGCCTTGCCGCCGCAGGTATTTAAGTATAGGTATAGTGTTGAATAGATTATTGTCCCACACAATGTGGAGACCCGACGGAAAAAGGCGCTGACTATCAGCGTCAATAGCAAGGACGAGAGCGACGGGTACTAACTCTATAGGTATAAAAGCCTGCGCGTTAGCGTTAGTAAAGGTTAGTAAATTAATAAGGCCGCGGCCTTTGCCTCTGGCATAAAATAACTAGTTTAGGACGACTCTATTGTTTGCTAGACACTAGATTTTAAAGCCCTTAGGTGTAGGCTTTGTCTTAATAATTACCACCTCGCTAGCACGTCTAGTAAATCTGGTAATAGCCTCGTCAACGCAGAGGTACTTACTAGGGCGCTAGTACTATAGAGAGCGCGCGCGGAGGAGCTCTAAGAGATCCCACACCCTGCCAAAAGGTAACTAAAAAGTCTAACTAACTTCCGCAGTGTATAGGTAGCGATCTAGCTGGTGCCAGCGCGTACAGCCCATGAAGTCGTTAAGCTTGTGAGTAGGCGCGTTTTTGTGACCGCGACTCCAATATTCTGCCAGCGAGGGCTCTCTGTGGACGGCCATATATACGACAATTACAAAGTACGTATACAGCTCTCCTAGCGACGTAGGTTTCCAGCCTCTCGCGGAGGGCAGCTAAGGGTGCGCATAAGCAGCGCGATTATTAGTAAAGTGTGCGATCTGCTCTATAACCTTAGCGTTAAAAAACAAGTTAAAGAGGGCAATTGGAGAGCCTCTGTTAGTACCTTTAGGTAAATTAGCGACTCCAAAAGTACGTAGGTTGTTAATTTTGAGAGGTCTCCATTACGGTGGCGGCGTGGACAGTAAGTCAGGTAAAACACCTTATTTTTGTAAGTATTTTATATATTTTACGAAGTTAGGATCGTTGCTAACAATAGACGCAGGATTTAGCATGTTTATATATGCTAGTAATTTTAAAAAAGGTTAATTTTGGCTATAAAACAAAAATTGCCGTCATCACAATTCAAATTTGGTGTTGAGATCGACTAGACGCTGATTGGCGCGTCGTTTGTGGCAGATTTTGACAGTGCGGGGGATAAAACACGTTATACTTAATACTAAACGCTAGAATAAGCTTTTGCGACATCTGTAGCGTCCAATAGTGGAACATAATAAGCTTAAAACGGATGGATTAGATTTCTATGGATTTTGTGGATTTTGCATGGATGGATATCCAATCCATCCGTGAACATCACTGATCCGTGGACCATGGGTTCCTGCCATTTTTGGACTGGTAGTGCAGGTGTCCGGGCCGTCACAGCCACGTGATTAGCATATGCCCGGGCCCGGATCCGGGCTGGCGGGGTGAATCAAGATGTATCTGCAATTGCTGGGGAACTGCAGAGCAGTCTGCGTGTGATAGGTGTTTCACAGCCTCGGGTCGCTCTCTGTTTAGTGCCAGGCTAACCCTTTTAGGGCGTAGCGGTGCTGCCGCTAGCGGTACGTCATCGGTGCGCAGCAATCTTTGAAGAAATAACATTAAAAGTTGACGTTTTCCTCTTCAAACCTACTGTAATTCGCAGCTCACGCTTCTTCTGAATCCTCCACATTGAATCAGTCTTCAAACCCACAACAATGGCCGGCACTCACGACATGAGAGCCGAGAAGCTTTTCTCGGTCAAAGACTACGTTTGCGTAATTACAGGCGGAGGGTTAGGGTTCCTCGGGAGATGCTATGACTGATGTTGACGAACGCGCAGATCTGGCATCGGTTTGATGTCTGCTCAAGCTCTAGCAGCGAACGGTAAGTTTGCCCAGACGCCGTCGGAGCAGAAAGCCAAACTGACGAATGACGTTAGGCGCTAAGGTCTACATCACCGGCCGACGTGAGTATACAGCCTGTTGTACCATGTCAGGGTTACATCTAATGATGACTAGGCAAGGAAGCGCTGGAGGCAGCAGCGAAGTCGCACGACCCGAACGGAGGAGGCCAAATCATCCCGTACTTACCCACCTATCCCATGCAGCTCTCCAGCACTAATCATGAACAGTATCGGTCCGTGCGATGTGACCAAGAAAGACGACTTGGAGAACCTCTACCAGGAATTGTCGAAGAAGGAGAAGCACATCAATCTGCTGGTCGCCGCTGCGGGCATATCGGGCGAGAAAGCCGAGCCAGATACCGAAAATGCCACCGACCTCAAGGGCAAGCTGTGGAATAACGAGACGTTCGAAGGCTGGAACGAGACTTACAACACGGATGTAACCTCTGTCTACTTTAGCGTCGTCGCCCTGCTCCCGCTACTACAAGCGGCCACGGAAACGCACGGCCACCTCTCCGCTTCCGTCATCGTCATCTCATCAATGTCGGGCATCATGAGGCACGCGCAAGGCCATTTCAGCTACAACGCTGCAAAAGGTGCGACGGTGCATCTGACCAAGCTCATGTCGGCGGAGTTCCAAAAGGCGCGGATCCGGGTCAACAGCATCGCACCGGGCTACTTCCCGAGCGAGATGACGGCCAAAGAGAGTGACGAGAACCAAAAGAGCCACGTACCAGATGAGAAGATCCAGGAGAAAGGACACGTTCCTATGGAAAGAGCCGGTCATGATCAGGAGATGGCGCAAGCGGTCCTTTTCTTGACGAAGAACTCATACGTCAATGGAGAAATCCTTGCGGTCGATGGAGGCGTGCTTAATGTGGTCGCTGGGAGGTAAGCAGTTGACGTCGAAGGCGTACTTTCCACTGTCGCGTTCAGAAATGTTGAACGCAATGGTAGGACAGGAACAAAGGGCGAGTCTGGCGTATATCGCTCTCCCCGATGATGAGCACAAATAGAATCCATACATCCCCCCTATCGTCGTGATGAAACTTATGCGAATGCAAAGTGGAGTGTAAGAGTCAGAGATGCCAACAATCAATCATGTTTCAATATATTGATTGATATTGATTGAAATTCAATATTCAATCAATTCAATACTTCAGCTGCTATTTTCAATTCAATTTCAATGTCCTATAAAAATTGTAGCGGTTGTTGCTGCAAAGCGAAAGTCGGGAAAAACACTGATTTGATTGTATGTGTGTAGTAGCTAAGATATATACTGCTAGGTAGGCTAGGCAGCAGTAAATGAGTGTAGACAGCAATGAGCTAGCATAGGCAACAATAAATAATCCGAATACTATTACACACCCCCTCATCCTGTAGTCAGTTAACGACGTAAGGATAATCTCTCCTACATATCTACTGTGCCTTGAAGTCGAGAGTATAGATTTGTAAGGTGTAGCTGCCTCACAAACTCTGCGTGCTTTTGACGTGGTAGCATCTTGGTCATGCCGTCAGCAGGCATCCTATTAGTAGATCGCCATTATACGTAGAGTCGTCCCTGCTCTACTTCCTGGCAGATCTAGCTCTGGTGTATATCGACATGCTTGAGCTTAGTTGCTAGTTTGTCTTATTCTTTTGTAACAATCCTAACCGTCTGCTAATTATTACATAAGATAGTTAGAGTAGTGTGAAGCGTTAGTAAGAGGCCCTTAAACAGGCGTAGCCACTTCTCTATTTCTAAGCCTGTAAGGGAGAGCGCGAGTAGCTCTGCCTTAGTAGTTAATTTAGTAACTATACGCTGCAAGGTAGACT
Source organism: Bimuria novae-zelandiae CBS 107.79 (assembly GCA_010015655.1). Lineage (NCBI taxonomy): Eukaryota > Fungi > Ascomycota > Dothideomycetes > Pleosporales > Didymosphaeriaceae > Bimuria > Bimuria novae-zelandiae. The sequence goes on from ML976730.1 coordinate 168,136, forward strand.
TCTAGTTAATAGTTATCTTAAATAACTAGAAAATATATCCTTAAGAGCTATGGCGAGTCTTTAAGTTATTTATAAAAGTAGCATTAGATGCTCTAAAGAATATAGGATCGCGATAATTTTCTTTTATAGTTATAAACTCTTAAATCTCTTGCTTTGTGCAAGCTTCGAGCGCGTAGTACTTTATTTCTAAGACGTAACGCTATACTTTACGTATAGAGTCCACGTGAGCTTGTCTAGGGTTAGTAAGATATAAAGCGTGTATCACATATACACGTGCGAGGTCTAGTTAAGTAAACTACGTTAGGAACGCGAGATGGCTAACAAGCTCCTAGTAGAGCTTTATATAAGCTACGTTAGGATCCTCTATAGATAGCTTAAGGTAGTTAACTATTATAGGTACTTCTATATGGCGGCTGGTAGACGTTATGCTATACTTTACGGCTACTTTGTCGATATAGGTATCTTAAAGTAGCTAGAGTTTATAGGCGGCGATGTCTTAGATAACGCGTATGCCTAAAAACTACTTAAGTGGACTAAGTTGCTTTAGTTAATAGCACTCGCTAAGCTTCTGCTTAAACTACTAGTAGAGCTCAGTATTGTGTAGGTGAAAGGCCATAACAATATCGTTAACGTAGACAAATAGTATAAGCTACTTATTTGTGTACACACATGGAAAGCCTGGCACAGGCTTTATCCCTAGTAACTATAGCGTCCTGCGGAGCTCCTTATACTATAGTAGCGGTGACTCCTTTAATTTATAGAGAGCGTAGAGTATCTAGAGTAGTTCTTTATCTTCTTAAAATCCGTCTAGCGTCTGCGCGTAGAGTAGACAATTAAGTAGGGCGTTAAGAAAAGCTATTAGTACGTTGTACTAAATTAGCTCTAGCCTAAAGTAATTAGCAATAGTAGTAATTACTCTAAAGGTGCGTGCCGCGAGTGTGGCGGCGTAGGTGTCTCTATATAGCTGCTAGAGATTACCTCTAATTACTAATCGTGCCTTAAATCGTGAAAGAAAACCGTCCTTATTAAATTTATAAGTAAATACCTACATAAGTAGTAAGACCTTAATATTAATATTTGCTACTATCTTTATAGTCCTAGCAAAGTATCCTTTACTCTAAATACTTTAGTATTCTTCTTGACTAGCTTGTCGAAACTTAGCTCTATATAGATAAGTCTCTAGGTCTCTCCAGGTCCTTAGTAGAGGTAGAACTTGTGACTAATAGATCTTAATTATAGGCTGCGGCTTTAGCGCTATTATAAATGCGTGCAGGTAGTTATTAATGCGTATTCTATAGGAAATTGCGTGCGTCTAGTATCTAGTTATACTAGTAAGGTCGTCCGTGTGCTGTTGTCGGCGGCGCGAGCTTATACGTATGTTTAATTTATTAATTTTAGGATTTCTACGCCTTGGCGCGTTATTGTTATGGCGATTAGGTATATAACTAGGAATTTGTGTTATAGAGAGCTCTTATAGTGTTATCTCTAGATCTCGTTCTGCCAGGAGAACGTTGGCTAGAGTATCGTTATTCCATTGCCGGCTCACGTGAGACTCAGGTGACGTAGGTGTAAGCAGCCCACCTCCCATAAACAGGTCCTCTACGTCCTTATTAACTTTGTCGTTCTCGTTACTTTTGCTCTCACCCCCTACCTGCTACTGGCTGGCCTAAGCTGCCGCTGCAGATATTATACGGCTTTGTCTAAGCATTATAAGCTCTTTAATAGCGATATTATTAAATTTAGCTTCTTCTAGGAAAGCAAGTAGCTCTATAACTTCTTTAATAACTAACTTAGCTACGTAGCCTTCTAGCCCTTTGTAAAATCGCGTTAGCTCGAAAATAACGTCTCTCGCTCGAATTACTCTATCCTTTGTAAGTAGCCAGATCCTAAAGATATTTATTAAATTATAGCCTATAAGGTGTCCTATAAGAGCTCTGGATTCTAGCTTGTCGCCTCTTTTAATAGACAGATTTTGGATGTATACTCGACAGCCTATAAGACGCAAGTGGTTCACCTTTAGCTTTAATTCCTATATAACCTTATATAAAGTCTTCTAGCCTAGCGCTTTAGTTAGTGTGCGATTTAGTATGTATGCTACTATTTAAAATAGCTTATTTAATAATAACTTTGGCAGGTTTCCTTTAAGCCTTATAGCTCGAGCTTAAATAACGATAATCTTGCCTACTCGCTTTATAAGGCCGTTTTATTTGTCTGCGTAGTCTGCCTGTGGCTTGTATCAGATCCCTAGCTCAGCGTAGAGCTCCTCTAACACGTTTAGTGTAACTCCGTATCCTTAGTTATTATTAGTCTTAATTGTAGTAACGTTACTATTAAAAATACGCTGTATCTTACGAACTTTTTAGACAAGCTAGTGGCTTAGGAATGCCTTTATACGCTATAGAAAGTAGTTAACTTTATGCTACTTACTATACTAGTCTACTATGTAACCTGCAATTTAGTCACCGTTAAGACAAGGGTCTGCCTCTCGAGGTAGTAGCTATATAAAGTCTATAGCAACGCGATAGAACTTCTTAGGTATAAAGTCCTCCTACTGTCTTCTAGAGACTTGCTTTGTAAGTTTTAATTCGACATATACGCTATAAAAGTCGCTATCTTTGCCTTTTACTCACAAGCCTTCCACATAGTTAACTAGCTTCTTAATTACCTTCTTGCTAGGATGACCCTAGGTGCTGTGCGCTATCTTGTAGTTAACTATATAATTACGTTAAGGATCCTTTAAAGGTTAGTAGGTAGTGCTAAAGGATAATAATAGGCGTATATCTAGGCGACGGCTGGTATTAGCGTCAACCAGCTAGTAGCTATTATTATACTCTAGTTATGCAATAATAGTTTTCTTGCTAACTTTATATAGTAAATCTTATCCTAAGTTAAAGTAGATCTAACTCGAGCGACAGCGTGCTAAGCCTATAAGGCTTATTAAGAAGCCTTTAACTAAGGCAACGTGTGTTAGGACAATAGGTAATAGTCCTCTTAGTATTTTTATAGTTAGCTTCATGCTGCCCTATGCAGTAATCTTAATACGGCCTATTCCTGCTCCTACAAAGTCGTTGGCACTGGCCTTATACTCTCTTGTCTATTTAGGCCAGGACTCAGTGTTAATAATGTAAGTATTCAAACCAGGATTAAGTATAAATTAGTTACTTAATAAGTCGTAGCTACTAACATCGTTAAGCGTCGATAGAGCTACTAACTCCTTAGTAGGTTTAATACTATTATTAAGTATTAGATCCTTATTACGTTTATTACGCTTGTCGTGCTCGTCGTGCTCGTTAACTATAATAGTATTAAATACTATATATTATGCGGTGTAGGTTAATAGATTAGAAGGAGGCTTGCCATCGTTAATAGTAACTACAGGCTTAGAGTTTAACTAAGTTGCCTTTTAGTCCTGTATAGCTTTCTCTATCCTCGCTTTTAAGCTTAGATTCTTAGCAAAGGCTACAGCTACTTTCTTACTAGCTTCTTTATTATTATATCCTTAGGGTTGGTTAGGAGCGTTGGGGTTTATTAACTAGTACTTAGACTATAAGTGTCTCTTGCCATAGAGGCATATACCACTTCGAGAAGGTTTATTACTTTATAATATTATTAGCTTTACTATCTCTAGCTCTGCCGCGTGTGCACTAAAGCCTATACTAATTAGGCGTGTACGCTTTAGATATGCTAAGAACTTAGCAACGTAGTCTTCTACTAATAGGACTTTTATACTAAGCCTCTCTTTTTAGATCAGGTCTCGCAGACCTACCGTTCCGTATTCGGGGTTAATTATCTTGCAGGCAACTAGGAAGTCCTCCTACGCACGAATATCCTTAGTCTCTAAAAGCTTAATAGCCTTATACTAGCTAGTAACCTCAATCTAATATTAAAGCCATTCTTTAACCTTTCTGCCCTTTGGCGGTGTCTAAAGATCCTTGTATTTTACTATTAAATCGCGACAACGCGTCGCATCTAATAGTGCGAGATATTTCTTAAAGGTCGTAAGTTATTAGTGCGGCGTATTCTTGTCCTTAATTAGGTATATGTAATGCGCTGCTATTGTCTTACTAATCTTAAAGTTAAAGTTTACTAGAGCCTTAAGCTAACGCTTATACTCTAGATCCTTCTTTTCTTATTACTTATACGCCTAACGATAGTCGGCTCGCTGCTTAGTGTTTAAGCTAGTAAATAATATAGCTTATTAGTCGTAGTTGCTTAGCTAAGGCTCCGTTAGCTCCTCTAGCTAGGGTAGTTAGTCTATTACAATATCTAGATTAACGTATTTCTAGAGTTAGTTCTTTTGTGCCGTATTCTTGCGAATAAATAGCTATTTATGCTAATCCTCTAATTAGCTAAGGACGATCGTTACCCGAGTGACTATTAGGTCTAACTTAGTTGTTATCGTGCTCGTAGGTACTCTACTCTATGTGTAAGTATGTAATAAGTTAGGTGAGTGAGATCCCGTCGCAATCTGGGCTTATAACTATAGCAGTTGTTGCTGCAAAGCGAAAGTCGGGAAAAACACTAATTTGATTGTATGTGTGTAGTAGCTAAGATATATACTGCTAGGTAGGCTAGGCAGCAGTAAATGAGTGTAGGCAGCAATGAGCTAGCATAGGCAATAATGAACAATCCGAATACCGTTACAAAAATATTAATTGATATATTGAAACTTGATTGATATTTTGTACTTAAAATTAAATTTCAGAGTAAGAACTATTTTTTACCTCTATAGTAGTAGAAATAATTCTATGTTTAAGCTATACTTAGTTATAGCCTGCTAAGCCTTTCTTCTAAACTCAATCGCGTACTTTCTTAGCTAAACTATTATTACTACCACGTAGCCTACTAGCATACATAATATACGCGTTGTTTAGTATAATCTATCTATTTATAAATAATTTTTAATACCTCTTATCTTAGCTAAACGCGTAGCTAAGGCAGCTAACACGCTATTTAAACGCGCTAAACGTAACCGCAAACCTACACTCAAAGCCCGCGAGGGCGATGGCACGCAGCAACCGAAGCCTGTATGCCTAGGTACCCCACCGCCTACATAGCCTACAGGGCCGCCAAACGAGACACTTGCACTACCGACCGACACTACTTCTCCGCGGTATAAGCTATTCATAGTAGCCTCACAAGCCACGAAAGACGCGCTATTTAAGCAAAGGCTACTTAACCTAGTGCTAGAGTCTAATATAGTGCGCCCTAGAGGAGTGTCAATAGCGGCTATAGAGGCAACGACAGACCTATACATTAACGATATTAACGTAGGGCTTTACTCTAGCCTTATTAACAACATAGATAACGTGGACTTTGCGCGATTACCTGGCTATTATAAACTTATTACTATAATAAAGTAAGGCTGGAGTTAGATATTTAAGCATAACTACCGTATAGCTAAACTATTAAACTTAATAGAGGCCTGGTGGCTCTATAAATACTACTATTAATATAAGAGGTCTAGCAGCATCTTTAAGGTTATAACGTTAACCTTTGCTACTAATACACACTTAGCTTAAATAATACCTAACTATTAGCTTAATAAGGATAGCCTAATACCTCCACCTACACGCTTATTACCTTAAGGGTAGTTAACACTCGCACTTGCGCAAGGCCGCGGTATTAAAATCTTTTAGGAGGTTACTAATAAGCTTAGTTACTTTAACGTACACGGGTTTTAATTATAGGCTATACTATAGCTTGTTAATAATAACCACCCCTTTCGCGAGTTCGAGAACCCTGCCTTTTAAGCCATGCTACGATTTGCCAACCCTGTAGCTAAAGACGCGCTATGGAGGAGTCGTACAAGTATGGCAACCTTTATAATAAAGCTATACTACTAGCTAAAGCCACAGGTTATAAAAGACCTGTCTCAGGCTTGCAGCAAAATACACATAAGCTTTAACAGGTAGACTATAAAAGGCGGACATCGCAGCTTCTTTAGTATTGTTACTTACTACGCTAACAAAGCTAGAGAAGTAAAGGACTTACCTATCGCGCTCTCCTAGCTTAGTAGTGCTTATACTAGCAAGAGGATAGCAGAGCTAGTTGCTAGGATTCTATAGTTATTTAGCATAGATAATAGTAACCTTAGCTACTTTATACTTAATAATGCGCACGCTAACAACACGGCTATATAAAAACTTAGCATATTATTTAGCTTCTTATCTAGTAATTGTCGCCTCCGCTGTGCTCCTTATACACTTAATCTTATTAGTTAAAATATTATGTGTCGGTATACACATATCCCATCGCCTGAGGCTGCTTAATGCTGCCCAACGTACCGCCTCGATCCTACTTTGGTCCGACTCGCACCGAGCCCATGTATACCTTCGTAGCACCCACGTTCATAGATAGAATATACTAATAGTAATATACAAGACATTTGTTACTATTATTACCCGTACGATTGTACAAAGACCTACTAATACTAATTAGTAATTGCATGGTAGTTATAGACAGTTAGGTTAAAAGAGACAGATCCTGTAGCCCCGCGCGTTCCCTAGTTATCTATATTAGCAACGGAGTTATCTATGCTAAGTTTACTATTAGCTGTATCAGGCGTCTTATCTAGCTTAAGACTAACCGTTCTAGCTGTATTAGAGCGTTTTAAGACGTAGTCTATATACGCACTAACCCCTATTTAGTTACGCTTAACCCGTGTATAATCTAAGACTACTAATAAGTCCCTAGCGAACACAGCTAGCACGATACGCGTTAATAATAATAAATAGCGAAAGAAATAGCTAGTAGCAATAGAGGCTGCACGCTTATACAAGAGGAGTTGCTAGAAACTACTAATCTAAAGGCAAGAGAGTGGCGTTACATTAATTTAAAGATCTAGGACGATAAGATCGTAGCCCTAGATAATAAGGTAAACATAACTATAGCAACGATGTACATCGCGCGTGTAATCGCGGACTACATAGATTAGCCTATAGCAGATACAGAGCTCTTTAGTAAGTTCTATCAGGACTTTAAAGGATAAAATAAAGCCATGTTCCGGCGTACGCATATAGTATACACTAAGAAACTAAAGTAGATTCTCCGCTTTAAGGGCGTGTACACTAGTCGTGTTAACATGTCGCTAAGTAAAGCTATGGCTAAATTACTACGCATAGAGGATTGCCTAAAATAGCTAGATAATTAGTTCTAATCTACTACCTTTAACAAGCGGTCAGCCGCGTATATACTATAAGAGCGGATAATACTAAGACAATACACTACAGGATTAGTATAACCCACGAACGTAGGGACAGCAGGTTAAACCTAGAGCTAAACCTCTATAAGGGCAGGAGACTAGGACGCAGAGGATTAAAGAACCTACGCTTAAGATAAGACACGTATCTAGGATTAAGCTAGTTAATAATTAGATTAAGGATAACAACTTGCAGAACCACTTATAGAAATAATTAAATAGACACTACGGGCGGACTAGCGACAGCAAAGTTAATAACCTCTTTTTTTATATAATAACTTTAATAGATTCCGCGAATACACACCAGCATACCTATAATGTTTAAAAGGACAAAGCGTCCCTCTAATTATGCCCTTAGGTGACACAGACCCGTACAGGGCAATTCCCCCAATCGAGTTTAGCAACGAGAAACTGGATCTAAAGACAATTAATATCTTTACTAAGATATGGGACCGTGAGAAGAATATCTACTATTACGCAGACATCTAACCAGACCAATTCTATATAGTCTTTTCGCGGATCCTGGAAGGCCGTGCACAGGAGTATTACCTCCACTTTATTAATTAGTGGACGGACACATTCCTAACTATGTACACAAAGCTAAAGAACCACTTTGATATAGATATTAATTATAGCCACTACTACGCGGACTAGACAACGATATCTTTTATTAAAGTCTATAAGGAGAACCCTAACAAGACACCCTATAAGGTCCTTAACATTATGCTAGACAAGCTCTAGTTGTGTTAGAGGGCTCTTGGCTAGCAGTACATAGGAGAATATACGCTCTAAACGACTGTAATCACAGCATGCTAGGGTGTTAAAGAGTTTGCGATGGCGCTCTACAGGCCGTCCCTAAAGTGTAAGGTCCTGTTTAGAGATCTACAATCTTCGATCGAAAACTCGCTTGCTATAACTACCTCTGTTAACTTTACTAAGACAGACTATAATAACTAGTACTACTTAGACTATTAATATACTATTAACAGCTTTAAAAGAACGTAAAAGAATTATAACTTATAGAGTGCACGAGGCAAGTTTATTAGTAAACGTAGCTAACCTTAGTAGCGTTCTAGAGACAACCTATAGACCAACACACGAAGCGACAAGAAGTGCTATATCTACGGCAAGATAGGTTATTAGTCTACGAACTATACGCTTAAGGAAAGAAGGCGATCTAAAGCATAGTATATTACACACTATAATATTATAGGTAAGTAGATAGAATTTATAACATTCCTTGTTGCGTATAAAGGGGAAGAAGTTAACTAGTTTTTTAAAAAGGAGCAAGAGGAAGAGGAAGAGGAAGAGGACTAGAGACTAGTAGTTAAGTACCTTATAGATTAGGCTTTTATACACTAGGTAACCGGAGATAACGTCTATAGGTATAAGGAACCTACAACGCTAGTAACGCAGTTCCTTATTAAGGACCGCTACTTATAAGTTACGTACTAGGGTATTCTCCCTGACACTAGTGCCTCCAACGTATTAACAGCTAGAAAGGAGCAATTTCAGGCGCTCTAAACTAAGGATCCTATAGTAACTTTAGACATGTTTACTACTAGAAACGCATTAGTTTAATTTGGTAAAGAAAGTATTACTATATTAATTAGAACCGCGCACGTGCGTATAGAGATTAAAAAGATTAAATTTAAGATTTTAGACGTACTAATTTTATTCCTCCTTTATTTAAAAGACATGGATTGGTTGCACGTATACTTTAATAATACCACAGATTAGCTAGTACAAGGGAAAGTAACCTTCCTAGTAATTCGTAAATAGGGATATCTATAGTTCTACCTAAGCAAGGCAGAGCACGCGCGGGTATTCCTTATAGAAACTAAGCTCTAACGTCTATATTAGAGGTTTAGGCACCTGGCTATTAAACGGCTAATATAACTACTTAAACATGCAGGGCATAATAACGTGAATAAATAGCTACTCCGCGAAATCTAAAAGTTATGCCACTATTACTAAGCACACGATTAAGCGCCACGACGATTTAAATTCTAGTTAAAAGATAACTAGGAATTTAACTTTAAGATTTTCGTAGACGTAATATACCTAAGTGGGAAGCCAGTGCTTTACGTAATTAATTTAGCTACGACCTTTAATAGCGCTCGATTTCTACGATCTATGAGTGCGAAAGACACCTAGGAGGTAATCCGTTTACTATAGATTAATACGTACTAAGGGCCGCTAGACATTATTACTCACGACGCAGGTACTAACTTCGCATTTATTAAGTTTAAATCTAAGGTAAAGATTATAGGAATCACCTGCAAATAAGTGCTGGTAGAGGCTTACTAGTCTATTAGTAAGGTAAAAAGGTACTATACACCTCTTAGACGCGCGTACAAGATCATGAGGGCAGAGCTTGACTCTAGCACTAGCGACGTTATAGTGCTACAGATAGCAGTTAAGGCCATTAACGACACCGCTGGCCTAGACGGACTTGTACCCACGCTACTCGTCTTCGGCGCATACCCTCGGGTATCCATGGACTCGCCACCATTACCATCGACAATACGTCGCGCTGAAGCAATCCAGAAAGCGATAAAGGCGCTGCGAAGGGCCGTAGCAGAACGTGCAGTAAGTAACGCACTTAATACTAAAAATAGGCTAAATATAAATAAGTTACTCTTACTACCTCTACAGAGTGAGGTAATAGTATGGCGTAAGAAGAATAAATGGTAAGGGCCGTATAAGGTTATTAATATAAAAGATCACGATGTTACTATAGACATAATTAATAGCCTAATAACGTTCTAATCCATAGTTATAAAACCTTACTACTAAGACACGACTATAGACGTGATTCTAGTTATAGATAAAGGGGAAGGACTAATTACTACTAAATAGTAGCCGCTAGTAGCTATATAGCCAACCTAGCCACGCAAGCGGGGCCGCCCGCCTAGATCTAAGAATAAGCGTATAGTGTAATACCTAACGAGGAAGGAGAAGGACAATTACGCCCTAGCTATTAAGCTACGCAATAACGGCGTGATTAACACCCTAGGCGCCCCTTTTAAAGTATCTAACTAGAAAGAAATTAATAACCTTATTAGCCGTAGAGTGTTTAGTTTTAAGCTATTTAACCTAACTATATATAATAGGCATTGTATCTTTAAGTCGCGCATAGTTCGCGAAGTTAAAGGCAAGACTATAGTCCTATATAAGAAATTACGACTTATTATTTAAGGCTATAATAATAAGGGCAAATATAAAATCCTAACGTAGTTGCTAACTATCTAACGAGCTAGTTAGCGCTTAATACTAGCCTTGGCACCCGCATTGCTCACTAAAGGCATGTCTATAGAACTACGCGATATCACACAGGCATACCTATAGGCATAAACTAAGCTATTCCGCACGATTTTAGCGCACCTGCCTAAGGAGCTTATAATAAAGTATTCTAAGGGTACGATTATTCGCGTAATTAAGCCACTATATAGAATTACAGAGGCAAGAGTTTACTAGTTTACTACGTACTAAGGACACTACTGCAAAGAGCTCGACATGGCTACATCTACGTATAATCTATGCCTCTTAATCACGAACGGAGAACCAGAAACGTTTAGTATAGTAGGTCTATAAATAGATAATACGCTTGCAATTGTAACACCTATATTCTCTAGCGCAAAGGACGCTGCGCTCTAGAAAGCCAACTTTTAAGCTAAGCTAAAGGAGAGACTATCTAAAGAGGTACTACTAGAGTTTAATAAATACACCTTTACGTTGCGTAGAGACGCTATTTAACTAACGCAGAAGGGGTAAGGAGCTAAAATTAATACTATTAATTTAAAGGTAGTAGACTAAGTATAGAGATATATAGAGCAGCGCGCGCGCGGCGCGTATATTACTTTTATCTACTAACCTAAAGTATCTTTTAACCTTTCCGTGGCTGCGCAAATATAGCAACCTATGGACACGGACTATAGGAAACTTAACCACTAACTAAAGTAGTAAGCTAAGAACTTGTAGCGAGGATTGTAGTATATTCCCCTTAACCTTACTATAGCTAAATTAATAGTATTTACGGATAGTTCTTTTGTAAATAACTAAGACCTTAGCTTATAGCTAGGGTACCTACTTATCCTTATTAATAAGTCTGGTAGACAAGATAATACGTTCGACATATATAGCAACGTAATCTATTAGAGTTTAACTAAATATAAACGCGTCACTAGAAGCGTCCTAGCATTAGAGATATATAGTATAGTTAGTAGCGTTAACATTGCTATCGCTATCTTAACAACACTTAAGATAATTATAGAACGCCTAGGTCTACCGTCGATCCCACTCGTTGTATATATAGACTTATACTTACTGTATAAGTGCCTCGTCAAACTTGGCACCACGAATAAGAAGCGCCTAATAATTAACATTATAGCACTCCGCCAGTCGTACGAGCGCCGTGAGATCGCGGAGATCTAATAGATTAATAGTAAAGATAACCCTGCGGACGCACTTACGAAAGCCACGCCAAATCGCGCACTTAAACGATTTATTAATAGTAATATGCTATTAATACGAGTAGAGGGATCTGTGCAGCGACCTACGGAATAGTGTGCTATAATAATAAAAGGTTACTAGTGTTAGTATACACATATCCTATCGCCTAAGGCTACTTAATGCTGCCCAACGTACCGCCTCGATCCTACTTTGGTCCGACTCGCACTGAGCCCATGTATACCTTCGTAGCACCCACGTTTATAGATAGAATATACTAATAGCAATATACAAGACATTCGTTACTGTTATCACCCGTACGATCGTACAAAGGCCTACCAACATTATGTTTGGCAAGGACAGCGACGCCTACAATAACACTACTAATAATATAGAAAAAGAAGAGTTTTATATAGCAGAGTGGCAGAAAGATGGCCCACTTAGTATGTTTCTAGATATCGTTAATCACATTAATACGCCTAAATAATACGACCTCTTCTATCGCTACTAACGTTAATCGCATAAAGACCTTCCTATACACGCTAAACTTAAGCTATATAAGCTAGTACGCCTAGTTATTACGCGTTAAAATAGCTTTAGTAGCGCGTTTAAGCGTGGTATACTACTCTAGTCTACCTTTCACGCGTATACTACCTATTATGTTAAAGAGACTAAGATAGCTAATAGCCACGCTTAGTAGCGTAGTAGCTAGCTACTAAAGGTGCCGCGATAGATGCGATCTAGTAGGCTTACCTCTACTAATTAGGTAGTAATAACTAAATACGTTGCTATCTTGCAGCCCCTGAAGTTGGCTACTAATCGCTTACAAGGTCGTGGTAAAACTAGCAGGTTTAGTGCACTCTATAAGGTACTTTCTATGTTTAAAATATTAATTAATAAGTATAAAGCACGCTTACTGCTATATAAGAGTGTTAACTACGAGCACGAAACTACACCTAAAGATATTAGAGTGGAATACGATATCACATGATATCACCAACCTAATGTAGACTAGTTGCTAATCATGATTCTGCTACTTAAGCAGTTTCTCTATTCAGCTTGTTATAATTAACTTAGTTACTTATTCCTACTTGCTACCCATCTTATCCCTTATAGTTATAAGCCCGGCCTACGCTTAATCTAACTATAGTTTACCTACTTACTACGCACACGCTTTCCACGACGGAGATTAACTTAATAAGCTCTAGTTTGCTATAATAAGTAATAAGGAGGACAAGCTAATTATTAAGGAAATAATTATCCTTAACAAGCTAAGCGATTGGTCGAAGTGGATCTTTCTACGAAAGAGGACCGCTGAGGCATATAAGATCTGGGATTATTACAACCCAGATTTGGCAGTAGATACTGTCAAGAAGATCTACGGTGAAAAACCTAAGGAGTGGCTACTACGCTCATTTAAAAAGGTCACACCTAACAAGAATTTAAGTATTGTCCAGGGCGACAATAATATTAAACCTGACGAACTTATAAGACCTAAACGAGAGGACTACACCTTCTAGCATAGGTTCTACGCAACAAAGCTGGTAGCCTAGCAAAAGAAGGAGAACGCTCTTAATAACTTAACACGGGAGATTACAAGGATAATCGCCAGCAGGCATATCCTAGTTATTAAGAATGCTAAAACACTGTATAAATAGCTTACATAACTTAAGAAGATATTCTACATGTTAGTAGTAGAGCGCAAGTATAAGTTGCTTAAGCAGTATAATAAGATTAAGAAGGTTCTATAATAATAAAAAATAGATGCTTAGTACGAGAGCTATATCACTATCCTTTGTAATATAATTAAACTAAAGCTACCTAAGGTCTAGGACTATCGCGCATAGCAGGACTTTCTCCACGTAATTAAGGGAATTAACAAGTCCTTTATCACGCACGAAGTTCAGGAGATTACGCGAGCTAAGATAAATAGAACACCTTATATAGGTCCTGTAGAACTAGTGAAGAACTATTAACGCTTTCGACGCACTATGAACCCTATTACGTTAGCACTAGGAACATACGCGGTTCTAGGCCAACCAAATACCGCCCCTAACACCAAACGTACAGTCACCTGCATTTGCAGAGAATAACACTTATTTAAGTAGTGCTGCTATGTGGTGCCTTGTCTCTAACCTACTGGATGGAGGCCCGACCCAGCTGTTTCAGCCGAGTTTAACAGAGTAAGGAAATTAGGCAAAGGCAACCCTCTAAGCGCAGCTCTATTTATAGCTAAGAAGAAAGCTAGCGAAAAAGTAACTACTACTAACAAAAATTCTGCCAACAAGAATAATTTCTTACTAGACACTAGACATCCTCTATTAAACGCGCAAAACTCAACAGGAGTAGTTATATAATAGCAAGATAGCTAGAATGTAGCTTAGATTATTACTCTACTTAGTGTAGCTGCTATTCAGCAGCCTCCACTATTAATTAATAAGTGGATTCTTGATCCAGGATCTAATCTTCACGTTACGAACCATCGACTAAAGACCTAGGAGAAGATCTAAAACGGGCACTTAGATAATATCCTGCTAGCGGGCACGTAAGCCCTGCAGATACATAAGTAGGGAAACGTTAAGTTGCTTGTTAATACTCCCACCAGCGAACGTTAAGTAACTATTATATAGGTAGTACTTATCCCCACGTTCTTCACGTTAGTAGTGTCACTATCTCGCTGTCAATCAGTTAGTATTAAGTTTAACTCAGGACGTAGCTATCTCTATCTAAGGAGCGCTCTAATAGACATATTCTACATACTTAATAAGCAGGGTGGCTATTAGGTTATAGACTCTAACAAGGTAACACGTCCGAACGCATTAGAGTTATACATATTTATAATTTAGTTAAAGTTAGCCAAGCCAAGCCATGTGGAGCGAAAGCCTCTACAAGTTACACCTGCAGAAGCGCATTAGATGCTAGCTCACGTAGGGCAATACGCGATTAAACACCTAGAGCAGGTAGTAGATGGCATTAAGCTTGCTACTAGGCCTAGAGCTCCGCTGTAGAAGGAGTGCGAGGAGTGTATCAACTCTAAGCTCTTAAAAATTATTAGTTAACGCCCTTAACGCGAGCCTGCAACCTAGCCCTTTAAATAAATTAGCATTAACCTTATATAGCTTAGAAAGACTGGTGAAGCTTGCTATAATAGGGATAAATAGCTATTACACGCTGTGTGTTAATATAGCAGATACTATTTAGGGAAGACTCTTCGTGACAAGACAAAAGCCACCCTTACACGTACTGTTCGACAAATGCTGGCATAGATATATACCTAATTTAACGCCATTATTATATATATTCGTTATAACAACGAAAAGGGTTTTGCTAATCTATAGGATATCTTTAAAGACCTAGGCATCGCAGTTAAGCCTCGTGCTATTAGAGCGAAAGAAATAACTAGCCTTACTAAAAAGGCTAGCAATCTCATTATTATAATAGCTAGGATCTTGCGAATTACAGCATATTTGCCTAAGACGCTAATAAACAAGCTGTGCCTGACGGCCATGTACATGCTTAATTAATTACTAATAGAAGCTACTAGGTAGAAGACGCCCTATAAAGTTATACGCAAGGTGAAGCCATCTCTAGCGTACGTAGACGTTATTAGAGCGAAGGCTCTATTTCAAGATACGAAAGTAGCCAAAGGTGATAAGCTTGAATCGCGAGCAATCACTAGATAGCTGGTTAAATACGAAGGAACAAACATCTTTCGCATCTGGGTCCCAGGAAGCGATAGGGTTGTTCGAACCCGAGACGTCGTTTTCCTACGGCAATGGTACTCTCCGCTGGAATCTCAGCTTTTGACTAAGGAGGAACAACATGTGGTTACTATCCTTAATATTAACTCATCGGACGAGGAAGAAGACCCTGTTATTAAGCAGATCTATTGTAATATAACACTTTATTAACCGACAGTTAAGGATGCTGCTAAAGAAGAAAAGGCTATTAAGTAGGATAAGGCTAAAGTGCAAATTTAAAAGGAGGCTATTAAGCAGGATAAGGCTAAAGTGCAAATTTAGCAGGAAGCTGCTAGAGGACTACCTACACCTTAAGAAACGCTAGCACTGATTACTCCAGATTAATCAGCCTTAACACGTACTTAACTAAAAGGCTGGAGAGAGATTGCTCCTAGAGATACTACGCCAAACCGCCGCCAGAATAATGCTCTAAGACAAACAAACCCTAGTATTACTGCAGATAATATTGTTCTAGGGTCCCGTCGCCGGGGAGGTGGTAAAGAAGATAATACGCCTGGAGGTGGTAAAGAAAACGATACGCCTGGAGACCACTTTAGTACGCACGCGTCTCTATACTAGCAAATATTTGCTATAGCAATCGTGTAACCGCCCCTAAAGGAAGAGTAGAAGGTTCACCGTAATCAGCTTCCGCCGCTACTAAAGAACTAGGTTAAGGTTAAATCCCGCCCTAATACTAATAAGTGGTTCGCTGCTGCGGACAAGGAAATTAAGGAGCAGCTCCACAAAGGTATATTTAAGAGGGTAAAGATAATGTAAAGGAGTACCTAGATACTAAGACTCTGCCGCTAATGTAGGTTTTCACGTACAAGCTTGATGCTAATGACTACTTAACTAGCTACAAGGCTCGCCTAGTCGTGAGAGGAGATCTCCAGACGACTTGGGATGATACCTACGCAGCTACCCTCGCGGCTCGAACGCTCCGCTTCCTCATCGCTATCATGTGCGCCTTTGGGCTCCTTGCCTACCAGTACAACGTCAAGAATGCTTTTCTCAATGTGTACCTGGCCCGACTTTGTTATGTCTGGACTCCAGATGGGTTCCGAGACAGGCTAGGCAATATGATGCGATTACGCCAAGCACTATATGGGCTCAAGGATGCTCTAGCACTGTGGCACAAACACTTAAAGAAGACACTTGTTAATATAGGCTTCACGCAAGTGAAGGGTATCCCTTGCCTTTTTACTAATGGCAAGCTAATACTATTCTACTATGTAGATGATATCGTCGTCCTTTTCCGCAAAGGCGATTAGCAACATTATTAATAGTTTAAACGCGGGTTTATAAAACGATACAAAACACGGAGCTTAGGAGAACTAGGTTAGTTCCTGGGAATACGCATTATTAGAGACTATATAAAAAGCAAAGTCTAGATAATTTAAGACTCCTACATTGCAAAAGTCTGCCACGACCATAATCTCCTTTAAGGAAGCTAACACCCTAAGGTCCCTCTGCGCGAGTCTTATCTGCCCCTAAGTATAGATAAACTAAACAAGGAGCGCACCCGCCTATATCAGATCCTAGTTAGATGCCTAGGTTTTATCTTATACTTTACCCGGCCTAATATGGCAAAGGCGCACTTAATACTTGCCCGCTATCTTAATAATTTAAGTTAAAAGTATCTTGCTGCCGTCAAGTCTATATAGCAGTACTTATACGACTTCTAATTCTAGGCAATTAGAGCATCAGCAGCACGCTCTAAGAACGCTAACTATATCTATTAAGTTAATAATAAGGAAGCTAAGGAGTTATTATTCTTTAGTGCCTCTAATGCTGCGTTTACTAATAATCCTAATACTGCTCGAAGCTCTTTTGCCTATATATTTAAGCTCTACGGCATGGTTATTAATTAGAAGGCAAAAATCATAAGATCTATTGCTAAATTAACTACTAAGGCTAAACTATTTGCCCTATTAACTGCTAGCACCAAGTTATCCTAGTGGATAAATACCTTTAAAGCTATTAGGTTTAATCTAGAGGTTTGACCTACATTGTACTGCGATAACCAGCAAACGGTCTCTATTACAAACAAGGATAAAGAAAAGCTCGATATAAAGCTTTAACATATTAAAGTGCATTAGATATGGATCCGCGAGTAAGTTTAAGCCGGGAACATAGACGTTACCTAGATAGGAACTACTAATATGCCCGCTAATAGATTAACAAAGTCTCTCTCTAATATTAGCAAGCATGAGCGATTTTTAAGGCAACTAGGAATAACTAATATCCGCTAACATAGTGTTAGTTTCGAGGAGGATAGGTTTATTACATAATAGAGTTTTTCCTAGGGAGGTGCCCTAGAGGCCCTTTGTTTACTTGTTTTGCTTTATTCTACCTAACAGCACTCCGTTACCTTTGTGCTATAAAAGGTATGTTAGAGTAGAATATAATATTACATAATATTACTAACCTAATGTAGACTAGTTGCTGATTATAATTCTGCTACTTAAGCAGTTTCTCTGTTCAGCTTGTTACAATTAACTTAGTCACTCATTCCTACTTGCCACCCATCTTATCCCTTACAAAAGACTATATTACTATTAATCTACGCTCCGCGCTTAAGAAAGCTAATGACTACTATTATAGGCTACTTAATTCCCTAGCCTACTACGCTGTTACGATACTCCACCCGCGCTATAAAACATACTATAATTAATTATAGCGATAAGACAGCAAGAAACTCAAGGCTTAGCATATAAGATTTTAGTAGCTTTAGGCTTAATATAAGCTAACTATAGATATAGTAGCTATGCCTACCCTCCGACGCATAGTAAGCGCGCTTAATAACGCTATTAACTTTATACTTAACAACGAAAACGATAGCGATAACTTAGAGGATAAATATACAGAGTAGAAGAAGGAGCCTAAGTGGTCCGCGGCGGAATACAAGAGCGAGCACTCGCCAACCCCTATTAAATACTAGATATCGTACGAGAGAAAGTATCCTAACCTGTCCTGCTTATTATAAGGCTCTTACACCTTGTTCCGATTCGGGTTAGGGCGGTAAGGTATCGTGGTGCTTCACGGATTATTTAGTGGTATAAGTTAATGCGACACTTAGCGCGGCTAGATAATCTAATCTTATAATAAATAAGATAACTATTAGTCTATATAGGAGAACGTACTCGCACAGAAAATATATAAGTTAACTACGAGGAAGGAAATAACAATAGGAAAGTCGCTATACTATATACTAGCCTATTCCTTCTTCGTAGTCCCGCCAAGGCCCTGTACACACCTTCACCAACTTTAGGAATTTCGAGAAAGTGGTAAAAATTGCGAAATCTTTATCCCGTTCATCTTACTTTCACCTAAAATCCTACTCCTAGCCATCCTCAGGCACCGCACGCGTGCGGTAGGCTGATAATAGTAATAGAGACGCCTTAGAGGCCCCTTTTAGGGGCCTCTACAGCGACTCGCCCCGCAGACCCTAAGTCTGCGCGGTAGACTAACATCTAGCACCCCTCTAGGAAGCGCTAATAGACTAATATCCGCCCTCCTAGACGCCTTTCCTTTAGTAGAGGCGTGCCTATTTGCCTAGAAGCTGCTATAGATATAGTAGCTAATGCCTTTACCTCCTACTTTATAGCTGCGCGCAAGGCGGCAGAGACCTAGAAGAAAGTTATAATAGCTATAGCTAAAGCTATTAACTACTATATTGCTAATCTTAAGCGCCTAGAGGAGCTAGCGGCTGCCTCTACCCTCCGCAACCGCCTTATACAGACACTAAAAAATTTGGCTACGCCAAGCCCTCGTCCGAATGTAGCTAGGACTGGCTACGACTCGACAACCACTGCCTACACTACAGACAGCGACAGCGGCCTTGCCGCCTAGCCCTAGAGGACATGGGCAAGCGTAGCATCCGCCTCCCACGGAGACAGCGGATACACGACGACCACAGGCAGTAGCAGGAAATCCATAACCACGGATAAGCGGTAAACCACACCTAGACAGGCAATAGACCCACGGATTTTACTTATAGTCGCGGACCTGACTAACTGGTTAGGCCAGACCTTTGCCTTTGCTATACGAACGGCTATCTGCGCCGCTATAAGGCTTGACCCCAGCGCTATCCCTACGGCCATAAGGACCCGCACTGGGTGGGCCATCACCCCGGCCTCTAACGATATACGACAGTAACTTATAGAACAGGAAAAGAAGGAATTAATAATAAAATCTATTAAAGCTAATAGCGCTAAGTTACCTACGCGATAGGTTAACTATGCCGTACCTAGAGTACCTAGCAGCTATTGCTCGCTGCTAGGGGAAGACGTGCCCTACTCCCTCTAGATAATAGCGGATGAGGTTTACACGCAGATAAAATAACACCCTGTAAACTATTATCCCTCTTAATACGGCCCTAATTAATTTAGATATACTACCTGGATAGTGTCCTTCAAAAAGCCTGCGGCGGCTTTTTGCCTCTTTGGTGCCAGCGACCTTTCCCGCGAGATAAGTAAGAAGCGAGCTATAGAACGCTATAACCCTAGCTACTAGGGCTACTGCAACGCAGCACGCTGCACACGCACACCCTGCTATCGTAACTATAGAAAGAAATCTAGCAAGCACGAAGGCCTAATAGGAGACGATTGCGCTTATAAATAATAATACCCTAACTATCGTAGCCCACACGCCGCAGACGACCCTACCTGCCTAGTTAAACCTAGGCGAGTGAATAGCCGTATTATTTAACTAACTTGCCGCGAACTGGCGACACTAAGACGCGCTGGACAAAAGGCCTTTAACTAGTTATATAACCTACACCCTTAACCCGAGCCCACCGCCTAGGGCTAGGGCACCTCCCCTAGCGGAGAAGACAACAACTAAACTAAGCCTGTATTAATAATACCAAGTTAGCCAGAGCAGGAACTGGTGACCCAAAGCCATCGTCCCCTAAGAGGACCTCGACGCTCGACCCCGTACCCTGACACCGCCTCACGACAAGCCGCTCCACGCCTATCGAACAGGCCTATGTGGTCCTCTGCGCCTATAAGCGGTAGCCTAAATCTCGCCGCGCTTTCTGCCAGAAGCGCGAGACAGGAAGAGCACACACAGTTCTCCTTATAGGAGGACCAGACCATGGACGAATCCTCAAGCTAATAAGGAATAACCGCCGCAGACCCACCCTACGCAAGGAGCCTAATATTAAAGTATACTAGATAAATGTTAGCAAAAGTGGCCTAGCATATATAGCCGCCCTTAAGATTGCTTTTAGGGAGGGCATCGACGTTATCTGCATGTAAGAGCTGGCTACCTGGCTAGGCACACGCACTTCGAACCACCCTGGCTATAACCTCCACCTACTAGTGGATGGCTGGGATAGCTAGGAGACCTAGGAGGCAGACCGCCCCCGGGTCCTTATCTTTACCTGTAAGGGAAACTGATTGAAAATCACACTACGCACTCCACTCTATAACTAGGACATATAGTAGATTAACGTTAACGGAATCTTAATACTTAATGCCTACTAGGCGCCACAGACTACGCCCGTTCTTGACTATATTACCTACCTTACCCCGCCTAACAGATGCCTAGCTAGGGGCGACCTTAACGCTAAACATGACATGTTTAAACCTAGTGTTACGACTATACATAGCGGCGCCGAACTGGCCTAATAGGCCACAGATAGTGGCATAAACTATATTAGAAAGCCTAGGGTCTCTACCCACCGTGCGGGACACGTTATAGACCTCTCCTTTTATAACATCCCCTTCGCTACTATAGCGGTACGAGCGGACATAAACTACGGCTTAGACCACAACACGCTAGTTACCACGATACCTGGCAAGAGACAGGAGCCGCTTAACTAGTTCTAATATAGGATCCCTACTACGAAGCTCTTGCTATTCATTAACGCTATTACTAATGGGATAAAGGGCACCCCTAGCTTAAACAGGCTACGAACTCGCGAGCACGTTAATAGGCGCGTTGCTACCCTAGAAGAAGTTCTTATAAACGCCCTAGAGATAGCAGGCAGGAAGAAAAGAGGAATAGGCCATTTGGCGCCGTAGTAGACAGACGCCTATAAACAAGCTTACCGGGCACACTTAAACTCGCTAAACGGCCACACTAGGCGGGGCCCCTCCGAGGAGACGCGCACCTTCTTAGCAATAGTCTATAAAGTAAAGAAGAAATACTAGTAACATACTATAAATAACGCGGTAAACGACTAAGAACTTTTCTAAATTATTAACTAGCACAAGCTAGAACCTACTAGGACCTAGGCGCTAATAGTCTTTAGAGGCGTAGAGGCGACTAAGGATAAGGATAAGGCTGAGATGCTTTAACAAGCACTACTTTGCAGATTTACGCTAGAGGACAACCTGCTAGAACCGCCCTCCCTACAAGAGAACCCTATAATCCCTTAGGACACATACCTGTTTATTAAAGAGACGGAGCGCTGCGTGATTAGGGTCTCTAGCACCTTACCAGGCGTAGACGGTATAACCGTCTAGTTGCTTACAGTATGCTGGAACCATATTAAATAGTACGTTTGCGACATCTACCGCGACCTACTTAAGCTTAATTACTACCCCGCCGCCTGGAAGGACGGAGAGATCGTGTTTATTAGGAAGCATGGCAAGAAGGACTACACGGTTCCAGGCTCTATAAGACCCCTCGCCATGCTACTCTGCCTTGGCAAGGGATTTAAAAGGATTGTCGCCCGGCGCATAGCCCACTTAGCTATACTACATGGCGTACTAAGCCCCCAACATGGAGGGGCTCTACCAAAAAGATTAGCTATGGATTTAATTGCCGCCTTCACCCACGACGTGGAACTGGCCTTTAGCAAAGGCCAGCACGTTACTATAGTTACTATGGACGTGCTTGGGGCCTTTAACGCCCTCCTCGTCAACCGCCTGCTACACTAAATAAAAGGATAAGACTGGCACCAAAAAGTGCTCGTGCTCACGCGCAACATTCTTACAAACCAACACATACTTGTCTACCACGGCCAACACTAATCCGGCCGCCACCTAGTGGCCTATAGCACCCCACAGGGCTCGCCCCTCTTACCGGTTATCTATATGCTGTACCTGGCGGAACTTCTCCTCTAGGACACCACGCTGCGATTTGGATATGCTGACGACATTTGCCTATACAGAGCCACTTATAGCCTAGACTACAACGTTAAATAAATCGCGGAAGACGTCCGTAATATTATTAGATATGGCGCGGATAATAAGATCGCTTTCTTACTAGATAAGCTCGAAATAATATATCTCATACGGTAGAAAGGAGACTACGCGCCTCCCTGTATCGTTGACGAGAACCTCACCATACACCCCATTCTCTCTAGGAGTGGGAATGGGGCCCTGCGCTGGCTAGGCGTATAGTTTAACAGGAAGCTAACCTTTAAGGCCTACGTTGCGACTTGCGCTGCTAAGACAAGGGTTGTCGCACACCACATCCGTAGCTTGGCTCGGATTAAACACGGCCCCCTACTGGGGTCCCTCCACAAGGCGGTGATCGCCTACGTCCTCCCACGGCTCCTTTACGGTGCGGAAGCCTGGTACGGAGGCAGAACCAAGCCCTCCAGAATCATGTGCCAATTAAGAAGCGCTGAGGTGAGTACCTGACTAGGCTAGCACATTGACGCACTTAACAAAGTCCTTAAGTAGGCATGTAGAGCCGTCGCGCTAGCCTATTGGACCACACCTACTACTATCGTCTTCTAGGACGCAGGACTCCCCTTAGCGGTAGTAGCACTTAAGACATGTAAGTTTCGCTTTATAGCACACTTGCTAATAGTTAACGATAAACACCCGCTAACTGCTAGGACCCTCCTGCTTATAGTTAGAAGAGGCCGAGGCGCAGGCCTCCCACAAAGAGCCCGCTTAAAGGTACAATAACTCGCATAAATCTTTAACTTAGTACCTTAATCGGATTTCCGCGCCCCCCACTACTCCCCCGGGAGCCGCACCGACCCCATAGACCGGGCAGCCAAGAAGGACGCCGCCCGTCTCTTTAAGGAGTGGTGGGCTCTCCTCCTACTAACTGCTATTACTGTCTTCTTAGACGGCTCTGAACAATGGATTAACGGCGTTAAACACGTCACGTACGGCTACGCTGTATACGAAGGACAGGCCCTTATCCTATAGGGCAATAGCTCCCTTAACCCTAGGTCCTACGTTTTCGACGCCGAAGCTATTGGCGCTTAGCGGGGACTCGCCCACACGCTTATTACGCCTACCTACTAGCTAAGACGCATATACATGTGCATTAACAGCACTTTTGTTATATAGTGTATAAGAGGCAACCTGTCCCCCTCTTTGTAATGGGCGTTCGTTAGGTGCTAGGAGACAATAGAGAACCTGGACATCACTATTTAGTGGGCCCCAGGTCACTGCGAAATAGAAGGGAATAAATTGGCGGACTAGCTAGCCAACGACGCGGCAAAGTCTCCCCGACCTCTATACGGCATGGTAGCTAAGCCTATAGTCTTAGGCCTTAATTTAGACGTACGCGCCTACACGAGGAGCGCTGAGATAGACTGGTGGCGCGCCCGCTCACCCAAGTTATCTAAATGGTACATGTAGTGGGACCTCACTTACCGCCCCACAAAATAGCCAAAGGAGCTTACCCTCCAACGTCCAACGCTTGCTAAGCTCCTGTCCATGCGCACCCGCCACGGACACTACGCCTGGTACTATAAGAAATTTAGGCATAAAGACGCCGTCACGAAATGCCCCTGCGGCGCAGACCTAGCGCCTGACCACATTGTACACTGCCCACGATTAGTTCGAAAGTTCGGTTACTGGTCAAAGCGGCCAGCGTGCCCCCCCAACACCACCAAGGAAGGCGTGGAATACCTGAAGGCACTAGAGCTAAATAATTTCCAACTTCTACTCGAGCTCACAAAAGATTAAGCTGCTCCTACTCTACTCTTATTATTAGACTACATGTATAATAGATAAACCCAGACACCTCAGCCTATAGGCAAGAAGACAAGGATTTAGCCCCCGCACGGAGGGGGGCGGACTCTCACGAGCCGCTGCAAGAGACAGCAATAGCTTTATAGCAAGAAACGCCTTCACTACTTTGGCTGGCCCCAAAGCAGCTGCTCGGCGCGTCCCCATGCCCCATGGGAGGCTTGAACTTTACGTTCCTGGACGATAATTAATACTACTACTACTACTACTACTACTACCAAGGCCCTGTAGTTCCAGGAACTACGGTAGTCCCATAGGACTTCCCTTTATGCGGGACTTTGTTACGTAACTACTAACTAAGCTACCCCGCGCCCCGTTAGGTCCTGTTAACTCTACTACTTTATTAATAATTACTTTTTTAGCATAATTATCTAGCTTCTTTATCCTTATAGGGTTCGTGGTCGTAACACTATCCCCCTCTTTAAGGTTATCGTCCTAATACCTTGCTTTACTATGCTATACTATCGGCGCGTTAGTACTAATTACTATAAAGGTGCGTCCCCTTACGTCTTAAGGCAGGCCGTAGCCTCTTCTTAATTCCCCTTACCTTACTAACTATGCTAAGAACCCCCTATTTATCCCTAGCAACCCGTCGTGCTCGTACGTAAAAGGTAGAAGCTTAGGGCCTAAAGATAGTATCTAGTTATAAGCGTTATTAGAAGAAGAAGTTATAGTATTTTATTAACGCTACCTTTAAGTAGTGTGCGGGCTGTCTTGCTGCCTATACTAAATATAGTTTATAAATTCCTAAAAAGGATTAGGAGCGTGTTTAAAAGGAAAAGCGCGAAAAGCGTTTCGCCCTTCTTTAAGTAAAAGAGCGTTAAGCTTAGGCTGCTCTTAAGACCGCGCGTCTCGAGCAAGAGTTAGCAAAAATAGAGGAAAAGAAGTATAACTATACCTAGCACGACTTATGTGTTGCTAATGTAATTAAGGCGTTAGAGCAATAAGAGGAGAATTTAAAAGGTACTAGCTTTTACGAACTATTACTACATGCACCTCTATAAGCTAACTTAGGCTAGTTATAGGCTAACTTATTTTTTTTTTTAATTCTTTTGTATCCTTTAACTTTTTTAAGTTCCTTACTAATCTAGTCGCGGCGCCTCTAGATATTCCTTATAAAACCTCTCTAGCGCTGTCTTGTAGTTCGTGAGGTTTTATACTAGTTTCTACGTATTATGGTTCTCTGGCCATCCTTCCCACTTTACCAGATACTTGTACTAACCAGTGATCGGAATGGTCTGGTATGGTATGGTATGGAGGTTAGACCATACCATACCAGCTGCTTATGTAACTACCGGTATGGTATACCGGTAAGACCAGGCATACCGCCAAGAGCGCCAAGAGCGAGGCTCAAGTTAAAGCAGGAAGAAAGGAAATGTATTAGAGTACTAGATATTAACCATATCGTCATTATTCTCACTATCCTTAACGTCGTTGTTATCTTCATGTTCGGGCCTTCCATACTAGGCCCGAAGACACTCGCACGCTTCTATAATATCTGCCTTTAGCCTACCACGTCGATCAACTATAGTAAGCTTTGCGCTACTAAAAAGACGTTCGCATTCATCCGACATAGGTGAGATAGCAAACATGTCTAGAGCAAAGCGAGCGAGATCTCGTTAGGAGTCGTAGCGAGATAGCTAGTATGTAATAGCCTTATCACCACCTGCCTCTTCGTCATGAAGCCAGTCGGTAGAGATATATTGTTCATACAAATTAGTTGTAGAGACCGGAGCGTCTATTCGAATACGCTTGTGTTCCCTCTGGCGATTAAATGCTGGATCAGGAGACCTCTCCTTCCTGACTGGTGGTGGCATCTTAACAGGGTACATTCCCTTATACTCTGTCTCCCAGAGCTGCTTCACCGCCGATTGTGCGTTATCAAACCCCCTCAATTTTTCTTTGTCGGCTTGGAGAACCCATTCTTGCCTGAACCATGCCCACTTTCGATATAGATCAAGTATTTGAGCTGCATAGTACGCGGGCGGAAGATCAGTATCTTCAGGGAATCGATTCTGCCAATTCAGCTGCTGGTTGTTGTAATACTCCTCGTATTTTGACCACGCGGCATCTGCGCAACTTTGGAGGTACGTCCATGTGAAGTTGTTGTCGTCTTCGGTGTAGATATTATAGTAGTGATCTTTCGTCTCACTTATTTCTCGAAGAAGGCAATCCAAAGTTGAAAACCAATTAGCGAGGGACGTCTTCTTCCCCTCAGTAAGCAAAGTTGCGGCGTAGAAGTCTTTTAGAGCAAGCTCAATCTTTTCAAGCTCAAACCAGTGCTGTCCATCTAGTTTGAAGTTCGCAATCCCCTGAGAGCCTTTCCCAGGTACATGGCGAGCTGAGAAGAGCTCTAAACGTTCCCGGACATTCAATGCACGTGTAATTGAATGAAACTATGAATTCTAGCGTGTCGAGTTGTTCTAGATAAGCTCAAGACCGTCGAATTCAGAGAGATCTCCGCCGATAATTATTGCAGCAAACTCCTCACGGCGCTGTGGAGTAAGCCTAATATATCGTACAAGGTTGTGAAGCCGACCTAAACATCCAAATTTCTTCCAGAGCTCTTCCACCTTTGTATAGTCTCCGCGTTGATAGTGCGTTTCAAGCTTTGCAAGGTACTTCTCACAGTTTCGACCCATGAGGAACGCCTGGCAGCAGAGGTTGACAATATGGCCCAAGCAACGCAGCCGACGATGGCGACGTTGTTTTGGCTTCATCCATGGGCAGAGATCCTTGAGTATAAACTCAACAGCGGTATCATTTGACGAGGCATTATCCAGCATAAAGTATCCAATCTGATCTCCGCCAATATCGTATTCTTTTAGCAAGCCAAGAACAATCGATCCAAGGTTCTCGCCACTGTGTTCGCCATACACACGCCGCATACCTAAAACAGTGGTTCGTCGCTTGCCAGTAGTGTCAATCCACATGGCGATGGCACCTAGAATAGCGTAAGGGTTTGGCGATGTCCAGAGATCAAAGGAGACGGAGATTCTACTCCGTGAGCGCTGGAGGTCTTCTCTGAGCCGTTGTTTCTTCGACAGAAAGGCGTCCATAACCTAACTTCGAATAGTTTTCGCTGCCTTTGGGAGGTGGTTGAGAAGTGCCGGATTCAAAAAGAAGAGTAGTTCTCGGAAATACAGATTTTCTAATTGAAAGAAAGCAATGTGGCAGTACATAATCCAATAAATTAGAAGTTCTTTAAACTTCTCTATTGTGTCTTTCCAAAAGAAGATATTAGTAGCAGCCGCGCTCTTCTGTTACTCTAGTACAGACTTCCGTGTCTGACTATGTTTCTTAATACCACTCTAAGGATCAATCTAGTGCTTTTGTTCAAGATGATTTCTCACTCCAGATGTGCTATTAATAACAAATAGCTCTTACTTATAGTTTCCGACTGCACACTCGTGACAGTAGTACACCTCTTTCTTGTCACTGTCTCGGATATAATAAAGACCATACTTCCATATATATAATAAGCCTAGACAAGCTGCCCCCTTTGTAGTTGTCGCGCGATTAAGGTATGTGATGTAATCTTGTACAAACTTATCCAGAGGATCGGGATATTAATTAGGAGTAGGTGATGGCGTTAAGGTACGTAATATAAGAGCAGGTGATGACGTAGGAGATTTAAAGGATATTAACGTTAAACGTGTCGTTAACGCGAACGACAAGATTAGAATTAGGGACCCTATGCTAATAATATATGCACACTATTATAGACTATAATTATTAGTGTTCTGTTAAGAAAATTTTTGTATACACTAACTAGTTTAGTCCACAATTCAGCCACATTGCGCCACAGTTTCTCTACCTCGGCTTATTTTTTAGCGCTACCGGTATGACCTGGTATACCAGTAATACCATGGTATTGAGATATCCTCAAACCATACCAGGTCTTGGCGGTATATACCATACCAATACCAACTCATACCAGACCATTCCGATCACTGGTACTAACGCCCGATTTTTTGTAGGTCCCTAATAGCTTTAACCTTATACTCCTTATCTTCGAGTTTAAGCTAGGTTTCTAGTTCGGCGTCTAGTAGTGCTGGTTCTAATAATAACTTATAGAAGACTAGGTGGACCCGTGTATCTATAGGTAGCTATAGTTTAAAATTAACTAGTCCCCTGACCTTTTAGATTTTAAATAGTCCCTTTTAAAGGTTATCTAGTTTTTTGCTTAGCCTTATTGTCTTAAGATTTTTTTGCGAGAGGAGGACTCTATCCCCCTCCTTAAAGGTTAGTCTTATAATCCTTTTCTTATTCGCTTATTACGTTGTTTGTTTATTACGTCGCGCGATATTCTTGTGTAGTGTTTTATATATGTCCTGCATAAGTTTAGTCTTATTAACTGCGTTCTTTGCAATGCTCTAGATGTCTAATAAATCCTGGTAAGTTGTTGGCTCACATTTATGGTTGGCGTAATATGGCGAGTACCCCGTAGTCGCCGATCTTGCGCTATTGTATGCCAGCTAGGCCGTTGGCAATAGCTTAACCTAGTTATCTTAAAGCTTATTTACATATATCTGGAAATACTGTTCCAACGTTTGGTTTGTTCGCTTAGTTTGGCTATCTATTTTAGAATAGAAGCTCGTCGTGAGCTTGTGCTTAATCCCTGATTTAGCTGTAAACGTGGTCTAGTATAACGATGTAAATATCTTGGCCCTGTCTGTAATAAACTCGTTAGGTTGTCTAACCTGTAATATTAGTTCTCGTTCTACTATATAGGCTAGTTCTTTTACTAATATAGCTTCCCTAATTGGCACAAACCTCGACTCTTTAGCAAGTCGATAGATTATAACTAAGATTAAGTTATAAGGATCCTTGTTTCTTGGTGCTAGTAATGCCAGTAGCTTCACGATAAAGTCTATAGTCACGCTTAATTATAGTCTTAGGGGTGGCTGTAGTGGCTATAAGAGGCCGTAGGGCTTATGTCTCTTAGGCTTGTTCTTATAATAGGCCAAATAGTTGCCTAAAACCTTTTGTACCGCCTGGCGTAGCCTAGGAATAGCATATTTGTTCGCGATTCGACGCGTTGTTTTGGCGATTCCTGGGTGTCCCTAATCCTTGTCTTTGTGTAGTTTTTTAATTAGCAGCGGAGCTATTTACTTGCTAATCTAGATATAGTTTTAATAGTCCCGTGCTATTAATTTTGTGGCTTAGTAGAGATTATACGCTTGGTAATTCTTGTCCTTAAGCCTATTATAATCCTATATCTCTTTTATAGCTAGCCTATAATAGGTAAGATCTGTGCGCCGTGCTTCTAGTGCTAGCGTAAGTTATATCTTATTATAGCGAAGGGTTCCGTCCTTCGCGTAGGTTAGGATTATAATATAGTTACTTCTATTATCTTTTTTTATAAGATCTAAACGCCTGCTAAGTGCGTCTGCTACGGCGTTTAAGTTACTAAGTAAATAGGTAATGCGGAAGTTAAATTCCGCTATTTATTCTAACTATCTAGCCTGTCGTTAATTAAGCTTCTTTGTGGTTATAAAGCGCGTAAGGTTAAGGTAATCTAAAAAGACCTCTATTTAGTGCTTTGCTCCTTTAAGCTGCGCTTCCTATTACTTAAAATAGTTAATAATTACAAGTAACTCCTTGTCGTAAATCTTATAATTTAGTTCTGCTCCTGAGAGCTTGCGTGCGTGATAGAAGACAGGTTTCTATTTACTATTATTACACTCTTATAATAATACGGCCCCTAGCGCATAGTCCGATATATCTGTGTAGATACGATGTTGCTGCTCTAGGTTATATATTTATAGTAGGGGTGCTATTAGGAATAGGCGTTTAAGCTGCTTAAAAGCCGCTATTTCTGCCTTTTGTAGAGGTTGCCATTTCCCTATCTTTATAAGTTCCGTTAACGGAGTGGTCGTCTTTAAGTAGTTCCTGATAAATTTGCGATAGAAGTTAGTGAAGCTTAAGAAAGACTAAATATCTTTTACTAATTATAATAGTGGCTATTCCTCTATTGTCGCGATTTTCTTTAGGTCCATCTTAACACCTTCTCGGGATATCACAAATCCCAAATATTCCGTTTTAGTGACATGGAACTCGCACTTCTTAGGGTGTAGGAGCAATTAATGCTCTTATAACTTCTATAGTACTTTGCGTATATATCCTTTGTGCTCTTCTAAGGTTCCGTGTAAGTATATTAAGATATTATCGAGGTACGCCGTGCAGAATACGTCTAAGTATTTATATAGTACTTAATTTATTAACTCCTGGAAGGTTGCTGGTGCGTTGGTTAGCCCTATAGGCATAACTGTATACTTAAAAAGGCTATATCGTGTGCGGAACGCTGTTTTCTACTTATACCCTTTTGTAATTTAAATCCTGTAGAATCTATCCTGGACGTTGAATTTCGTGAAGTATTTAGCTCCTTAGAGTCTATCCATAAGCTCCGTTATTAGTGGTAACAGGTAGCGATTCTTAATCGTTACGGCGTTTAGCTATCTATAATCTACATAGAGTTGTAGCCTGCCGTCTTTTTTGCGAACAAAGAGTATAGGGAAGGCTATAGGACTCTAACTAGGCTGCTATTTCCCTAAGCGTAGATTCTTCTATATTAGCTCTTTTAACTCTTTTCCTTGTTTATAGGTGAGGGGCCTTAGGCGTTCTAGCCGTAGCTTAGCTCCCTCTACTAGTGGTATCTCGTGATCCTACTTTTTATGTTTAGGTAGAATAGTCTTGTCGTGTTCCTTAAACAGGTCTGCGAATTCCTTGTATTCTTCTGGCAGACTAGGGTTGTCTAGGACTATCTTAGTCTCCTAGACCTATATGTAGTGCACCTACTCTAGGTGTTACTTTAAGATCCTATCTATCTTGCATACTAATATTTCTTATATCTTAGATAGTTAACTCCTTTTTCTCGCCTAAGGTTAGGGAGTTTCCCTCCTACCAGGGCTTGCCTAAGCCTTTGCTGGTAGGTCTCGGGGAAGGATCGTTCGTTTAATCTAGTCTATTCGTAGATTGTGTTATTCTAGCCATTCGTATCTAACGATGGCTTCGATGTCTCCCATCTCCGTAATAGTAAAGACGTGTTAGCTCTCTAGGCCTTCTATATTAACTTATACCAGCACCGTCTTAAGGCGTAGCCAATCGTTACCGTATCCTTACGATTAGGTCCCGTCCGCGAGTCCTATTTATAGTAGTGTTTTCTTATTATAATATAGCATATTGTACTTCTTAACCACTCGCGGGGTAATTAGACACGCGTCTGCCCTTAGGTTAATTAGTGCTATAACACGATGTCTATGCACTGTAATGTCTTTAATTAAGTGCTTCTCGACTTAGCAAGTATCTACTTAATAAGCTATAATAATTACACTATTACTAGTGTGGCTCGTTGCCTAGTAACGATCTAGTTTTTTAAATTATTAGATCCTTTATTTAAGGTTTTAGGCTAACCGGCGTCGGCTTCCTTAATCTAGTCCTAGACCTTAGATAGCTTAGAGACTTCCTTAATTTAGTGCTACTTATATTGCTATTAATACAAGGCGTAAGTCTCTCTAATTTTATTAGATTCGTATACTCCTTGATTCCTATGTTACGGGCAATTTAGAGTAAGGTATTCGTTCTAGGCTAATACATTATGCCCTAGATAGCTGTCTAAAGAGGCTGCCTCTTCCTGCAGGCTTAGGTGTGCGAAGCACTATAGGTTGCATTATTCTTACCTAATTAATAAGTAGTCCGCGTCTCTTCCTAGCTACGTATTCCCTATTATTATGCTAGTGTCGCGGGGGTCTAAGCCCTAAGGAAACTAGCCTGTTTCGAACTTCTACTACCTGTGTAGCTTACAGGTAATATTAAAATATCAATGCCAACCATTCTATTTATAGTACTTAGCCTAATAGGCTAAAAAGTGCTTATAGTAATTATTAGGCACGCTGCACTGGCTCTGCTTTAGCCTATAGTATTCCAAACCTCCTAGAAAATAGGAGGCCCTGACTCTAGCCTTAGAGTGTTGTCGGCATCCTTTACGCGTGTATTGTTACCATTTAGCGTATTCATGTTGTTCCTGTATCGTGATCTGGCGTAGGTATTGTTTTGGGCGCCCCTATAGTTTCTCCGCTAGCCAGTAGGCGTCCCATGCGTGTGCCCCTTAGACAATTACTTTTACCTTATACTAAGACGATTGATGTAGCGCACTGCTGCACATCTAGTAGGTGTTATTAGCCAGTCTTTAGAAGATCTAGTACTTAGGAAGGGTCTTTCGTTCCTCTTCCTCTTTTATTGGCTCCGGGATCTCTTGCGTGAAATCTACTCCGTCGGCTTTTATTAGCGTGAGGGTGGCTATAGCCACTTGTAGGAGGTTAGTTGTATTAACCTTAGTCTCCTAATCGTTATAGTCTTTAGCGAAGTGGCCTGGCTTGCTATATTAGAGGTAGGCTTTGTCTTTAAACCTCCGTTCTCGCTCTTCCTACAAGATGCCGTTCTTGTCCTAATAACTCTTCTTTAGTCTATACGGCTATTTTCCCTTGCCGTTCTTCTTTTTATACTATTAGGCTTTATTAGTTATAATAACATCTTCGTCCTAGTCTCTTCCTGCGGGCCTGGATTAATTCTCTTTTCTAATAAGTAGTCTAGTACTATGCTGTTTTTCTAGCTTGCGTTTGTACAGGCAATTATCTACTTTAATTATATTATTAATAAGTTCTTCCAGGTCGTCTGCTTTTCCTTAGTGGACTAATTCGTCTTTAACTAATTCTTTTAGTCTGTTATAGTAAGTAATTATAAGTGGGGCTTCTCCCCATCCTTCGAGTTCTGCCATAATCTGTTTAAACTCTAGTGTATAGAGTACCGTCGATTTCTCCTGACGTAGGCGCTGGAGGCGTATTTTGGCTTAATGTCCTTTATTAATAGTGCCGAACATTCCTTTTATAGCCTTACAAAAAGACTCCTAGTTCTTAAAGGCGTCTTTAGTAGCGTCTGAACTATAATCCTCTAATTTGCCATTCTCGAGGAAATTATTAATTATTAGTCTAGCCTACGCGACTACCTTGTCTTGCATGTTTATATAGGTAACTAAGATCTTGTCTTATTCCGTATTAAACTTTCCTAGGTTATAACGGATAAATAGTTCTATCTAGGTTAGGAACGTTCCTGGGTGACCCTTTCCTAAATAGGGTTCGGGCTTCGGGACCTTTGGTTAATGTTTCGCATTTTCCTATTAGCTTATCTTTTCGCTTATCTAGTTAATGATTTCCTGTAACTAGGCTATCTGAGCCGCTTGTTCGATAACTATCTCTCCTAGGGTCTTTTCCTTGGGTGCTAGAGCTGCGGTGGTCGAACTAGGTCCTGCCATTATACTATAGGGTAGTTAAAGTGTTATAAGGCTCTCACACCTTATTCTAATCTAGGTTAGGGTGGTAAGGTATCGTAGTGCTTTACAGATTATTTAGTAGTATAAGTTAATGCGACACTTAGCGCGGCTAGATAATCTAATCTTATAATAAATAAGATAACTATTAGTCTATATAGGAGAACGTACTCGCACAGAAGATATATAAGTTAACTACGAGGAAGGAAATAACAATAAGAAAGTCGCTATACTATATACTAGCCTATTCCTTCTTCGTAGTCCCGCCAAGGCCCTGTAGTCCCAGGGACTACAGTAGTCCTATAGGACTTCCCTTTATGCGGGACTTCGTCACGTGACTGCTGACTAAGCTGCCCCGCGCCCCGTTAGGTCCTGTTAACTCTGCTACTTTGTTAACAATTACTCTCTTGGCGTAATTGTCTGGCTTCTTTATCCTTGTGGGGTTCGTGGTCGTAACACTGCTTTACTATTAATATAATAACAATACTAGCTTCTAGCTATAAGTATAAGCGAGTTTTTAGCTAGTTAAGTAACCTTCTTAAGCCTAAGTAACGCAAGATTAGCGCTTAACTACTTGCTACTTTATAATGCGTTAAGGCGTGGCACTAAGCTAGATTTTTGTTTCTAACTAATACAGGCTTTAATGCAAAGATAGGGGATAAGAGTACATAGCAGACCTACGATATTCATAATTAGTAGCCGAATAAGTAATCAACTTTAATAATTTAATATTAATATTAATCAATATACTACTTCTGAGGTCAATTTTCAATCAATTTAATCACAACACCAAAAAACTACCAATCAATACAATATTGGAGCTTCAATATTGATTGATTGATTACTGGCATCTCTGGTAAGAGTGATAAACTACCTAGTCGCGTGCTTTTGCACTCTGGAATATTGCGGTAAGCGAACCAGTAATCATCAAGCCAGTCTTTAGATGTTTAGAGCTGGAGTCCTTCTTTTCACTCGCTGTTTGACCATCTGTTGTACAAATGGTAAGCCCAAGAAGTTCGTCCATCACATGACGCGCTATAACCCCTAAGCGAGGTGATCCGAGCGCCTTTGTACGCATTGCAGGATGACGAGGATATGAGGCAGTATATGAGCGAAAAGCTTCACCCAACCTACTTTCTGCATGTTGCAAAGCTCTGCGAGCAAGCTGGTGGCCAGAACAACTTTACAGCCTAACAAGATATCTTATTCTGGTGTATTTGCTCCTATTTTCGATAAAAACAACATGCGCGACTTTCGGTGTTGCTACCCGTGCAGAGCCTACGCTTACCCATTATAGAAACAACCTGTTGTGGGTAGGGATGTTGGATTACCGTAATTTTCGAGCCATCCCGGTATTACCGTAATGTCGTAATTATAGTAATTACTAATATTTTGGTACAATCTTGGCCTAGTGAATTGAGCCAATTGGTGCCTTTCTCGGTCTAATTATCACATATAGAACCAGATGCAATTAAATCTATGTATGCTAGGTATCTTCTAGATCTTTAGGACGCTCTTCATGTACTTTTTCAGCCAGGTAATCGAGCAATTGGCCATTATCTTCATGCTCGTCGGCGTTAACTTGTTCGGGCACTTCGAACAGGTCGAAAAACTAGGTATCCATAGCCGTAATTAAGTTACGAATGCGCAGGTTATAATAACAAAACACTAGCTTTTCACCCGGGCATTAACGAGACGATTACGTACTTTATTATAGAGAAATCCATGCTCGCTCTAGTTACGTTTAGCTACCCTCGTTAAAGTCATTTTCCTAACAGCAATTACCTGCCTTGGCATTACAAGACATCGATTTCTATACCGTAATCGGTAACGGTACGCGGTATCCCTAGTTGTGGGAGGCGCTCACTGGCATACGGAAGTCTCGGCCCCCTACGAGGAGCTCGTTTTTAGTGAGGCATATGCCAAGGTTTTTCGATCTGACAGCCCAACATTAAAACCCTTTAAAATAATTATTTATAATAGTTAAAAATATAAGAAGATAGCTCTGAATCTCTTCTCTTAGATTTTGAATTTTTATAAATTAATATTTGATATTGCGGTTGTAATGCAGCACTGTTACATTGAAAAACCTTGGCATATTCGTCACTAAAAACGAGCTCCTCGAAGTGGGAGTTGCGAGCCCGAGAGCTAAATGTCTTGGCAACAACGTAACAGCGCTTGACCCTAAGCCAACCGTTTTCAGCTACCATCAACCTCACCTCACGACGCTGCCGCCGCGTCGCAAACCTCATGCAGATACCCTTTCATTCCACTTTGTCTTTCTATTCCGCGTTGTTTTTTCTTGAAGATGGCTGGCCTTGTGATTGACGGTCCTTCTGCATTTCCGGCGCTTACGCTGCGCCAGCCTGCGCCCGCCTGCAGCTGCTCAAACGCAGCCCCAGGGCAGAGTTCCGCCACATTGCTTACCAAGTGATCGTCATCCGCCCGAGTTTTTATATAACCAGACCACCCGCTAGATCGTACAGTCGTCGGTGCTGAGGTTGCTGCCTTTTCTTACACACCGTTCGGTCCAGACATTGTCCTAATGAGCTAACTTCGGTGATGGCCTTACCAGATCGAAAATGTTCGGTACGGATCTTACCTTGAGCGATTCAGTGCGATCAAGCACACCTTCAATTTTGGCCCAATAGGCGTCACATATCGGCCGAAGGCATTTAATATCGCGCGAGACATCCATCATCGAGTGACTTGGTGATCGCTCTTCCTCGTCCAGTCGCTTAGGCGTCACGCCTCAGAGATGCGTCGGACAAGAAGTCGGTGTGGCGTACCGGACCGTACCGAAAGCCTTCGCTAGCGATAAATCCGTCTTACGACGTGGCCACCCGTTCTCTGACGAGCGAATGGGTGATTTGATGTAACCTGGGAAACGGACTTGCAATGACGATTAGGGGGGAATCTTCCGTTGATTTCGAATACTGTATACCATAATTGCTGCGTTTCAGTCGCCTCTTTCGGGCTCGATCTTCTGCATACAGCATTCCTTTCTGGCATACGAGCATCAGAGGAAGGGTCGCTGTCCAATCTAGATCATGTTAGGCCTGGCTCGGACACCGAAACAGACATTCGCCACTTCTGGGGTCCCACGCGGCCAATAGGCCCCGATGACGCCTCCCACCTGGCGTACAGGCCCCGTTTCAGAGTTTGTACAACGAGTATGGTAACAAACGTATAGTCGCTTTCTGGCAAGTCAACTTCATGTTATCCTCTTGTTTTCGCGAGATTCATAAGCTACTGACCTACAAACTCGTCTTCGCGCATTTGTCTTTCTTCAACATCTTTGGATTATTATTGGAAACCCCCGGCGCCACCGCGGACCTACGCCCCATCTAGCATTTCAGTTCCACTTCGAGTCCTCATCCTACGCCGCGACACGGCTGACAGGGTCTCGCGTATAGACGGACGAAGGATTCGGTAGCACCACGCAATCAGAAGACGTCCTACATAACTCAACAAAGTCTGACCTCTCTGAAGCGTTCGCGTCAGAATAGGTTGCATTCTTACAACTGCGCTGGGATGTCTTCGTAGGCATGCCAACCTTGTCATTGCAACGAGACGATCGGCCGAAGCGTGATGAACAACACTTCTACGTGGAACCTCGATGATACCGCGGGACGGGCGAGCCAGCCTCTGTTGAACATCTGCATCATCTTTGCCATCCTCGAGACTCTCTTCGTCATCGCTTTTGTCTTCTCATGGCACTACAACCGGGGAAACAACAGTAACAACACCAAGGGCGTGTACGTTCTTATTCTTCTTGGCTATCTCTTTTGTTTTGGTGGAGTAATAATGGGTATACGTGAGTAAGATATGGCAAGTGTGACCGCTGTTGTCTAACGTATGGCAGTGAAGCTCACACTGGGTGGAGCAGGGAGACATGTTCATACACTACGACCTCAAACGGTCCAACGGATGCTCAAACTCATCAAGGCGCACGAGTTTGTGTACGTGCTATCGGTACCGTTCCCGAAGCTCGCGATGCTCTGCCTATATTTTCGGCTCTTCAACGGGAAACTAGCCAAGTTCATTCTGTACGCGACTGGGCTGGTCATCGTGGGGACTTCGACCTTTGGCGTCATAGGCGCCTTTACCAACTGCAGACCGTTCGTCCGGTTCTGGGATACCACGCATCCGGCTCATTGCACAATGGATCCCATGACAGCGATGCGGTTCTATAGCGCCCCGAACATTGCGACAGACGCGGCTTTGCTATTGATCCCTCTACCAGCGCTGTTCAAGCTCAACGGCGACCTTTGGAGAAAGATTGGGGTGGGCCTCACATTCCTCGTCAGCACGGTGGGCATTGTCACTGCCGTCTTACGTTTTGTGGTCTTTCTCCGCACCGATGTGTTCCTGGACGTCACCTACTACTCGGTTGTCACAACCAACTGGTCCATCATCGAGCCTGGGGTACACTTGATGGGCGCGACGGTGCCCACGCTGAGACCATTGATCCGGCGGCTGTTTAGCCAGTTGCCGCGTCCCATCTCCACGATGAAATCGGCGACGCAGCCCGCCACTGCACACAGTCCGTCGATGCCCAAGACCCCAAAAACGCCTGTAGTCGAGCGGCCGGCTCTGATCAAAAAGTCGTCGGCTCGGGACATGGTTCCTACGATTGGGCGGGCGCCTTCACGACAGGTACGGCTCGACGACTACCACTACATGCAATGGGGATCCGGGGTGCATAGTCTCCGCTCCGACGACGAAGAGAGCATGGTGTGCGCGGATGCGATTGTGCACGAGACGATGGGGCGGCAGGGCAGGAATCCAGATGGTACGTTGCAGTTGTGGTCGCTGCAGCCTGTGCAGTATAGCCCGCTGCGGACGTCATTTTTCTTTGAAAGCGGTTCGCCGCGATAAAATGCTTTGTAGTAATGTTATTTTCTAATTTTTGGTCGCGTGCGCAGTTGCTCGTTCGGTACGCATGTGGGCTATGGTGAGGCTGCAGGTACATACCTATCGTGACTTTCATGTGTTTCTACAATGGGTGGAAAAAAGTGGACTATCGCTCACGTGAAATTCCTTGGCTGAACACCGAAAATTTCAGCTACATCGTGAATTTACCATCAAAGTAGCTTTTAAGCAGCAATATACTAGATGTAAAGGTATTTAAATTATATCGTAAAGTTATTATTATAATCAGCTTTTTCACAAGCTTTAGCCACATCACGAAAGTAATCAGGATGGAGTTAATAAGCTATATATTGCCTCATCGTTTTATCTTCCTGCTAAATAGATTGTACGAATGCTACCGCATTGTTTTTAGCTTATTTTAACGCGCTCTTTACTTCGTAGTCCTCTAAGAAACCCTTAAGCCTGCTAAAACAGCGCTTAATTAGGTGTAGATCGGGTAAGTTAGGGGAGTGCGGAGCGAAGCGTATATCCTTCTCTTTAATTTCGGGTGCGCAATATCGGAGCCCTAGGCTATAGAGGTAGACGTTATCTTGCACTAAAAACACTTAAGCACAAGGGTTGTTAGCGCGTACAGCTTCGTAGTAGGGAAAAACAACGTCCTTAAGCACCTATTTAGCGTACCAGATCCCGTTCATGCCCTTCCCACTTTTGTATACAAAGTCCTCGTATTTAAAGAACTTATTAGGAGTAACAGGGTTTTTGCAACTAGCCTAGAGGGCTCCTCCCTTCTTGCTAGTAGCTTAATTAGCAGCCTTAGTAGCCTTATTACGGTAAAGGATATTATAATTAATCTTACTAAGAGCGCGCTCTTCTTAGGTGCTAGTAACGTTCGCACGGGCCCTCTTATTATTAATTAATTTACGAGCCCTCTTATTAGCTTTACGTACGCGCTTAAGTGTCTCCTCGCGATTCTCCTCCTCTTCTGCCACCTATACTAAACATAGGCGTTTTAGACTGCGAATAGTAGTATCAATAGACGTAGCAGCGCAGATTATAAGGCTAAAAGAGGGTAGGCAATACGGGAGGGCGTATTTATTAGCTAGAGCGCTACGTGCCTTCTAAACGTACCGCTTACCTCCGCGAAGATTCCTGCCTCTAATTAATTTACTAGTTTTGTCATAGCAAACAAATATAAGCTTAGGAGCAAAGCGCTTATGTGTAGTAAGGATCTAGGCAACGTAGCGCTCTCGGTTGCGTATATCGTCGTCGTTAAGCTCAGGCTTCTTTGGGCGTACACCTCGTACAATAGCGTAGGTGTGGTCGTGATCGCGGTGCTCGTGAGCAATTTTGACTAGTGTAGGACAGCTTACTGTAATCCCGACCTGTTGGAGGACGTGGCGGGTCGATTTTTTAATATTATAAGTGCTAAATTGTATAATAGCGTTACGTATTTAAGCACTAAGCTTGCTGCCGTTGCGTACCTTAGGTTCAGCTCTAGGGGGACCGATATAGGTAGCATGGACTATGGCCAGCAAATTATTAAGTAATAGGTCAAGCGAGGCCTCCGCACAAGCCTTTTTAACCTTCTTGAAGACTTTCTGTGGTGTTGAGATGCTCAAACCCATCGCGCCAGCGATATAGGCGTATTCAGTGTTCGAGAGCTTGCGTAGGGCTACGATAGCACCTTTCTGAGCCTCTGTAAGGTTGCGAGAGTCGTTCGGGCGGCCGCTAGTGCGTTGAGGTGGCATAATGGGTGTTGTTAGCGAAAAAAATCGCTATATACGAGGTGGTGATAGAGTCCTAGTGTTCAGTTTGGAGCTAAGGCACGGACCAAGTGCCCTTATTGATAAGATAACTAGCGCCTTGGCAGTTCACGTGAGCGATAGTCCACTTTTTTCCACCCATTGTAATGCGCCTGCGATGCGCTATGCCGACGGAGTGCGACTGCTCTCCCGCCGACCGACCCAGGTGCCAGGAAACGCACATGCGCCTGCCCAGGGCCCCACAGCTGCCAGGAGCATGCTCGACCCAGGAACGCGCAGCATGCGTCATAAAATCGAGGCATCCGCCCATTGTTTCTCATTCTATTTCCAACGAGATGGACCCAAAATCGCTGGCAGATGTTAGGTGGTACCTGGGAATAGGCAGGCACACCAGCCAAGCGAGGTGTTGTCGGATGGCAGCTGCAGGCGGCTGTAGCTGCAACACCCTCGAAGCCTCGAAACGGCTCGCTTGACAATTTTGTTAATCCTCAGAGTGACTCTCCAGTGTCCAGTATACAATTGCCTCCAACGACAGCTACCCCGCAGGGTCAGACGCAGGCGCCGCGCTGCCCCTCCCGACGTCGCAGAGGCAAATTAGCTGCTGGTGCGACAGCAACGACAAGGACCGCCCACTGTCACAGCTGTCAAAGCACACCCCAGCTTCCCCAGGGCCGTGCGGACATTCACAGGGAGCCCCGGTTGCGCCGAACCGCGAGCTGGCGAAGCTCAATGCCGCAGACAATACGACGCCGATAGCAGACGGCCGCTGACAACAACAACAACAGCAACAACAACACTAACAACAACAACACCTGGGCAACAACAACACGGCAGGAGAGGCCCCGCCATGGTCTCGCACCCCGGCAGCAGGGCGGCCCACGCGCACTCGTCGTCGCGCTCCTCGCAGCACAGCGCCAATGGCCCCGCCGGCCACCACAAGAAGCACAGCTCGTCGTCCAGCAATCGCGCCCCGAGCCGCGACGGCAACCACAACCGCCGCGAGGGCACCGCGCAACGGGCCGCCCAGGATGTTGCAGGCCTAAAAGACTTCCAGCTGGGCGAGCTGCTGGGCAAGGGCGCCCACGGCAGCGTCTTCCGCGCCCTCAACTGGGGCACCGGCGAGACGGTCGCCATCAAGCAGGTCAAGCTCGAGACGCTCGGCCAGGCGGACCTCAAGACCATCATGCTCGAAATCGACCTGCTCAAGAGCCTGACGCACCCCAACATTGTCAAGTACAAGGGCTCAGTCAAGAGCGCGGAAAGCCTGTACATTATCCTCGAGTTCTGCGAAAACGGCTCGCTGCACAGCGTCTGCAAGAAGTTTGGCAAGTTTCCGGAGCCGCTGGTAGGCCTGTTCATGTCGCAGGTGCTCCAGGGGCTGCTATATTTGCACGAGCAGGGCGTCATCCACCGCGACATCAAGGGCGCCAACATTCTGACCACAAAGGAGGGCCTCGTCAAACTGGCCGACTTTGGCGTGGCCACCAACGTCAAGCAGAGCGGGCTGGATGAGGCGCATGTCGTGGGCACGCCGTACTGGATGGCGCCCGAGGTCATTGAGATGACGGGTGCAACCACGGCGTCGGACATCTGGAGCGTGGGCTGCACCATCATCGAGCTCATCGACGGCAAGCCGCCGTACCACCATCTGCAGCCCATGCAGGCCCTCTTCCGCATCGTCCACGACGACCATCCTCCCATTCCCGGCAGCGTCTCCAATGCCTTGCGCGACTTCCTCATGGAGTGCTTCCAAAAAAACGCCAACCTGCGCATCGATGCAAGACGTCTACTCCAGCACAAGTGGATCTTGAGCACAAAGCGGACCGCCCCCGACGTCGCTTCCACCAGCCCCGAGTTCAACCAAGCAGTAAACCAGATCCAGCAGTACAACGAGCGACTCGACTCGGAGCCTGCACTGCGTCGGACGTCGGCCGTAGCCCCGCCACCACGCAGAGTCCCAGTGAGTGTGAATCTAAATATACCCAAACAGCGACCCACTGCCGACTCCTTTCGTTCGCCAGAGTTTGACCGGGACGACAATTGGGACGACGACTTTGCCGAGAGCATATCGCCGCGCGCCTTCCACCAGCCGCACTTGAAGCCTCAGGACAACTTTGGTGGCCTCTTCTCGAGCGACAAGCTCAAGGCGATTGCCAGTGTAATGGACGAGCCATCAACCTTTGATGGCGAAGCGACGGTGAAGAGCCCGCTCAACCTGCAACATTTACGAGGCTTGCCGAGCGTATTTGTACCGGGTGATGTTGTGCGCGCTTCATCAACGCGTGTCCGAGCATCGACTTCACGTTCGACATCTACTTCAACAATCACAGAAGAGCCCCCGGAGCGCCACG
Source organism: Bimuria novae-zelandiae CBS 107.79 (assembly GCA_010015655.1). Lineage (NCBI taxonomy): Eukaryota > Fungi > Ascomycota > Dothideomycetes > Pleosporales > Didymosphaeriaceae > Bimuria > Bimuria novae-zelandiae. The sequence goes on from ML976730.1 coordinate 210,797, forward strand.
AAGGTCAGCCCAAGACGGCGTTTCTTCGCAGTGTGCCGAAAATCATGCAGCCACCGAGGACACAGGTAGCTGCCATGGCTCGGCCGTCGCAAATGTTTCGAGAAAACTCCATCGAAGACTACTCCGACTTGACCATCGCCGATGAGAGCGCTTTTGAACTAAAGCTAAAGGCCATGCAAATCGCCAATCCACCGTCCATGTTCCCACAAGAGACCAAGAGGGTACCATCGCCAGCAGACACATTTTTGCCCAAGCTCTTCCATCCCAACGACCTAAAGACGGCTCCAAAATCAACAAGAGATGCTCGATCCAATGGCGCCCGTCAAAGATCGATATCGTCTATCTCAACGCGCAAGATGCAGCGATCGCAGTCGGAGATTGAGATGCAAAAGTATGCAGAAGACGACCGTGATGACTTTTCAGACGTCTTTGGCGACATCAAGTCCGGCAGGGCGGAAAGCGATAGCGGGTCGGAACACAGTAGTCTAGCTGTGATTACCTCCAAGATGTCCTCCTCGTTTATTCTGGCCGATGACGACGACCTGGACCCCTTTGCCAACATGGACGAAGGCCTGGAGAATATCAACTTGGAAAACAATGTTATGCGCGACCGCGATGATCGACTAACGAAACAGACGGAGATACTTGTCGGCGACTTGAAGATTAACCAGCCCGACGTGGACCTGCTTAAGATTGCAGATCAACTTCTGGAAGTGCTCTACGAATCCCCCGAGAAACGCTCCATTGTGCTTCGGTCTCACGGCATGCTACCTATACTGGAGATTCTGAGAGAGATACCACCCAACGAACTAGTTTTGCCATTGTTGAAGATTATCAATCTAATCATCCACGAGGACGCCGAATCGCAAGAGTCGCTATCCATGCTTGGAGGCATTCCTACCATTTGTACTTTTGCATCGAAGAAATACCCCAGCGACATTCGCAAAGAAGCTGCAGCTTTTGTGCGACAAATGTACCAGACCAGTACACTTACCTTGCAGATTTTTGTTGGTTGCGGTGGCATCAACGTTTTAGTAGACTTTTTAGAGGAAGACATTGACGAGGAGAGGGATCTGGTGCTCATTGGCGTCAATGGCGTGTGGAATGTGTTTGAGTTGCAGGGTTCTGCACCAAAAAACGACTTTTGTCGGCTGTTGTCGCGCAACTCCGTCCTATACCCGCTTTCATTGGTGTTGAACAGAGTCATCAACGAGAGGGACGAGGTCGCGCAGCTCATTCAGCGTCGCATCGTCAGCATTTTCCTCATATTTTCACAAGCTGAGAGCTTTGTGAAGGAGTTGGTGGCGGACCGAATGATCTTAAAACGTAAGTGTCACATGCCAGTCTTTCAACCCGAAACCGGAACGTTTGCCAAGCTTGCCCGCAGCTCCCGCTAACAAACCGCAGGCGTACTCAAAGACCTCCCTAAAATGTCCCCTGTGCACCAAGTGACTATGCTCAAGTTCATCAAAAACCTCAGCATGCTTTCTTCAACACACGAGGCACTGCAAAACTCCAATGCCATCGATACCCTCATCGAGCTCTTTAGGAATACACAAAATCAAGCCAACCATCGCGAGATATCAAACCAGGTTCTCAACACCATGTATAATCTTTGTCGGCACAACAAGAGTAGGCAAGAAGAGGCCGCTCTGTCGGACATCATCCCGCTCCTCAAGGATGTGGTCAATGATGGTGGGCCGCTAAAGGAGTTTGCACTGCCGATATTGTGTGAATTAGCGCACAGCGGGAAAGTCGCAAGGAAGATGCTGTGGGATGCAAAGGGCTTGCAATTCTACATTAGCATGCTTTCCGATCGCAACTGGCAGGTCACGGCCCTAGACGCGATCTTTGTGTGGTACGTCACCCTTTTCTCATCTCGTCTCTCTAAAGTTTCGCTAACACCCCCAGGCTCCAGGAAGAAACTGCTCGTGTTGAGCAATACCTCCTCTCGTCCAACTTTAGCACCGCAATCATCACCTCATACACGTCACCCGAGCTCTCTCAGTCCAACTTTGAAAACATGCTCGAGCCGCTCCAGAAACTGGTTCGCCTGTCGCCGCCCATTGCGGCATCGCTAGCTGTGCCAGAAATCTTCTCCCGCACGGTGCAGAAGCTGGGGCACAAGGATGCCGTCACCCGACTCAACCTTTTGCGTATTCTCGACGCGATATGCTACGCCACAGAAGACGAGTGCACGCTCATCCGCCAGTTTGGCGTGTACGACACAATCGTCCACTTATCCGAGCACGACCACGCCGTCCTGGTGCGGCAAATGGCCGGCGAGCTCGTCCGCGCCTGCGACAGCGTCTCCAAGCGCAGCACCTCGCGCGCCTCGGGCTTCCGCCGACCCGCCAGCTCGTCCGGCACGCGCGCAGGCTCGGGCTCAAGCACCGGCAGTACCCTCGTGAGCGGCATGACTCCGCCGACGCCAAACAGCTTAAAAGCCGCTTTCGTAATGCCGCCTGTTCCTCTGATGCCGCCTACACCCACGATGCTTGGCGGCGGCAGGGATCGCATCACACGCTCACAGTCTACAGCCGGGATCTGGGATTTACAAGAAGAAGGGCCTTCGCCGAAACCGCCGCTTACGCGGTCGTCGACAACGGGGTTGAATGTGCTGAGTGCGAGCTCGCCTGTTATGATGGCCGCGGCACGGACGCCCCATTCGAGTCGGCCGCCGTCGCGCGACACCACTGGCCTGTCGCGCGTTGCGTCGAGCGAGAAAGATTCACCTTCTACGAGCTCGAAAGCTGCAAGTAGGTTACCCAAAGCGCGCCAGGGGAGGCTGTCTGAAGCCGTGTCGCGCCGGCGCCAGTCGCAAGCTTCCCAGGGCGGCGGTGGTGGAGGTGGGGGTGGGGAGGAAAATCAGACGCCGTCTGCGCCGGCGACGCCGTTGCCGAGACTGCAGATCGTGAGGAGGAGGAGGGAGACGAGTGGGGGGGAGATGTCGACGTTTGGGCCGAATACTTCGTCTGGCACGGGCGGTGGAGGCTCAAGTGGGACGGGGAATAGTGGTGGGAATGCGGGGAATGCGGAAAGTACAAGGGAGCGCAGAGGCGCGCAGATGGATTAGGATTCCAAGAGTGATGTGAGGTGGTGGGAGTCTGGGACGAGGAGGAGGAGAAGGTGGAGTGATTTTCCGCTTGGGGATATCTGTGAGGATTGACACCGCCTTTCCCGCATCACATTTTTACTTGCGGATGTTAATGGTCTTGTGGAGGGTGTTTAGCAGCGCGTCCAATAGTACGTACTACGGTCCGTAATCTACGGTCCGTAGTTGGTTTTTGACAGTACGTACCGTAGTGAGGCGCCCACCGTACCGTA
>ML976730.1:216843-326370 GCA_010015655.1 Bimuria novae-zelandiae CBS 107.79
AACTACAGAAGAACTGGCTGAGGAGAAACGTCGTGCCAAGTTACCTCAAGGACCTGACTAGCTATATAAATAACAAGGAGAAACAGGAGGCAGAGGTTGCCGAGGACGACGCTGCTAGCATGGAGGATCTGGACGTCGACGCTCCCGAAGACCTCTATTCACAGGACTTTCCTAATTAGGAAATATTACGGCCGTACTATCAATACCGTACTGGCTTTCGAACCGTAGCGTACGTACCGTATTAGCTAGCAACCGTAGCGTAACCGTAGCGAGGTCGAACAGTACGTACTACGTACTGTTGGACGCGCTGGTGTTTAGGCGTTGGGCTGGCGAAGAGAGGGTTTCTTCCTTATGTCTACATCTCTCTATCTGGTGTTTGTGGGTGGAAGGGTATCTCTAGCATTATTAAGCATAGCTGGGCGTTGGAGTTTATTATACAAACTTCCTTGCCTTTTTTCGAGCGAGCTCCTCTTTGCAGAAGGTGTGAGGAGGTATTTCACGACGTATTTGTTTTTATTCCCTAAACGTTAGAGTGAGAAATTTAGAAGGGGGATTTGTAGTTTAGGGGGGTAGGAGAGGGAGGGGGTTAAGGATAGTAAGTAGTAGGAAAGTGTAGTAGGGAGTGTTTTATAGGGAGCAAGTGTAGTAGGGAAGAGGGAGGGGGTGTAAAGGGAGTGTGAGAGTTTATAAAGGGGTGAATAGAGGGGGATAGGGGATAGGGGATAGGGGATAGTACGGCAAGGGGCATGGGGGAGATTTAAGTGTTGTAAAAGACGGAAGCGTGGATAGAGTTGTCCTTATCATTTAGGCGTAGTCTTTCTTCACGGGCTGTTGCTGTGTACTGTTTCGTTGCGCCCCTTTTATGCTCTAAGTATTACGTTTTCTAGTTGTTACGTGTCGTATAATCTGCTTAGGTAGTTTGAAAGATGAAAGGAAAGCTTGTTCACGAAATTAAATGAAACGGAATAGAATTGATATTAAGATGCTCGTTACGTCTATTAACCGCCCTTTGCTTGAAGCTTTAGGTTACCATTCATGATCTGATGGGCCCTCCATGCCGCCTTAGCATCCAATGTCCGCTTGTCTTCTTCTTCGCCTTCTTTCAGGGGAGAAATCACACGACTATCTCTAAGCCTCTGAACTATAGCACCCTTCTCTGCGCGAACAAGGTAAGCCACTCTCCGGCGCGGGAACTGTGCCTGGTCTCCTAGAGGAGACACTACTCGATGTAATGAACTGCGAAGCAAGCCGCCTGTCCATTCCGTCAGGATATCCCCAATATTGATGACAGAACATCCCTCCTGTGGTCGGACGTAGCTCCAGTTGGCATCTACGATTTCCACGCCACTTGGAAGGACTTGAAGTCCTCCAACAACATTGAAAAGGAGTGTGATGATACCGATATCAGTATGCCCTACAAAGTTGATGCGGTGGTCGTCGTTTGCTAGTTGGACAGGACTCAGCAGATGACTTTTCCAAAGCGCAACGAGTTGTGAGTGTGCCTAGTTGGAGGTTGAGGTGCTTTTCGAGGTGGCTTAGAATGCTCGCTAGAGCTGTTTACGCGCGGGTTATGAATTTTCGGAATTCGACTCGATGGGATTCGATGGGTTCGGGATGGGCCCGAGGTGTAACTGTGCCCAAAATGTCGTCTTGTCCCAGGGTATACACTCCTACGGCGTCTGGCTTTCCGTCTTCGGTCTTCATGAAGCCTTCTCGTTTATATCTGCAAGCAAGATTTGTCAGCGTGAGAACGAGTGTCTTTTTGGGATTCCGCGCGTGCCCTGTCAGATCTTGTGGATGATCACAGTGGTATTTTTCAAGAATATCTTGCTTGAGCGTTAGGGTGGCGTTGAGGAGATCGAACATGCATTCGCTATCTTTCAGCAGAGCATCTCCCGCAGTAGAACCTGTTAGGTCTAGTAGCATGAACCCGTGTTGTCTGCATGCGTCGTACAGTCTTAGAGATTCTTCCTCTGAGCCGGATTAAAGTTACGCAAGAGATATTTTTGGAATATCTGCTACGGGGATTGAAGGAATGGAAGGAAAGCTGGGATATTGATCGAAATACTTAGACGTAGGCATCTTGAAGAGGAGAGAGAGAGAGATACCTGTTGAAGTGGGGGTAACATCCATTATGGGCGAGAGGATAATGCGCGTAAGCAGGCGGCACGGCTTTGCATTAGAAACGACTTCGTTCTAAGGTGTGAGAACTCATCTACGCCCGGCACATGGAGGACGACCAGGTGGCACCGCGGCTTGGCACCCGGTTCCATTGCTTGACTACGCCTCCCTGGGCCTCCAACACGTAGGGCTTTGTCACACTTTATCAATGTTTCGACTACGCCAGCAGCCGACATAAAAGTCGATCACCCACCTTTGGGTCCCATTATTGTGCTCTTCGTCGAAATATCCGTTCCATGAAATAACAACTTGACTTTCGGGATACCCCATCAAGTGAGTCCTTTGGACGTCCTAACGTACGAGCTGTCAACTTCGGCGCAACGACGCGTAAGGCTTCCGAACGACATATGTATCGGCGCAGGTACGTCGATACTCAATTCCTATCAAAACGAGATCCTAAAACCATGCAGCAAGTGTTAGCGGCCTTTTGGGCTGCGTCATGACAAAGCATGCTGTCGTGTATGCTTCACAAAAATCCAAAACGAAGCACCAGACAGACGTCCGCTCCGTCCATGTCCAATTCTACCGTCCAATATTCCCAGTCAAAGATCCTGCGGTCGTCTTGCATCTGGAGGAAGTGAATATCGGCAAGGCCTGGTCAACATTCCGGGTAGAGCTGACCTACGGACGGGACGCGAAATTGGCGGTTTCAGCAGACATAACGCAAGTGTTGCCCTTCTCGATCAGATCCTACATGAGAGCTAACTGAGACAGTCTCTTCAACTTTCAATTGCCCGGAGAAACATTGCCGACGAACTGGAGCCTAACGCCACCAACGCCCAACGTCGATCTTGCTTGTCAGAGCAAAGAGGCTCTGAGAAAGGGAAGGAACTGCGTTGATTGTAGAGTAACGAGAGACTGACAGACTATATACTCTGGGACCTGCCAAGGAGCTAACCATGAATATCCTAGCCGTAACATTGCTAAACTCGAGACGATGACTGATCCTGTCACGGTTTATGGCTCTTACTCTACAAGATAGTTGCTCCTACCTTGACATGGTTGCGACTTACCTTCTTTCTGTCTAGGACTAGCGTTGTTTGTGCCTGCGCACCTATATCTTCTGTAGCTCCTAGATAGTACAACCTCAGTTCAATCCTTCAATTTTCCTGCGTACTGTCCAGCTCTGCTTACCGCGACAGATCCGGACTGGGCATGCTACCACCCTGCTTTCTACCCCGCAGGTTTTGCTAGAGGAATGTTTTACGTAAGGTATTTCATCCCACGCAGACTACCCGAGGAGGTCAAATTCGTGGAGCAGTGGATCACGCCTGGATGAGACTGCGATCCATGCGGGTCGCAAGATGAGACAGTCCAGAAAGCCATGTGGACTAATGAGTTGATTCAGTTCGCGATTGACTTGACTTTGCCCGTGCAAGAAAACTTACGGTCTGCCGAGGCTGCTTCTGCACCCATCGGAAGTCTCGCGGCGACACTGGCATTTGCTGCAAAGCAAAAACAGCTGTACGACGATGGGCACAATGATTGGCGGCAGCTACAAAACGATGGCTTGTTACCCCATCTTGATGGAGATTTGTGGAGAACTTCGATGATAAACGCTACGTTGGGCATGTCTGTCGAGATCAAGAAGAAATTGCCTGAGGCGGGTGTGCGGTGGCTTTATCTGCGAGGTGAGATTACAAAGGTCGAAAGCAGCAGGTTTGATCTTGAGATGCTCTTCCTGGATAAGAGTAGGGATCTCGTTGCTATTGGTCATCAAGTCGCTTGGATTGTCGCGGATGTTCAAAAGCAACGGAGGGACTCTAGTCTCTAAGGTGGTAATGGCCAGAGCTAAGTATTTTACTGCAAGAACGCTGCTTGGAATATGCAAATTCACGTTCCTTGTAAGCAAATGCCTGTCTTTATTTAAACCTCAAAGGCCCTGAACATCTCCGGCACATCCGCCCCACCTGTTCCAATCTTCGCAACCTCAACCTGCACAATGTCAGCACTCCTCTCAAAACCCTTCCTACAGCACATACCAACGCATCTAAACCATCCGGCGCCAAGCCCTCCATATTATACTTCGTCCCATCCGCCAGTATGAGGGTATTCGCCTGCTAGCACGGCGTCTCCACCTCTCCCTGTTCTTCCCTCTTCTTATTCATAAGAAAGTACTTCGCACTATGCACCTTTTGCGTATTCATGCACAAGTCTTGGCCCGGAACACCAAACCACTCCGTCGCCTTGCTGATGCACTGATTATCTCCGAAGCCCTGGCCATTGGATTGCCAGGTGCTCGGTAGGGCGGTCACCAGCACGTACATGGGGTTACCAGCGTCGTAGCCGTAGAAGCAGCACACGCCGGGTTGGAGGTTGGCGCAGGCTATAGCCCAGCCGCGGCAGGACCAGTCTTCCATGAAACGGATGTCGACGGCGGAGGCGGAAACCGCGAGACCGAGGGTAGTGAGGATGGTGGAGAACCGCATGGTGGGTTGAATATCAGATAGTTAATTCACTGGAAGATTCAGGTGAGCTATGAGTTGGGGAGTCCCGGTGCTTAAAATACTTTGAATGCGAATGAGAGATTTGCCGTCCCGTGCGAGACGATTGTGGTCTTAGCGCATATAAGGATGGGAGGAGCATTATCCTTCGGAGCGATGGCATGGGCGCTGTTGTACAGACCGCTTAGTAGAAAAATCGCACTAATAAGCTCTTATATGTTTGTTTGCGACATGAGCTTTCTTTTGACCGTTGACACATGCACTCATACTAAGGGAAGATAAAAGTTTCCAGTGTTGCAAGGAAAAGCGCGCCCGTTTTTACTTTTTTACTTTCATAGTGACTCCCACTGGGAATCGTGAATACTACTAGAGTAGTCCGTGCCTTCTCTAGTGCATGAGAGTTGCATCCCTATCTCTTGCCTATGCAGTCGACCAAACGCAGGGCAGGGAAACTCGCAGCTAGCCAGGTTTCCATTGAGCGATATTAAGACCCTGTAAGGAGACTAAGCCGCCTACCAAGTAGAATATCGCGAGCCTGATGCCTCTCTAAGCTATAGCGGCAAAACATATCTTCAAGGACTAGTCTAAGAGCAGAAGAATTCATCATCCACCGCTGACGGATTTCTTGGGGTAGGAAACGTATTCTAAAGAAGTCAAACCGGCGTGGGAGTTCGCAAAGTGGGGCCAGCCGGACTTAGCATCGTGCGATGCTTGCAGCGCTGCCAACGAACCGTACTCTTGGCGTACGGCTCGTGGTTCCGTACCGTGCACAGTTCACTTGACAGTCTTTAAGAGAGAAAAAGACCAGTATGTGGTACTGTGCTGACGCGCGTGCCGCCCCACCAACCCCAGAACACCAGACAAGACACCAACTTTGACGCGTTGCATCTTAACAATCACAGTAGCTATGGAGGCCGCACTTAGAGCAATCGAATGCGCTAAACTAGGAGAACGACCTTTGTATAGGGTAATCGCTAAGTAGTATAGTGTATTAAGATCTACGTTGGCCTAAAGATACTAAGGCTGTTAAGCCCCGCAGGAAGCTAAAAACACCTCCTAAAAGAAACTTAATCTACATTAAGAAGCCAAGCTTGTATAGTATATTAAAGATCTATCCTTAAAAGGGCTACCTCTAATAAGAGAGATAATATAAAATTACGCGTCCTTAATTACTAAAAAGTTTATAAGTTAGGCCTAGGTAACGCGCTTCTTGCACCGAAACGGTGAAGATCTTATCTACAAATAGACTAAAGGAATGGACTCTAACTGCTATAAAGCTGACTCTAAAACTAAGTACGAGGCGTACTTCGATCTGCTGCACCTAAAGATGGAAGAGTACAATATACTACCGTGTAATACCTATAATATGGACGAAAAGGGCTTCTTAATTAGCGTTATAGGACGCTCTAAACGCGTCTTTAGTTAAGTAGCTTAGGAGAGAGGAGAGATAAAAGATTTACTATAAAATAGCTTACGTAAATAGTTAACTATATTAGTAGCTATTTACGCTAATAGAAGCGCTCTCCTACCTACTCTTTTTTTCTTAAAAGTATCTAGGTTACTGCAGTTAACTTAGGTAGCTAGTATTAAAGCTAGCAAGCACGACGTCTTTATTAGCTTAACTTTATTAGGCTAGATAAATAACGACACTAGTTTAGCGTAGTTAGAGCAGGTTTTTAACTACTATATAAAGTAAAAAGCGCGCTAAGGGAGAGACTAGCGTCTCCTTATACTTAATAGCTATAATAGTCACCTAATAATAGAGTTTCTTAAGTACTATAACTCTTACTATATACTACTAGCTATGTTTCCTCCCTACTCTACTTATACGTTTTAGCTACTTAACGTTATTTGCTTTAAACCTCTCTCTAGCTCCTACACTAAGGTCCTTACTAATTACCTTTAAAAGAGCTAAGGGATAGTGCCTATTATAAAGGGGGACTTCTTTCTACTATTTTAGAGTGCCTAGACGTCCTCCTTTAAGATAGAGATTATCCTAAAGTCCTTTAAAGCTACTAGTATATAGCCTAAAGACTGCCACCGAACATCAACTTTTCCAGGTCACCGAAAGGTCGATATCCATCGATTTTTCGTTAAAACACGACTCAAATGCCTTCGTAAATCTGTTTTCTAGCGTCCTCTTTTAGCTACAGGCGTTATGGCAGGCGCGCTACCCTATTTTCTCTTTTAGCTCCCTAGTAAGCTAAAATCTTTTCAAAATAGCCCGTGCGCCGCTCAGATTTTCACGTTTAGTTAAAGGCCATAACCACAGCTAAGACAAGAAGACAGTCGTAACACTCCTTACTCTTACAAGATATAGGCACCTGCTAGGCCTAAATATAAAGGCTCTCCATGCGAAGAGCTATGGCACGATTTAACAAAGCACTAGCTCTTAACACCTACAATAACAAGAGCTACCCGCAGCTCTCTAAAGACTAACTATTAGCGTCCCTGACCTGACACAACACGCAAACAAGGCAGCCAGCCTGGCCTTATATCATACAACTCTTAGGGATAAAGAAGAAGGACAGGCCTGGCTCTGCCTTCCTACTACACCTATCTCCTTCGACACAGGCATCGCCAAGCCTGGTACAAAGGCTCTCCTCGCGCAGAGCCACGGCTCCAATTCGACAGAGCACCGGCTCTCCACACCTATCCACTCTTTCCTTTTCTTTCTTCTCACAGCACTAAACTGCCTCTAAACACACACAAGGGATTTACCCTAATGTACATACACTGCTTAGTCTCCCTAACGGGAAGGGGAGCTATAGCTTAAAATAGTAGCAATACCCGCGTAGGCAAGAAATGCTTTCTAAGGTAGTATATTAGTACTGTAATTCCATAGCTTAGCACGTCGTATATGCCCTTCGGGAGGCGAGATGGTGGACTTAATCCCCATCAACTAGACGAAAAATGAATACCAACCAACTAACCAACCAACCAACCTAAAGACTGCATAGTTATACTTAAACGCTTCGCCAATAATTAAGAGGAGCTAGATAAAGCAGCTCTAGAGGCTCTTAGAGAGGCTAAATAGAGTTGTTTAAACTATCTTATATAGTTTATAGTAAAGGATATTACTGCTAAGGAGTTAAAGGCGCTTTCCTAAACACTCTACTATTTCTAAGCACAAAATTAACTACTTTAACACGAAAATAAGGGCTTAAGCGTTGCTTTTAACACTAAAAAGCGTTATAAGAAGCGTGGCAGGCCTCTTAATTTATAGCAGAGGCAGGAGTACTATAGTAGTATAGTACTCTAGTCTCCTTATAAGATTAGAGAGGCACGTGCACGCGAGAGAGTAAATAAAGAACTTTAGTATAAGAAGGAGCTTATAAAAGCTAATTAGAAGGAACTTTAAAAGTCTTCTAAGCTACTTAAAGAGAAAGAGAAGGAGGAGAAGCATATAAAGAGAGAGAGAGCTAAAGTAGAGAGAGATTAAATAAAGGCTAAATAGGAGGCCGCGCGCGAGGCAAAAAGAGTAGCTTAAAATATAAAAAAAGTATTTTAAACTTTATAAAAGGGTAAGCGTAAAGCCTTAAGAGGTCCTCTTTTAAAGTCTAAGCCTAAGAGACGCGCTAGTGGTAGTGTAGCTCTAGAGGAGTCCCTAGAAGCTACACTAGCCGCCTTACTAAAAGTCAACTCTCGCGGCCGCACAATCACTCTCCCAAGCAAATATAAGTAGTAAATAGCAATCGCGAGCATATTACAAGTCTCTCCACCAAAAAATCTCGTAATAATAGCTATTTTGTGGCTCTCTGCAGCCTCATCTTTGTAGTGATGGGCATGTTGTTAGTGGGGCGGCACGCGAACCGGGGCGGCACGCGCGTCAGCACAGTACGTGCACGGTACGGAACCACGAGCCGTCCGCCAAGAGTACGGTTCGTTGGCCGCGCTGGATGCTTGATTATATCCGAACGCGCTACATCATCGCCCCCAATACAGTCATCGCGACTTCCTACAGAGGCATACAATACCCTGTGTCTGCTGCTTTCAAGGAGTTTTCTCTATTCTCCCGAAACCAGCTCACCAGCAAGATGAAAGAATCTTCCTTCTGCAGCCCAAAAATCGGGAGCGTGGCCGCAGTCACCCTGTCAGATACTGCAGCCGTTTTGAACGCAGAAGAATACGCCTCCAAGCCACTCTCACAAGGCAGAACGGGATTTCCCAAGCAAAGCGGACAATCCCTCTCGTACTGGCTTCAACAAGTTCGATGCGATCCACTGCTCGACCATCGCACCACCGAGCATTTACCCCAGCAAGCAGATACCGTAATCATCGGGTCAGGAATCTCTGGCACATTGATAGCCAAGCATCACCTCGAGACATGGCCCGGGAAATCAGTCGTCGTACTGGAAGCGCGCGAGTTCTGTTCCGGCGCGACAGGCAGGAACGCCGGCCACTGTAAGCCCAACCAATGGCGGCACTTTGCAAAGTTTGAGAAAGCGTACGGGCGGGAACAAGCTATCAAGATTATGCAGAATGAAGCTACGACGTGGAGAGCGCTGGTGGCATACGTTCAGGAGCATAATGTGGACTGCGATCTTTGGGTCGGGGATACCTACGATGTCCCACTAGACGACGATGTCGCAAAGGTTGCAAAGGCGTGTTTTGAGAGATACAAAGCGCTAGGAGGTAAAGTCGATCATATACGGGTGACACGCGACCCCGCGGAAGCTGCGAAGATTTCGAGGATCAAGAATGCAAAGGCATGCTATGCTTGGAAAGCGTCGACATTACAGCCTTGGAAACTGACTGCGCACATTATGCGACAAAATCTCAAGAGTGGTGTGAATCTTCAGACGCACACGCAAGCGAAAATCGTATCAGTAGATCCTTCGGGAAGACGGAAATGGGTCGTTTTAACACTCCGAGGAGAGATTGCTTGTGACACCGTCGTGCACGCGACCAATGCCTACAGCGCCGCTCTCGAGCCTTCGCTGAGAGGTGTCATCACGCCGAAGCCGCACATGTGTAACAAAGTCGTGCCTCCACGAACCATGAGCGGCTCGAAAGCACTCCAAAACTCGTATGGTGTCCTACTCCCAGACAGTGGTATCTTTAGCATCAATCCTCGCTGCACCGCCGACGGGGTGATCATGTTTGGTGGTTCGAACCCAGGACAAAAAGAGCTTGACCGATGGGTCGAGCAACATCCTGAAAACTGCATCAATGATGGTCTTTCGCGGGTCGAAAATGTGACTGAATGCGTGCGCGAGTTTGTTGAGAGCAACTTTGAATGCTGGAAGGGGGCGGAGATGAGTCCTGGTGAAGGTTTCGACTACAGTTGGAGCGGTATCATCGGTTTGAGCGCAGACGGGGTGCCATTTGTGGGTGAATTGCCAGGCAAGCCGGGACAGTGGATTTGTGCAGGTCATCACGGACAGTAAGTACGCCATTTTCTGCGGAATGTCGTCACTGACTGGAGAAGTGGCATGGCACGCATATTTACAGCTGCACCCGGGCTTGTAAAACTCATGGACGGCGAGACATGGGATGCCACAGGACTGCCGCAAGTCTACCAGATGACACCTGAGCGCCTTCAAAGCTTGCAATCACCAGCCGGAGACGCTCCCACGATTGCGATTGTCTAGCGCATACCAAGTCGAGAATGCTGGCGGTATCCTGGCGATAATTCGATGCCGTCTGGACCCGCTCCTTCTCGTGCCGCGCTTACGGGGCTTGCTAGCGGTGTTGTGTTGTGTCGAGCCATGCGTTTAATTTCAGATTTCTCCTCACCCCATCATCTTCTTCCCACTCGCATCCTCCCCATACAGCTCCTGATCCCTCATCCACGCCGCCACCCCCTCAGTACACAGCTGCCCCACTTCATCACACCGCCCCTCCTTTGCCGCCGTCCTCACCCTTGTCGAACTAATCCCCAGCCCCGTCCCGCCCACCATATCAATCTGATCCCGCCACGCCGGATCAAAACCCTCGCTCTGCAGCCCGCCATCTTTGATATTCTGCAAATACGCTTCTTGCTCCTCTACCGTGCCGAATTCGCGCGAACTGCTATCATTTAGGTCGAACGGGCGCTGCGTGACGCGCAATTTATGCCCCGCACTGAAGAACGGCGCCAGTGCGGATAACGGTGGTTTGTGATTGGGGTAGTATTTTGGATTGCAGAAGCGAATGAGGGTGTCGTAACCTACGAGGTGGACGTGGATCATGCGCTCTCCCTCTGGCGGTTTATACACTTCCGGCGCTTCGGCTGTGATCGCAACCGATTTGTCCGTGTAATATGGCTCCTTTGCTAACCCAATGTCAATCGACAGTTTATCCGCCTCTTCTAGCGAGTCGGTTTGTAGAGAGGATAGCACGTCCTCGGCGAATATAGACATGAGTGCAATCCGCTGCACGAAACTCGCGGGACTCGGCGCTTTATCCGCGTTGTGCGTGCTGAACAGCAATAATAACCGCAATGGTTTCGCCTCCCCGCCTAACTGCTTCTTTAAAGCGGATGTCGCGAGCGAGAGGTGTGCGCGCGATGGTGGGTTGAAGCTTGAATCGAGGATGTAGAGGGTGCGCGGCTGCGTCGGCGTCGGGTTGATGGTGCGCACAATGTGGAACTTTGAGGTGGAATTGGTGAAGGTGCGGAGCGTGGAGTCGAGGGTGGGAAGGAGGGAGCGGAGAGAGGCGAGTCGTGCGGGCATGTCGGTCATGGTGTTGAGATGCTTGTAGATGATATGGAGTGAGTTGAAGCTTGGGGAGGTTTAGGGTATGGAGCTATGTCAGTCGGGATGGGCGTTGGTGGGGTTCGCGAGTCATGTATTGTCGTTTCGTAAATTCCCGCTCACCATGTGACCTGCCCCACATGTTAGTAATCGATTCTCGTACGTTATTTAAAACACGGATTTACTAGCTAAATATTAACCTTTTAATGCATTTAAAGAATCTATAACTACTTAATAAGATTACTAAATAAAACTAGATTACTACTAATAGTGTTACAGGCTATAATTAATTATCTTAAAAATAATATTAGTTTTATAAAAATTTAATAAAATACTAATATAGCCTACTTAATAATTAGGAGGATTTAACTTAGCCTAAAGTACTAAGGATAGTATCGCGGAGCAAAAGGTTAACCTTCTACTCCTATCGGAGTAGAATGTTCTTAACCGTTACAGATAGTCTTACCTGCCAGCCTGTATATATTAGGGGTAATTATTATTACTACTATAGTACTATTGCAAGAAGCTTAAAGAGTTACTATAAGACTAGCTAAACACCTACTTAGATAAACTGCAGGCTTTTTTAAATAACGATTATAACGTAAAAGTCTTATAAATAACTATTTAGAAGACCCCCGCTAGCATAAAGTAGAGTTAAAAAGTAATAATTAAAGTAGTAACTAAGCGTAATATAGTCCGTTATTAAGCGTTTTAAGCTTGCTTCTAGCTAGCGTATAAGATAGAGCAGGTAATAGTACTTAATAAAAGCGCTTATAATAAGCGTATACCTAGTTAAAAGTAAATACGTTAGTTTAAATATTATATTTAGCGTAAAAGTTAGAGAGGTAGAGCTTACTGCTAGTTATAGATGTTAATAAGTATTTTAATTACCTTATTTATTAGAGAGTAATTATAGTAGAGCTAATAAAAGAGTTTATAGATAATAAAGTGCTACTATATTACGCTCCGTACCTAAGGCTATACTTAATAATTATAATAAATAACGTTTTATTTATTAATTAGGTAAAATTTAATAGCTTTATTTAGACGCTAAAGTAGTACTTGAGTATCTATTACTATACCTACTTAATATAAATCTAATTAAGTAGAGCTTGAAGGCATTAAAGTTATAAAGAAAAAAGAACCTCTATTAGGCACCTATCTTTTGTATTTTTTTATATTTTTTTTAGAAATAGGCGTGCAGGAGGTTTTCTATAATAACGTACAGACAAGAAAGTATTTTAGCTACGTAGGCTAGCAAGTATAAGGTGTATAAAAGACAGAGAGCTTAAGTAATTAACGCGTTATTATTAAGTATAAATATTACGAAGTATTATAATAGTAGTCTGTATAGACTTAGTATTTATTAGCGTTAAGTTATTTATATCGCAGTTCTATATAATTCTATTAATAAGTTAATTTAATAAACGTATACTTTAATAATAGCTTCCTTAAAATTAACTTTTACAGGCTAGAATTAGCAAAATAAAGAACGTAATTTTTTAGTAAAAGTACTTATAACGCGTCCTATATTTAGAAGAAATTAACAATATAGCTAAAGCGTAAAATATAACTATAAAATTAACGTTAGCGACCTAGCCTTAAGCTTTAGTAACTTCTTATATTTACTATATAAATAAGCTCTCCTTATTCTTATCCTCATCCTCTTACTCCTCTCGCTCCTCTTACTCCTTACGCTTTACACGCTCTTTCTTCTTCTTTATATTCTTTAGACACTAAGCGTTTTACTTTAAAGTTAGTCTTTTAAATCTACGCTGCTAGCGGATAGCATATACTTAAAATTTAAGTAGTAAAGGTAATAGTAGCTCTTATACCTTTTACTATAAGATATATAGCATGCTAGTCTCTAAGGGATCTATAAGTATTAAGGTTAATTCTATTATCTTTATGTTGTAAAAGGTCACCTTGCTAGAGCTTTCTACGCTAACTAGGGTTAATCTAAGCAGCTAAGTAGCCAAGCACGCAATCCTTTAAATCCCTAAATAGCTTAGCGTTTTAGTAGAGCTTCCTCTCCTTAATAGACTTTATTTATAAGCTCCCTAATTAAAGTTAACTATACGTAATAGTTATTAGCCTAGTACTTTTATAACGCTTTATAATGCTTGCTTTATACTTATTAATAATTATAGTAGTAAACTATTTTTTATTTTTTATTATTCTTATGCTTACGTCCTGCTACCTTATATCTTACAATAGAGCTTAACTATATAATTACTTTTATAAAACGTCTAGTAAGTAACTAACTTATAAATTATAATTTATTTTTACCTTAGTACGCATAGCTTAAGTACCACGTAAATACTTAAGGGATATAGAGTTATATTAACCCTAAAGGTTTTAAGTAAATATATATATATAATTAGGCTCTAGAGCTACTAAACCTAAATATTAAAAATAAATTTTATATATAATAGCTTAAGCGCTATAGGCTAGAGTCTACTATTTATACTTAGCTTATAATAAAGCTTTAGGCACTTTAAAACTAGATTTATACTATAATAAATTTATAAAGGCTAAAGTTTATAATATTATAATTTTATAATTAGTAAACGCTGCAGGCGCTAATAAGAGAACTTAAGAATAATTTCTATCTAAGTAATAATAACTAAAAGGAGCAGGTATAATATACATATAGAGAGGTTACCCTACGCCCACAGAGCAGCAGAACAATAGACATAACTAAATAGCTATCTAAATAGAATCGCGCCCACGTTAACGCTATGCTTCTAGATTTCCTAGAGATAAAGGGTATATTGCTAATAAAGGATTTCCTACGCTTAGCACCACGATACAACCATAAGTGGGCTTAGAGAGAGCTTAATAACCTATCGCGACTAGGCGTAGTAGCAACTCTGTCTCTGAAAGGATATGCTCGATGGCTCGCGCAGCTCGGCCAAACAATAAAGCACGTAGGCATGTACGCTACGCTCGGAGGGCGCACTCCTAATGCGAACTACAAGTGCCTATATAGAGTAAATGGCTAGTATTAATAGAAGCCTATAGAGTGTAACCGCCTATAGTATGCGCTCTAGGGAGAAGTATCCTATAAGCTTTATAATAAATTTATAAGTAAGGAGATTAGTAAAATTAAGAGCTAAATTTAAAAAGATTAGTAAAAAAGTGTTATTAACTAAGCTTAAATAAAAGAGGTAGGTAAAAAACCTTCTAAAAATTTTAAGAAATATTAAAGTATAGATTATAGTTGTCCGATTACATGGCCCTTTGCATCTGCAAGGAGGCTGGCGCACCTACGCCTGTACATTCCGCCTATGCTAAGGGGGTGTGTCCGACCACATGGTCCTTTGTATATGCAAGGAGGCTAGCGCACTTACGCCCTTATATTCTGCTCTTACATTCCGCCCTCGCATTCTGCCCTCGCTTAACGCGTAAGGAATAACGCAAGGAATAAAGCAAGGATAAAGCAAGGGATAAAGTAAGGGATATTTAGGTAGATAACCTAAAAATAAAAGGCAGAGTCCTAGACCTCTTAGACACACAGAATTCAGCACACACAATTTATACCTTAATTTATCTTAATTAATTATTATCTTTTTATCTTATTAGATTGCCCTTCTAATCTAACAATTAAGAGTCTTACTACCTTAACTAAACCTTAAGAAAGGATAATGTCGCTGTTAACACTTCGCGACTTAATAATTATATTAACTAATTATACTAACTACACACTATGGCTGCTACAACTAAAAGCACGATGCGAACCAATGGATATATAGCCTATTATTAACCTAGATAGAGCCAAACTCCTACGCAAAAGGCCGACACCGCCGTTGCCGCTAGAAATAGCGAGTTACTAATTAATTATCCGCGTAAACGACGACGATTAACAGAACCCTCTAACACGCCTATTAGAGCTATCAAACTTAGGTCTTAAGGTATATAAAGAGGATATTAAGTTCTATAAAATATAGCTTAAAGACTATAAGATAAAGGACAAAGAATACCGCGAGGAGAGAACAAGCCTTAAGAAAGTGGTTATTTATATCTAATCCACTATGTCACAACACCTGCAACGCAACTGCTGCAAGCCTAGAGAGTAGATCTAGCAATAGATTACGTCTCTAACCTAGACTGTAGGCGTTAATAAGGAAGATAAGCGGGATAGGGCAAGAGCACGATACCTACAGGCCCTTAAGCTAATAAGATAACCCTTAAACTAGGATACCTAGCTAACTAAGTATAATTAGGTAGCTATAGAAGTAGAGACGAACAATGTCGCTAAAATATAATTAATTTATAATACTATGAAGGACTTCCTAGCTGCGATTATAAAGACTACCCCTACGTGGGGAGTGTCCTTTCAAGAAACTGGACGCCGAGACGCAGATATAATAAGGAAGGAGATAATAAAACGCTTCCGAGAATATATAGTAATACTCCACCCGATTAAGGGCAAATAGTATAGGGGCGCCTTTACTATTAGTAAGCTATCTCTTGCTGCTAGTGGTGCATCTACCCCAGGCACTAACAGGGACGCCTCTTACGCTGCTAAAGACGCGCTATCTTCTACGAATAACTAACGTGGATAGGGAAGACCTCGATAAAAACGATTATTTAGTTAAAGTACTATATCTAAGCAGTCCTTAATAGAGGATATAATAGTAGTTAAAGGCAAAAAATACCCTGCTTATGAATAAAGGCATAGTCTAAAAGACTACTTCTACGCATATCCGGACCATGCACCAGAGTGGTTTAGGCCACGACCTGGCTTTGTAAATATGGTACAATTCAGGATCTAAAATGATTCAGGCCTACAAGAGAAGATGAGGAAGGTGAAAGACTAAAGTTTTAAATACCTAAAATTAAATTATCACATACTCCTACTCTACCTCGAATTACTAAGGCTAATAATGAATGACTAGATGGACGCAAGATCACTGAAATCCTAGCAAGCTTTAATGTCGCATCCTTCTACACTGACCTAAACACGTACCCACTGCGACGCTTAGCCATACTCGATTTAGGCACAACCTGCTATATCTTTAACGACATCGATTGCTTTATCTTATACTGGCCACCGGCGCCAGGAGACTTTATATAGGCAGGAAATATATAAATATGGATTAAAGGATACGGGAGCGTCTATCTTAACGTATAGAGTGCAAATAGCAATTAATTAATATAGCTAGATAATATAGCCTATTACCCTAATCTGCTCTGCAATCTTGTATCGTTCTAATTACTCTAGAGGCAAGGCCTTTGGTGGGACATAAGGGCAGAACTAACCACTCTAAAGAGAAGAGATAATACTGTGCTAGCAGAACTTCAAGAATTATATAGACAATGGGTGTTAGAACACAGAACAAGGCTAGTAGGCAGTACACCTACTAAAGCTGCGCATGCCACCCACAAAACCAACACGCGCACTAAACGAAGACTATAGAAGGCAGATGCGTGGACCTGGCACTAACGACTAGGCTATCTAGGCCCTTAGGCCCTCGAACACCTCGTGCAGTAATCTAAGGGGGTAAGGATTAAAGGCCTCCCTATAGTTAAGTGTGACGCCTGCGGCAAAGCAAAACTAAAATAGCAAATACGCTGGCAAGCCAGGGAGCAAACAGAAGGTCCTGGCGAGCGAGTCGCAATTGATTTTCACGACTATAAAGCAGATAGCTTAACAAGAGAGAAGAGCTAAATGCTAATTACTAATTAATTCTTAGGCTTTGCATAGGACCTCTACTTTAAGGATAACTGCCTAGCACGCTTAATTATTAAATTACTTAGCACTTTTATATAGTTTATAAAAGTATAATACAACATTGTAGTAAAAGTAATTAAATCTAATAATAAGATCTTCTCTATTAAGGTAAACGTTAAGAAGTGGTGCGCAGCGCAAGGCATTAAGATTAAGCCTTTACTACCTAATACTTAAATATAAAATAGAGGAGTAGAATACTTAGGGGGTGTAATTAAGGATAAAGCACGCGCGATGCGACTTAACTCTAACCTACTCTAGTAGATATGGCCTAAGATTACCTAAGCCGTAGTTTACTTGTATAATTAAATACTAAACTACGCTAATCGATGGCGATCTCCATATAAAGTGTTCTTTACGATAGTAGCCTTTTAGAACGGCATTGTTACCTAACTAAAGAAGCCTAATTAAGCTTACCTAAAAGCATATGGCTGCAAAGCCTTTGCAATAACTAATAATATAAAACGCGGCAAAAGCAGGCTTTAGAGACTTAACCCTAAAGCATAGATTAGCTACCTTGTTAGCTATAGATTAACTAACATCTAGAGAATATAGATTCCCTCTCTAGCGAAGATAATTAGTACTCGCGACGTAATATTTAACGAGGATACTATATTCTTAGGCAAAACTAAAGACCTAATAGACAACCTTATACATAGTATATTAGAAGAAATAGTAGCCTAGGTATAATTAGTAGAGGTACCTTTCTCACCTTAACAAGAGTATGCCACTGAGTCCTTCTTTGAGGATGAAACAATTAGTAAAGCGCTAAAGGAAGAGGCTCCTGAGTGCAGGCAAGGCAGGAGAGCTAGGTATAAATATCTAACGCCTCCCTTAACGCCGCCGCCAGTGACACTCCTTACACAACTAATAGCAGGAGGCGATTAAGCTAAACTACCTTAAATATAGTAAATAGAATAATTGCAAACAGGGCAGGTGCAAATAAACCTATGGGCCGCAGCCTTTATGGCAGGCACCGAAGCTGGCAGCAGCGGCAAATATAAAGGTAAGGCTCTTAATAAAGCGCAGCTTCGACAAATAATCACATTAGGTAAGAAGCCACATCGAAGCGTGCTTCTAGAGCCACCCACATGCTAAAACAAGCTCGAAGATCACCTACTCTATGATATATAAAAGGAAGCAGAACGTTCCCATCTACAGAGCCATAAGGAAATAAAGTCTTAGAGTGAGATCGCAGCAGCTCTAGTAAAGGTAGTAGGCCATTAAATCCTCAACTGCATGTGGGTATATATGTAAGGGATAAGATGGGTAGCAAGTAGGAATGAGAGACTGAGTTGATTGTAACAGGCTAAACGGAGAAACTGCTTAAGTAGCAGAATCGTGATCAGCAACTAGTCTACATCAGGTTTATATCATGTGATACCGTACTCCACTCTAACACACCTCCCACAGCACAAAGTTAGCGGAGTGCTGTTAAGTAGAGTAATGCAAAATAAGTAGACAGAGGGCCTCCAGTGCACCTCCCTAGGAAGTACTCTATCATGGGACGATAGACGTAACAAGCTTATCCTCTACACCAACAACTTGTGGCGTATATCAGTCATTCCTAGTTGCTTCAAGAATCGCTCGTGCTTGCTACTGTCAGAGAGAGCCTTTGTCAATCTATTAGCGGGCATATCAGCAGTTCCTATCCAGGTAACGTTAATGTTCCCAGCTTTAACTTGCTCGCGGATCCACATCTGATATACTTTAATATGTCTTAGCTTTGTGTCGAGCTTTTCTTCGTCCTTATTGGCGATAGAGACTGTTTGCTGGTTATCGTAGTACAACGTAGGTCGAACCTTTGGATTAAATCTAATAGCTTTAAAGGTGTTCATCTACCAGGATAACTCAGTGCTAGTAGTTAATAGGGCGAATAGTTTAGCTTTAGTAGTTGATTTAGCAACGGATCTCATAATTTTTGCCTTCTAATTAATAACTATTCTATAGAGCTTAAACACATAGGCAAATGAGCTTCAAGCAGTATTAGGATTATTAGCAAATGCAGCATTAGAGGCACTAAAGAATAACAACTCCTTAGCTTCCTTATTATTAATTTGACAGATGTAGTTGGCGTTCTTAGAGCGTGCTATCGTTGCTCTAATTGCCTAGAATTAAAAGTTATATAAGTACTGCCATACAGACTTGGCAGCAGCAAGATACTTTTGACTTAGATTGTTTAGATGGCGGGCAAGTATTGAGTGCGTCTTTGCCACATCAGGCCGGGTAAAGTATGAGATGAAACCCAGACATCCAACTAGGATTTAATATAGGCGGGTACGCTCCTCGTTAGGCTCATTCGTGCTAGGGGGAAGATAAGACTCGCGTAGAGGGACCTTAGGGTGTTGGCTTCCCTAAAGTAGATTGTGATCGTGGCAGACTTTTGTAATATAGGAGTCTTAAATTATCTAGACCTTGCCTTTTGCATAGTCTCTAATAATGCGTATTCCTAGGAACCAACGTAGTTCTCCTAAGCTCCGTGTCTCGTATCGTTTCATAAATTCGCGTTCAAACTATTAATAATATTGCTGATCGCCTTTGCGGAAAAGGACGACGATATCATCCACGTAGTAGAATAGTATCAGCTTGCCATTAGTAAATAGGCAGGGGATACCTTTTACTTACGTAAAGCCCATATCAACCAGTGTCTTCTTCAGGAGTTTATGCCACAGCGCTGGAGCATCCTTGAGCCCATACAGTGCTCGGCGTAGTCGCATCATATTGCCTAGCCTGTCTCGGAACCCATCCGGAGTCCAGACGTAATAGAGTCAGGCAAGATACGCATTGAGAAAAGCATTCTTGACATCGTACTGGTAGGCAAGGAGCCCGAAAGCGCACATGATAGCGATGAGGAAGCGGAGCGTTCGAGCCGCAAGTGTAGCTGCGTAGGTATCATCCCAAGTCGTCTGCAAATCTCCTCTCACGACTAGTTAAGCCTTGTAGCTAGTTAAGTAGCCATCAGCATCGAACTTGTACGTGAAAACCCACATTAGCGGTAGAGTCTCAGCATCAGGGTGATCCTTTACATCGTCCTTTACTCTTTCGAATACGCCTTTGTGAAGCTGCTCCTTAATCTCCTTGTCTATAGCAGCAAACCACTTATTAGCGTTAGGGCGGGATTTGATCTTAGCCTAGTTCTTTGGTGGCGGCGACAGGCGATTACGGTGAACCTTCTACTCTTTATTTGGGGGCAACTGCACGATGGCTGTAGCAAACGTTTGCCAGTACAGAGACGCGTGCGTACTGAAGTGGTCCCTAGGCGTATTGTCTCCTCTATCACCTCCCCGACGACGGGACCCTAGAACGATATTGTCTGTAGTAATATTAGGGTTTGTCCGTCCTGGTGCATTGTTCTCGCGGCGGTTTGGCGCAGTATCTCCAGGAGCAATCTCTCTCCAGCCTTTTGGTTGGGAACGATTATAAGTGATAGGTACCGGTGTCTCTCTGGGTGTGGGTAATCCTCTATAGGCCTCCTGATGAATCTGCTCTTTGGCACCATCTGGCCCAGTATCCTCTTCTTCATCTTCAGCATCATCCTCAACTCTTGGTTGACAAAGTGTCATGTTACGACGGATCTGCTTAATAACAGGGTCCTCCTCTTTGTCTGATAAATTGATATTAAGGATAGTAACTACACGTTGTTCCTCCTTAGTCAAAAGCTGAGGTTCTAGCGGAGAATACCGTTGTTGTCGTAAGAAAACGACGTCTCGGGTGCGAATAACCCTATTGCTTCCTAGGACTCAGATACGAAAGATGTTTATTCCTTCGTATCTAACAAGCCATTTAGTGATCGCTCGTACTTTAAGCTTGTCACCTTTAGCTATCTTTGTGTTTCGAAATAGAGCCTTTGCTCCGATAATATCTACGTGCGCTAGAGATGGCTTCATCTTACGCACAACTTCGTAGGGTGTCTTCTAACTAGTAACTTCTGTTAGTAATTAATTAAGTATGTACATGGCCGTCAAGCACAGCTTGTTTATTAGCGTCTTAGGCAGATTTGCTGCAATTCGCAGTGTCCTAGCTATTGTGATAATGAGATTGCCAGCCTTCTTAGTAAGGCCAGTCATCTCTTCCGCTCTAACAGCACGAGGCTTAACTGCGATGCCTAGATCTTTAAAGATATCCTAGAGATTAGCAAAGCCTTTCTCATTATCACAACGAATGTACACAACAATAGCGTCGAATTAAGTACGTATCTGTGCCAGCATTTGTCGAACGGCGCGTGTAAGAGTCTCCTTCTTCTTATTACAAAGAGTCTTCCCTAAATAGTATTTACTATGTTAACACACAGCGTGTAAGAGCTACTTGTCCCTGTTATAGCAAGCTTCGCCGGTCTTTCGTAGTTATATAAGGTCGATACTAATACGTTTAAAGGGGCGTGTCGCAGGCTCGCGTTGAGGGCGTTAACTAATAATCTTAGAGAGCTTTGAGTTGATGCAACTCTCACATTCCTTCCATTGCGGGGCCTGGGGGCCAGTAACGAGCTTGATACCATCTACTGCCTGCTCTAGGTGTTTAATCGCGCGTCGTCCTGCATGAGCTAGCATCTGATGAGCTTCTATAGGGGTGACTTGTAGAGGCTTGCGCTCTATATGGCTTGGCTTAGCTAACTTTGATTGAATCGCAAATGTGTACAACTCTGATGCGTTCGGGCGTGTTGCCTTGTTGGAGTCCATAACCCAATGGCCACCCTGCTTATCGAGTGTGCAGAATATGTCCATTGGAGCGCTCCTCAGATAGAGACAGCTACGTCCCGAGTCGAACTCAATACCAACTGATTGGCAACGTGATAGTGATACTACTGACGTGAAGAACGTAGGAATAAGTGCTACCCATGTCATAGTCACTCGACGTTCGCCAGTTGGAGTATCAACAAACAGCTTGACATTTCCCCACTCCTGTATCTGCAGGGCCTGTGTGCCAGCTAGTAGGATGTCGTCTGGTTGTCCCTCTCGGATCTTCTCCCAGGTCTTCGGCCGGTGGTTTGTGACATGTAGATTGGAGCCAGGATCCAGTATCCACTTGTTGATCAATGGCGGCGGAGGTTGTCGAATAGCAGCTGTACTAAGTAGAGTAACAACCTGAGTTGCGTTCTGGCTACCTTGCCAGTGCATAACTGCTCCTGTTAAGTTTTGAGTGTTCGATGGAGGATAACCAGTGTCCATAGAAAAGTTATTCTTGTTTGTATTGTTATTGTTTGCAGCATTCGTCTTATCACTAGCTCTCTTCTTAGCTCCGAACAGAGCTGCGCTGAGAGGGTTGCCTTTGCCTAGTTTCCTCACTCTGTCAAATTCGGCTGAAACAGCTGGGTCGGGCCTCCATCCAGCGGGTCGGAGAGAAGGCACTACGTAGGAGCACTGTCTAAACAAGTGCTGTTCTCCGCAGATGCAAGTGACTGTACGTTTCTGGGTGTTGCTGTTGGTGTTTGGACTAGGGCGTCCTAAAACGGCGTACGTTCCAAGTGATGACGCTACAGGGTTCAATGTGCGTCGGAACCGTCGATAGTTCTCTATCAGTCTAACAGGATCCATGTACGGGGTTCCGTTTATCTCAGCTCGCGTGATCTCCTGAATTTCGTGCGTAACAAAGGACTCATCAATTCCTCTAATTGCTCGAAGAAAGTCCTGCTGTGCTCGATAGTCCTGGACCTCAGGTAGTTTCAGTTTGATCATATCGCGAAGGATAGTGATGTAGCTCTCGTACCAAGCATCCATCTTCTGCCGTTGTGGAGCCTTCTTGATCTTGTCATACTGCTCAAGTAACTCATACTTTCGCTCTGCCACTGACATGCAGAATATCTTTTTGAGTTGTATAAGTTGTTCGTACGGTGTTTTAGCATCCTTAATGACTGGGATATGCCTACTGGCGATCGTCCTTGCAATCTCCTGTGTTAGGTTGTTGAGAGCGTTCTCCTTCTTCTGCCATGCTGCCAGCTTCGTTGCGTAGAATCTATGCCAGAAGGTGTAGTCCTCTCGTTCAGTTCTCGTGAGTTCGTCTGGTTCAATATCATCGTCGCCCTGGATAATGCTTGAATCTTCGTTGTCCTTTTTGAATGAGCGTAGTAGTCTCTCCTTGGGTTTCTCATTGTAGATTTTCTTGATAGTATCTACTGTTAAATCTGGGTTACAATAGTCCTAGATCTTGTATGCCTCAGCGGTCCTCTTTCGTAGAAAGATCCACTTTGACCAGTCGCTCGGCTTGTCAAGGATAATCGTCTCCTTGACGATTAGCTCGTCCTCTTTATTGCTTAACATGGCAAACTAGAGCTCGTCGAGTTAATCTCCGTCGTGGAAAGCGCGTGTGTAGTAAGTAGGTGGAGTGTAAACTGCAGTCGAATTAAGCGTATGCCAGGCTCATAACTGTAAGGGATAAGATGGGTAGCAAGTAGGAATGAGAGACTGAGTTGATTATAACAGGCTAAACGGAGAAACTGCTTAAGTAGCAGAATCGTGATCAGCAACTAGTCTACATCAGGTTTGTATCATGTGATACCGTACTCCACTCTAACACTTTAGCACTAGATACTTAAGCACAAAATAGAGGAGTAGAACGCTTAGGGGGTATAATTAAGGAGAAAGCGCGCGCAATGCGACTTAACTTTAATCTACTATAGTAGATGTGGCCTAAGATCACGCGAGCCGCAGTCTACCTATATAATTAAACGCTAAACTACACTAACTAATGGCGATCTCTATATAAAGTGTTCTTTATAATAGTAGCCTTTTAGAACGGCATTATTACCTAACCAAAGAAGCCTAATTAAGCTTACCTAAAAGTATATGGCTGTAAAGCGTTTGCGATGACCAACGACACAAAACGTGGCAAAAGCAGGCTTTAGAGGCTTAACCCTAAAGCATGGATTGGCTACCTTATTAGCTATAGATTAACTAATATCTAGAGAATATAGATTCCCTCTCTAGCAAAGACGATTAGTACTCGCGATATAATATTCGATAAGGATACTGTGTTCTTAGGCAAAACTAAAAACCTAATAGACAACCTTATACATAGCATATTAGAAGAAATAGTAGCCTGGGTGCAATTAGTAGAGTTACCTCCCTTACCTTAATAAGAGCATGCCACTGAGTCCTTCTTTAAGGATGAGACAATTAGTAAAGCGCCAGAGGAAGAGGCTCCTAAGTGCAGGCAAGACAGGAGAGCTAGGTACGAATATCTAACGCCTCTATTAACGCCGCCACTAGTGACACTCCTTGCACAACTAATAGCAGGAGACGATTAAGCTATACTACTATAAATAGTGCAAACAGGACAGTTGCAAACAAGCCCATGGGCCGTAGCCTTTATGGCAGGCACCAAAGCTGGCAGCAGTAGTAAATACGAAGACAAGACTCTTAATAAGGCGTAGCTTTAACAAATAATTACATTAAGCAAGAAGCTATATTAAAGTGTGCTTCTAGAGCCACCCACATGCTAAAGCAAGCTCGAAGATCACCCTCTTTATAATATGTAGAAGGAAGCAGAACGATCCCATCTACAAAGCTATAAGGAAATAAAGTCTTGGAGCGAGGTCGCAGCAGCTCTAGTAAAGGTAGTAGGCCATTAAATCCTTAACTACATGTGGGTATATACCTACAAATTTGACAAACACTATCGATTGCAGAAATGCAAAGCAAGGCTGGTAGTGCGAGGCAATTAATAGCGGCACCTTACCTTATAAGAAACTTACGCCGCAACACTTACAGGATAATTATTCCGCATGCTTATAGTAATTATAGCTTGTATTAACTTAGAGCTTATCTAATACAACGTTACCAACGCGTTTGTCCATGCAAAGCTGGATAGAGAAATCTACATAAAAATGCCTCGCGGCTACTCGCGAGCAGACACAGTCCTTAAACTACATAAAGCACTATATAAACTACGCATATCTCCACTACTCTGGCAAAGAGAGTTTACATTAACGCTCCGTGATATTAGCTTTAAAATAGTGTCCCACGAGCCATGCTGCCTTATTAAGGACGGCATTATTATATTCTTCTATGTAGATAATCTTATCATCGCCTATTAGAAGAATTACGAGCCTGTAGCAAAAGTAGCTATTAAAGAGATAAGAACTAAATTCACCCTTACTGGCGGGAAAGACCTGCAATAGTGTCTAGGAATTAAAATTATTAGGGACCGCTTAAATAAAAAGATCTGGCTTTTATAAGCATTATACGTCGACAAAATATCGCGCCTTATTAATTACTATAAGATTCGCCACAATACCCTAATGGGTTCAATCGAATTACTCCTAAGAACAGGACTAGCTAGCAAGGGTGAGATTAATTAATACTAGCGCAAAGTTAGATTAATTCTCTATGCTATAGTTATAACTCGACCAGATATCGCCTTTGCAAGCTCCAGATTATCACGATTCTTATCTAACCTAAGCAAAAAGCACTAAGCAGCTACTAACTAAATTTTCCTCTATCTTGCTAATACTAAATTACTAGGTCTTTAGCTTAGGGGTGCAGATACTCTAGAAGTAGTAAGCGACGCATCCTTTACCGACAATACACTCGATCGCAAGAGTTTATAAGGATACGTTATTAAATTATTTAGCGGCCTAATTGCCTAAAAAGCAAGCAAGCAAGATATAGTTACCATATTAACAATAGAGGCCAAACTTCTAGCGCTTTCACAAGTAGCTAAGGAGGCCATCTTCACTTCACGATTACTCTAGGAGCTCCAGATCACTGTGAGCAATCGCCTAATTATAATTAACTACGATAATTAATAGACTATTCGTCTTGTCACTAAAGAAATCGCAAAGCTGCAGACCAAGCTCCGCCATGTAGATATCTACAATTATTAGCTAAGACAAGAAGTTACACTTAGGACAATTAAGGTAGACTATTAACGCTCAGAGGACATGGTTGCAGATGGACTCACAAAGGCCCTACTAGTGAACAAATAGAGCAAGTTTCTGAATAGGCTGGGACTTAAAGATATATTAGATAAGATTACTAATCAAGAGGTTGCCCTGCAGGATCTACAGCAGAGGATAGAGGCCTTTAAGTTAAAATAATAGACAGATAAATAATGCGAAGGTCCAGCTTAAGGATAAGCCCAAGCTAAGGGGGTGTGTCCGATTATATAGCCTCTATCTGTTGTGGATATAAGGCTGGAGCACTCTCTCTTTTGTACTATTCTAAATAGGGCTAGCGCTGCAGCGGCACTTATTTAGAGCCTCGCACACATTTGTATTCCAGGAACACACAGAACACGAACATTATTAATTAATTATCACATCCATCAAATTCTCATCATTGCATTATCTCAAAGTGACAGAACACTATCAAATCTGACAACTAGAAGCAAACGCCTCTAGCTAGTTAATTAGGGGATACTTTTCTTAGTATAATAATAATAGGATTCTGCGCCTAGTGGCTTACTTCTTAGTAAAGAATAGCCTAGTAGAATATAACTACGCTATCTACGATAAAGAGATACTTATAGTTATTAAATACGTAAATAAATAAGATTATATATGTTAAGTAGTAAAGCACCTTATAGTTTACACTAATTATAAGAACCTTATGTATTTTACTACTAAATAAAGGTTAGACAAACAATACGTTTAATAGGTAGACACACTTAGCTATATTAATATAACGTTTATATATAGACTAGGGTTAGTAAACTCTAGGGCAAATACCTTCTCCTAAAGAGACTAAGACCTACTAAAGAATAGCAAAGATAATAAATTAAAGTTAAGGCACTTTACGCTTTTTTAGAAGATTATTAAAAGAAATAGCTTAAAGTCTTTCGTCCCCTAAACACCTACTACTATAGAGGAACATAACTATACTAAAGTAGATAAGGACCTAGTGCTTACTTACCTAATACGCCCTAAACTACCTATATTAACCCTTTAAGGAGGCGATAGCCCTGCTAAGCGACGCGAACTAGACTTTAACACTATATAGTAAGAGGTAAAACGCGATAAAGATAGTGCGTATAGTAAGATAAAGGCCTATATTAAGAACAGGCTTAGAAAGTTTAAACCTAGGTAGAATTTATCTGTTAGTATCTTAGAATGTAGTATAAATAACTAAGGATACTTACGCTATAGGTTAAGATAATAAGTACTAAAATTAGAACCTTTATAAATAAAGCTAATAGTAGTCGCGCATAGTTCCCTAGCTTTAAGATACTTAAGATAAAAAAATACTTATAAAATCCTTACTTAAGACTACTTCTTCTTAGGGATGTCTAACTAAGTATGGTAGTATATTAAGAACTATAATATCTATAGAAGAACTAAACTATAGAGAGAAGTAAAATAGGGCCTGCTAAAGCCTTTACTACTATCTAAATAAGGATAAAAGGATATTATAATAGACTTTATTATTACTTTACCTAAGAGCGATGGCTGCACGAATATTATAATAATTATAAATAGACCTAGTAAGGACCCTAAGTTTATTAGTCTCTTAAATCTTAATATACCTATAGTTACAATAGCGTTTTTTTAATACTAAGTAGTAGACTACTTCTTTCCCTCCTCTATTATATTAGACCGCGGGGGACAATTCGTGAGCGAATTTAGACTACACTCTATAAATAAGTAGGTATTGACTAAAGACTGTCTATAGTAAAGCACCTAGAGACAAACGGGTAGATAAAACGAATAAACTTTATTCTTAAAGCCTACCTCTAGGCGTACTATAACTAGTAATAGGATAATTAGATAAAGTGGCTTCCTATAGCCTAGATAGCTATTAAAGGGCGAGAAGCTATATTAACAGGAGTTAGCCTATTTTTCTTATCTTATAGCTAGAACGTTAAACTAGTTAAGAACTTCGGGACACGGAGATTAGTGTCACGAGTCGTAGGTCGAGGGCCCTCGACGGCCCTAGTCCGCTCTAGACCGGCGCTATTCGGGCCTTTCGC
This sequence comes from Bimuria novae-zelandiae CBS 107.79, assembly GCA_010015655.1. Lineage (NCBI taxonomy): Eukaryota > Fungi > Ascomycota > Dothideomycetes > Pleosporales > Didymosphaeriaceae > Bimuria > Bimuria novae-zelandiae. Next base: position 244,779 of record ML976730.1, read on the forward strand.
CTATCTACTTCCCTTGCCGCAGCCCTTCTCTTCCCTCTCTAAGGGATCGCCTTAGTACTGTGGATAGACTAAGTCGCCCGTAGTTAGGGCGCTTTTTACAATACGATCCCTTACCCCCTTATATCTAATTTACCTGTACGATGGAATCGACACGAAGAGTTACCCGCTAGACCTTAAAGATAGCAGGAAACCCTTAAAGTAGGTTACCACTTGTAGGACCCTCTAAATAAGAGCCTCCGATAGTTATAATACCTATAGAAGACCTAATAATATCTATAGACCTAGAGGAAGACCCCCCTGCCGTTATAGGTAGTAATAATAACTAATAATTAGAGGAAGTTACCCTCTAAGAACGCCTAGGCGTGCTATAGCTCTAATAACGCATCTAAGAACTAGAGGCCTCCCTAATAGCAAAGCGTTACTAATCTAAAGGCAAGACCCTAGTTAGGAACAAGATAATAACTACTAGTATCTTTAATAACTCCTTAGAGCCCGAGGAGGGTCACGGCAACCTAGACAAGGCTAAAGATATAAGTAATAACCTATTAAGTGATAGCTTAATAGAGGACGCGTCCTTAAGCTTAGATAATGCTAGTTAAGACTAATTTAGGGCCTCTAGAAGTATCTAACGCCCGCGAAAGAAGAATAGACAAGGCTAGGCCCGCACTAGTTATAATAAAGAACGTTAAATTTAAATAGTAGCTACTACCCTAGACGCATAGCTATTAAAGCTACTAAAACCTTCTTAATTTAAGGGCAGGGGTCGTAAGAAACTAAACTTATAAAAGAGGGCCTATAAGGACTATATTAACTTCTTACTCGCCCTTAAAACTAATAAAGCGTAGGTTAGGTTCGCAGTAAGATACTTAAAAAATATACAACGTAACTACTAAAACCAAATAGTCGCCAAGATCCTAGAGCGAAAGCGACACAGGAAAGTTACCTAGGACCTTTTATAGTAGACTATAGTAGACTCCCTAGGATTAGCCTAGGAGCGAAAGAGTGCCGCTTGCCGAAGGATTAAGGTAGCTAAATAAGGTAAGAAGACCCCTATAGAACTCTTTAACTACCTTAAGGACTAATAGGAGGAATGCGACCTAGAGAAGGCCTTAGATAATAATAATAAAGACTATATTAATAACTTCTATACGGCACTAGACGAGAAAATCTAAAAACGCCTTAAATAGTAGCTACGTAAATAGAAGAGCCTCTCTTGCTTAGAAGCAAAGGCAAATATGTATTAGTAAGCGTTAAAACCTTATAAGTTAGGGAAATAACGCATACACGATGTTAATAATAACTTCCTTAACAAGCTAGCTAACGAAAGGCGCGATCGAAAGCGATCTAGGTTAAATAATATAAGACTATACTAGAGACGCCACGATAGCGACCGTCGCGACAAGGATAGTAAGAAGAAGGCTTAGGCAATAGAGGACAAGGACAAGGACTAATACTTTTACTACCACGAACTAGGCTATTATAAGGCGTCCTGTTTAAAGTACAAGGCCAAGGCGGGGAAAGACAAGCTATAGACTAGGAGGCCTAATAGTCTATAGGTAAGGTTAACTATAATAAGGGTTAATAATAACTAGTCGCAGCTGTAAGGACCCCTAGGGATAGGAGCGGTGGCTTACTAATTACGCTGGACAGTGAAGTACAGCACGAGGGTAACTAATAATAGATTAAAGCCCTAGTAGACTGCGGAGCCGAAGCGAATTTTGTTAGCAGTAATCTAATAAAGCGGTTAGGGGTTATAGTAATAATAATAAATAGCAAACGCTACGTGGCGCTAAACGGACAAGACTTAGGCGTTCTAGGCCAGGCAAAGCTCCCCTATACTATTACAGATAGTCGCGGTAAAACCGAGAGCGGTAGTTGCCTATTTATAGTTAGTAATATTAGTAAATTCGACATGGTCCTAAGAATGCCCTAGCTAGCAGAATAGAACCCTATTGTAAACTTCTATAATAAGACTATCCGCTTCGCCCATGGGAAGCGCAAATAGACTAAGATCTTTACTAAATTAGTAGAAGAGTTCGCCGGCACGGCTAAAGATATAGTAAATAACTATTTTGTTATATATGCCACCCTAAAGGACACATTAGGAGGCCTACCCGGGACGCTACCTAAAGAATACTAGGGACGGTAGGAGGAAGCCTTCTCCGAAGAAGCCACGAGCATTCTTGCCGACCATGGCCCCCACAAGATAAAGATTAATATCAAGGAAGGCAAGGAAGTGCCTTTTAGACTACTCTATAGTCTATTAGAGTTAGAGTTGGCAGTTCTGCGCGACTATATCTAAAAGAACCTTAAATAGGGCTTTATTTAACTATCGCGATTAAGCGCTAGGGCACTAATCCTTTTTATAAAAAAAAAGGATAGAGGCCTCCGCCTCTACGTTAACTATAAGGGACTAAATGCAGTTATAATAAAGAACTAATACCTACTTTCCTTAATACAGGAATCCCTTAACCGACTAGGGGATACCTAGATCTACACTAAACTAGACCTAAGGGACGCCTACCACCGCGTCCGAATTAGGGCAGGAGATGAATGGAAGACGGCCTTCTAAATAAGGTATAGATAGTACGAATATATAGTAATACCTTTTAGCTTAATAAACGCGCTTGCGACCTTCTAAAGCCATATTAATAACATACTATTAGACCTTCTTAACATCTGCTATATTGTGTACCTCGACAATATCCTTATCTACTCTAAGACGAAGGAGGAACACATCTAGCACGTTTAGATAGTGCTAGAATGCCTTGTTAAACGCCAGCTATACGCCAAACTATCTAAATATAAATTCCACACACGCAAGGTGGGATACCTAAGCTTTATAGTATCCCTAGATAGCGTAGAGATAGAGGAGGACCGCGTTACCTCTATAAAAAATTAGCCTAAACTAAACTTAGTCTAAGTAGTCAGGATTTTCCTTAGCTTTGCTAACTACTATTAAAGGTTTATAGAAGGATTCTCTTAAGTGGCGGCACCCCTTTACGCCTTAATAAGAAGGCTAGAGGGAGCCACTAAGGGCAGATAGCGATAGAGACTTAAGAAATTAGTTATAATAAGCCTACTAAAGCAGGCTAAGGCCTCCTTTTACTAGCTAAAAGAGAGCTTCATGCGAGGGCCCTTACTAGCCTACTTTAACCTTAGAAAACCCTCGAGAGTAGAAACTAACGCTTTAGGTTTTGCGATCTTAGGTATCTTAAGCCAATCACAACCAGATAAACATAGAAAGCTATAATAGTACCTAGTTACTTTTTATTCACGCAAGATAAACTAGGTAGAATAAAACTATAACACGCATAATAGCAAGTTGCTAGTAATTATTAAAGCTTTTAAGTATTAGCGACACTACCTAGAGGGTATTAGCAAGAAGGTTAAGCTTCTAACTAACTATGCTAACCTGTAAAGGTTTATGTCTATAAAAGTCCTAACTAAATAATAGGCAAGGTAGGCCAAATAGCTCGCGACGTTTAATTTTAAAATTAAACACTATCTAGAAAGGACAAATCCTGCTAACGGACTATCGCGGAGACCTAACTACGAGTCAAAGGAGGAAACAAGCTTAGGTAGGACAGGCAGTTTCTAGTAAAGACTTCTTAAGGCCTTATAGCACAAGTTATAGCTGAAAGGCAACGCTTTAGACGAAGCAGGCGTGGCAGGCAGCCTATAGCCACTAAAGCAGGCAGGAAGCCCTAGACTAGTAGTAGTAATAAGGATTACTAGACCCAGAACGTTAGTAACTAAGGAGGCGGCGGTAAACAATTTAGTAAGCGCTTACCCTATAGTAGAGCTATTAAAGAGAAACAGCCAAGGGGACGAAACTATAGAACGAATCCTCTAGTACCTCCAAGGGCCAGAGATGGCAAAGCCAGAATGGCTAAAGCGCTGGATAATTAGACCGGCCAACCTATTATAGTATAAGAATAGGCTATACGTGCCACCTCTAGCGAGGGTATATATCTTTTAATAATGCTATAATAACCCCCTCGCGGGCCATTTTAGCTTTGCTAGGACTTTAGAGCTAGTACTACGAGAGTTCTAGTAGCCTAGTGTCCAATAATACGTAAAGGACTACATCTAGACCTGCTAAGCGTGCTCTAGGGCGAAACCTGTCTAACATGCAACGCATGGCCAACTTAATAGCCTGCTAGTCCTAAGGGGCATCTAGGAGGACATTGCTATAAACATAGTAATAGATCTACCTAAGAGCAAATCTAGAGCCTATTATTATAATAGTATCCTAGTAGTTATTAACTAGTTTTCTAAGATGGCACACTACATCCCTACGCGAAAGGACCTAAAGGTAGTAGAGCTAGCTAAGGTCTTTAGGAGAGAGGTTCTGCGCCTATACAGCCCTCTAAAGTCGATAGTTACGGATAGAAGTAGCCTATTTATATTAGCTTATTAGAGCACCTTTACTTAATATTTAAAAACTAAGTAACTCCTTTCTACTGCCTTCTACTCGCAGACAGACGGACAGACAGAACGATAGAACTAAACGCTTAAATAGTACCTTTAAGTGTTCTATAACTACGAATAATCTAATTGGGCGGACCTTCTATCTAAAGTAGAATATTTATATAATAATAGCATCTATAGCTCTACAGGAGTGTTGCTATTTATTATAGTGTATAGCCTAAATCTACTAATAGTAGGCCTGCCCCGAGAAGTACAGCTGCGCGGGTTGGTACCTACAGTAAGGGCCAGAGTGGTAGTTCTAGTCTAGACTAGGGCCTAGATAACCTAAGCGATCCTTAGGGCACAGGCGTACTAGGCGACGTGGTATAATAGGAAGCATAAGGCCTAAACCTTTATAGTAGGGGACATAGTATACCTCGACGCCTGCAACATACGGTTAACTAGGCCTAAGAAGAAACTTAACTATAAGTCCTAGGGTCCCTATAGGGTAAAACGGCGGATTAGTTAATAGACATATAAGCTAGAGCTGCTAAAGGACTTTAATATTTACCTAGTGTTCTATGTGTCTCTCCTAAACTAGGCAGCCCTAAAAGGACTACTATAACGGGAGCAAAGCCCGCCTAAGGTTATTATATTATAAGTAGGGGAGGATATATACCTAATAAAAGGAATTAGATCTAGGGTACTCTAGGACGGAGAATAGCTGTATAAAGTTAAGTGGAAAGGATATAATAGCAATAAGAACTAGTAGTTGTCTACAAAGAAGATCTTTAAAGGGGCGATAAAGTAGTTCCTAAAGGGCTTGGATAAGGAGACTAAAGGTCGCCCTAGACAGGAGCCCAAGAGGCGGGGTCGCCCCCCTAGAGAAGGAGGAAGATAGCACTCGATAGTAATTAGTAATAGATTACCCTAGAGAGTACACTTTATAGGCTGCGAAATACTAGAATGAACAAGACAGAGGATTCTTAAATAGACTAAAGACTAAAACAAGCTATCTAGGCCTATTTACGCCTCTTAGGGCCTAACAGAGGCTCACAAGCCTATTTAGACCGTATCCAACGCGATTATAGCCAACCGAAACCTAACTAAAACCGCCTAAGGGTATAGAACGTGAATAAAATCTAGACACCGTTAATAGGGGCAGGAATCCCTAGATCGTACTAAATAACCCTCTTAATTAGTTAGGCGCTTAAACTTATAGGCTTACTAAAAAGTCTTTTAACTGCCCTTACTCTTAATCTTCTTCTTTACTTCCTCCACGAGGAAGTCTAGCGTGGCTAGGATACTAGCCTTAAACGCTAACTACCCTAAATTAGTATTAATAACCTAGGATTGGGGTTAAGGACCCTTACTAACTTAGGAGTAACCTTCTTACGCCTAGGGGTAAGAGCACTAGTAGTAACTAGGGAGATTAAACTACCCCTCTCTATAGTAGAAGCTTTCCTCTTCTGCTTCTTCTTAATAGAGAGGCCCACCACCGGAATAATCTCCTTAGGAGGCCAGGTGTCATAACCTAAGTAGTAGGGGGTTAACGGGTTTCCGCAGAATTTGGATCTAGTGGCCCTATGCGACTTAGTCCAGATAACCCTTAACTACACTAGATAACACTTATATAATAATATTACTCTATTCCGTCTTTAGTACCTGCGCGGTGGCCTTTACTAATACTTTATCTAATCTAGAAAGGTTAATCTCGTCGCATGTATACGTATTAATTCGGCTTAAGCGCGGCATAAGGGTAATTAGGGCACTTAACACGTTCTCTAAGTTGTCTTTAGGTATCTGCTACTAATTAGCCTTAAAACCCCTATATAACCCTTAAAGCGCTAACTTACCTACTAATAATTCTTACTATCGCCGTAGCAGGCATCGCAGCGGCAGATCAAATCGTAGTCTTTTAAATTTATTAGGCTAAGATTAACATACACTGCCCTAGACTAGACACGACGTATCTCCTTAACTTAAAACTAGTAGAGCTTTATCTTCTTGTAATTAGACTACTTAAGGCTGTCTAGGATAATAGAAAGGTAGGTATAGTATAGGTTAATAGTACTAATCACGCTTGCACGCGCCTTATTAACTAGGGCCTTAAGGATAGCGTTTGCGGTACTTATAGTGCTAAATAGCGTGGGTATGTCTAGACAAAGTCTAAAGGTTGCTGAAGAGGGCGGTAGAGAAGTGATAAGTACAGGGACGACTTGGTAGGCCTACACTAGGTTAGTCTACCTTCACAACCCCCAAATTTAGAGCGGCTGGGTACCGAAATAGGGGGCATCTGGGGTCAGGCACCCTAGACTGCCATAGATTAGCTAGGTCGTACTTACGGGTTAAGGAGTCTTCGGGATGAGGTAAGCCGCTAAGTAGAGAGTAAGAATAAGGGTTTTAGGCCTTAGTGTAAGCCTAAGATTTAGCTTACGTTATTAGCTTACGTAATACGCAAGGCCTAGTTAGGCTAGTTATTACGTGCTTATTCTCGCGGTCGAGACCCTTAAAGAAAAGAGCCTTTGTTACAAGTTGTAGGTCGAGGGCCCTCGACGGCCCTAGTCCGCTCTAGACTGGCGCTATCCGGGCCTTCCGCCTATCTACTTCCCTCGCCGCAGCCCTTCTCTTCCCTCTCTAAGGGATCGCCTTAGTACTGTGGATAGACTGAGTCGCCCGTAGTCAGGGCGCTTTTTACAATTAGCCTTAGAGCTTAGAACTAACGTAAAGAAGGCTATAAAGGTAATAATAAAGAAGTTTAAAGAGGTTTTTAACTTCGCCTAAGTAAAAATAGTAATAGCCTAATAAGAATAAGAGCGCCTGGCGAACTATTAACGTAAAAATACTTTAATCTTAAAGAAAAGAGATAAGGTGTAGCTAAAGTATAATGACTACCTTTAAAACTAACGTTTAAGTAAGAAGCTTAACTAGAAGTAAGGAAAGTTTACTATAAGAAAGGTAATAAACTCTTACGTAGTAAAACTAAACGTCCTGCCAAACATGCACCTAAGGTTCTACGTAGATAGGCTAAAGTTAGTCTTGTTAAACACTTTCCCTAGCTAAACTACTAATAACGCCCAGCCCGAAGCAATTATAATAGAAGAAGAGGAAGAAAAGTATAGTATAATTAATATATATAAAGAACGCTAGTCCTATAAAGGTAAGAAGATAGAATACCTAGTATAATAAGAAAACTACTTTTAAAGAACTTAAAAACCTCGTGGGAACCTTAACTAAGCTACTACGTTGGACTATTAAGAGAAGTTTACTAAGCTATATTAAAATTATAATAGAAAACTCTTAATAGGATTCTATTGCGATATCCCCTAAATTAGCTTCTATTAGGGCCTAAAGGAGGCTCTACGATGCCTGCCTTATTAAGCTAGAAAACCTAGCTAAATAAAGGTATCTAAAATAAGGGTAGGAATAACATTGTTAAAGGATAAAGTTAAGTATTGGGAAAGAAAGTTAAGAAGGAATTTTAAAAAAGTAACTTAAAAACTTTTAAAACTACTAAGAATAATAAGGGGACTAAATAATTCCTGTAGTAGTAAAGGATAACCCTTATAAAAGAAGTAAGCTTTAAAAGCAAACTAAAGTAAAAAGGGGAAAGGAACTAGGTAAAAGGGGTATCTTTAGTTACTAAAGAAATAGTAAAACCTTTTTTAATAACGTTTAGGTCTACTTCTCCGCCCTCTAATATACTACTAGAGTTAGGAAAGCTATTATCCTCCTTACTTAGGCGCTTCTTAATTATAATAGCCTAAAGCCGCTAGCGTAAGCCTTAGTAGGCTTAAGTAGGCACATTAGCTCTCGCGAGGACATTATCTATTATTTAGAGACTATTTATTATAATGCCCTTATTCACCACCACGAACTTGCTAGAGAGCTATACGATATTAGCCTTAAAAGATAGCTTTATTATTTAAAAGAAACTTAGAGAAGGGTTTTTACACTTTTAATAAAATACTTTAAAGTTAGTAGTATAAATTTAAAAAAGGTTAAAAGTCTTCTTAATCGCGACGGCAATACGCTCTAAGAGCTAAATAGCCTTAAAGGAAGAAGTAATAGGGCCTAAAGTAATAGTAGTCTTACTTTTAAAGAAGGTGTAGTAATTAATAATAATAACCTTACAAGCAGAATAGAACGCGTTAAAGTTAATAAAAAAGGTCTTTTATTCTTAGCTACTTTTTAAAATCTTATTTACAAGATAGCCTATACTAATAACTATAATATTAGTAAACTCTTCGCGGCTAACTTTATTAAGGGCAGGCTAAATTTAAGTAGGGGAAGGAGTTAGTAGAGCACACCCTAAAGTTATCTAAAATAAGTTAGACTAAAGTATACTTATCTAGTATAGCTAGTAAGCTTATAGGTATAGTACTCCTCGCAGGACACTGTCTTGCCCGCTAGCACCTACTAATAGACGCGTTTATAAGTAACGTAGTTAATATACTAGCGCTTAATTATCGCGCGTAGTAAGATTAGACCTTAAAAGCTAAGCTTATTAAGTTAGCGAGTGCGCACCCCCAGGCTAATAAAGAACTAGAAAGAAAGTTAGAAGAGTAAGGAAGTAAGTTAAAAGATAAAAAGAAGTAAAAAAAATATAAAAAAAGGTTTAAAACTTACTTCGCGAGCTTTAAAAGGACTAAACTTTTTAGTAAGCTAGCTAAGAAGGATTACGCTAGCGTTAAATATAATAGCTTTATTTTAAGAAAGTTTAGTCTTCTTAAATTAGTAGTTAAGTAACTATAATAGGGACAGGCCTTCCTTTATTTTATTATTAAAGTTAGTAGCACGCCTCTAACGCTTAAATATCCTTATTATATAGCTATTACGCGAAGGGCTAGCTATCTTATTAAAATAGTAAGGGGAATTAGGTCGCGAAGTTAAGGAAGACTAGGTTAAAAGTAAAACGTTATAGCGCACGAAGTTAAGCTAAGAAAAAAGAGAAAGCTTAAAAGAGTAAGGTCTAGAAGCTAAGTAAGAAGTAATTTTATATATATAATAATAAGTAAACGCACTAGCGCGAATACACTACTATAGTAACTACTTATAGTAAGGATATAAAATTAGACACGCGAGAACGAAACTAGTAAAAGGTTTATAATAATAAGAGAATTATAAGTAGATAATAAAATAACCACGAAGCTATATAAATCAGACAAGACGCGGAGTTTTTTTTTTTACCCTTAATAGAGGGAAGGAAGGTATATAATAGGCTACGCCTAGTTATTACCTTAAATCCTTAACCCTTAGTTATGCGAACCCTAGATATATAAGTTTAACGCCCGAAGCTTAACTTCGGACTCTCTATCAAATTTATAAGTATTCTTCTAGCACCTTTGGCTCCTTGAGCACCCAGCCCCTTACAGTAGCTGCATCTTCTCAAAGTTAAGCGAGCGCACCTAGAGGTTGATCAGCCCCAAAGGTTAATCAGCCCCGCCAAATCGATCACCTACTTAACACCACCTTTTCTATTAATAATACTTAATTAATATAGGCGATCGCGAAGTAGGTATATAAGCTATTATTATAGATCTTAATTTTAGTATTTTTTCTAGCTAGCGCGTAGCTACGCGAGCCTATAATATTGCGTAATCTATACTATCTACGCGCGTTAATAGAGGCGCGCTAAACTACGCTACTTATTAGTATTAATAGTAATTATCGCTTAATTAAGAGAACTTCCTTATAGACTAGATTATTAATTAGGATATAAAAGGATATCCCCTATTACACGCGTGCACTTAAAAAATAGTAATCTAAATTCTACGCCTTAATAGTAATACCTAGCCTCTTAATAAGTAATAAATATAGAGCTTTATCGCACGAAACCTACGCGTTAATTTAATTATTAGTAAAAAGCTTAAGGCTTCGCGCGCTAAGGCTGCTACTCTTAAATAAATATACGCGTTTTTTAAGCTATTTAAGTCTATTTAAACACGCCTTAATATACGAGTTAAGGATATATAGAATATAAATAAGACTAAAATAGCCCTAAGTATATATACTAACTCTAGGGTGCTCGCATCGAGTAATAAGAAAAAGGCTTATATAAAGTCTCTAAAGAATCGCGAGTAGGTCTTAATAATTAACTATATTTTTATAATAAGGCGGAAACTGCGCTGCGCTGTTATCTTTAAAGATTAAAGCCTATAAATAATATAGTTTCTAGTAAAATTAGTACCTAATTAGCTATATATAATCTTTAAAAATAAATAAATATTAAAAGATATAGGTACTAAGTAGCTATAGCGTATTTATATCTTAAAGATAGTGCTTAATACCTAACAATATTAACTTCTCTTACTTAATAAATATTTAAGCTATATTAATATTACGTTTATATAGCTTTATAAGATTAATAGGATAGAGCTTCTATTTTTACTTTTATATTTAATATACCTCCTATAGCCTCTTAACCTCTCTAGATTCTCTATTATTAAGTTAAAGTATTAGAATTAGATACGTAATTTATTAAGCCTTAACAACGCTACACTAATTAAGAAGAATTAATTTATTAGATATTATTACTTAGCACGAAAGGAAGGCTTATTAGAGAGAGTAATATAAATAAAATAGTAAGTAGTAGGTCTTATACTATATAACCTAAATTAGGTAATTTAGTTATTATAAATGCTTAATCGCCTAACAACACTAGAATAGCCTAATTAATTAATAAATCTAATAGATCTAATATATAGCACGCTATAAAGACCCTAGGATATTTATATTACTTAGTAGGCTTTACTATAGTTAGAAAACCTATCGCGGTCTGCCTACGTATTACTATTAAAAGTAGGCAAGGCTATTACGATAGCTAATACTTACGTAGTAGTATAGGAGGTAGAGATATTATAATTAAACTATTAACTATTAACTCTAAGCTCTACACGGAAGAGAAAGCGCATATAAGTTAATTAAAATTAAAAGTTTATAAATATTAAAGCTATTAAAACTATAATTAATTAAGCTACTACTTATAGAGCTTCTGTATCACGATCTACTGTATTAAATACTACCTTAGCTATTAATAGGGTAGCTACAATACTAAGCTTTATAGACATGTGTACGCAGTTTTAAATATAATATAGCGTTAATCGATTATCGCGACTTTTTGGTGGGTGATCGATTTGGTGGGGCTGATCAACCTCTAGGTGCGCTCGCTTAATCAAGGCGCTAGAAGCAAACCAGAACCAATATGGCTAGCTGGCACAGCCACTTCGGCTGGGGAGAGGGGCGCTTCGCTCGGTTACCGCCTTGGTGTGCTGTGCCTTGGAAAGCTGCCTTAATCGCCCACCCGCGACCACAATCTATCCCCCGCTTTTGTTGTCCCAACATTTCGTAGCCGCCTACCATAGTTCCAGACAGCACCTCGCCCCGAATCGTTTGCATTCTCTACCCTACCGCCCCGGAGGCGATATTGTAGCGATGCGACTTCTTCACTACGATGATTCTAAGATACTCGTGTTAACAGACTTCAGCGGGAAGACTATTCCGCCATATGCTATTCTTTCGCATAGATGGGGGTTTTCTGAGGTTCTCTTCGAAGATATTAGAAGCGACACCTATAAAGAGAAGGAGGGTTATCAAAAGATCGAGTTCTGCGCCGAACGGGCGGCCCAGGATCAGCTACCGTACTTCTGGATCGACACATGCTGCATTGATAAATGGAACCTATCTGAGCTTTCGAAATCAATCAACTCGATGTATCGTTGGTATAAGAATGCGATAAAATGCTACGTATTCCTATCGGACGTTTCAGTATCCACTACGACAGGTATACCCCAGCGAAGTGACTGGGAGGCATCCTTTCGGGACAGCCAATGGTTCACTCGAGGTTGGACACTTCAGGAACTTATTGCTCCGGTATCAGTCGAGTTCTTTTCTTCGGAAGGACGGCGAATAGGCGATAAACGATCCCTCGAGCAGCTGGTCTATGAGATTACTAGTATTCCGGTCGAGGCGTTGCGGAACTGTCCATTAGACGGATTTACTATATCCGAGAGAATGGAATGGGCCGAAAATCGCAAGACAACTGAAGAAGAAGACAAGGTATACTGCCTTCTTGGACTTCTCGATATCTTCATGCCTGCCTCCTATGGCGAGGGAAAGGAGAAAGCGTGGAGAAGACTCCAACTTGAAGTGGAAGCAGCCAATGGCGCCCCATTCATTATTCCGTTTTCCCGGAACGATCATTTCGTGGGCCGGGAGTCACAGCTTGCGGGGCTGGAAGCAAAGCTCTTCGGAGGTAAGCAAACTACCATGATTGCGATAACAGGACCAGGAGGAACAGGTAAATCGCAGCTAGCGCTCGAGCTTGCGTACCAAACAAGACAATTGATCAAGAACTGCTCGGTCTTCTGGATTGATGCAAGCGACATAGACAGTATCTACCAATCGTATGCGAGTATTGCCCAAAAGCTCGACGTTCCTGGTTGGGATGATGAGAAGGCAGATATCAAGCAGCTAGTAAAACAACATCTGAGTAGGAAGGGTGCAAGACAGTGGTTGCTCGTTTTTGACAACGCGGATGGCATACACCTAGGGTCCAGCGGGTTGTCTACAGCACGGGCTGCCGACTTGCTCGATTACGTACCACAGTCCGAACGATGTTCTATCGTCTTCACAACCACCAACAGCGACACAGCTGAGAGGCTGGCATCGCAGAATATTGTAGAGCTAGGGGGAATGGCACCAGATACGGCTGAAAGAATGTTGGGAAACTATTTGAATACTCCCGTTTCAGGGAGTGAGCAGCAGGAGGCGAAGCTTTTGCTACAAGAGCTATCGTATCTTCCCCTGGCCATTGTCCAAGCAGCCGCCTATATCAATACCAGAAACATCACACTGCGAGACTACCGGTCACAATTACTCAAGCAAAAGGAGGAGGCTCTCGAGCATAGTGGCGAATTATCAGAGGGCAAGCTCCAAGAATACGGTCCAAAAGGTCCGGTAACTACCACCCTTCTCATCTCCATGGACCAGATCCGCGGTAGTGATTCTCTAGCAGCAGACTATCTATTCCTTGCGGCTTGTGTGGACCGAAAAGACATCCCGGTCGATCTTCTGGAAGCATCCTCACATCGTGAAAGGGAAGATGCGATAAAAGTTCTCAACAGCTACGCGCTTGTTACCAGGCGGCCTGCCGAATCCGCACTCGATCTCCACCAGCTAGTACATGGTGCTCTACGGCAGTGGCTCCAAAAGCAGGAGAGGCTCGACCAATGGACCCAACATGCTATTGCACGGCTACTAAGGGTGTTCCCTGACGATAATCACGGTAGTCGAAGCAAATGGAGACGACTACTTCCCCATGCCAAGTATGCTTTGTCACATAGCCCCCGTGAACAAGAGGGCGCGTATAGGATGACCCTGGTATGGAAATGCGCCATGGCACTGCTTAGTGACGGACGATACAACGAGTCAGAAGAGCTGTTTGAGCAAGTGATGGAGACGAGCTTGAGGGTGCTTGGGGAGGAGCATCCAGACACGCTGACCAGCATGGCCAACCTGGCGTCAACGTACAGGAATCAGGGCCGGTGGAAGGAGGCGGAAGAGCTGTTTGAGCAAGTGATGGAGACGAGCTCGAGGGTGCTTGGGGAGGAGCATCCTTCCACGCTGACCAGTATGTCCAACCTGGCGTCGACGTACAGGAATCAGGGCCGGTGGAAGGAGGCGGAAGAGCTGCAAGCGAAAGAGTTGCAAATTTGCTCGAGGGTGCTTGGGGAGGAGCATCCAGACACGCTGACCAGCATGGCCAACCTGGCGTCGACGTACAGGAATCAAGGCCGGTGGAAGGAGGCGGAAGAGCTAGAGGTGCAGGTGATGGAGACGAGAAAGAGGGTGCTTGGGGAGGAGCATCCAGACACGCTGACCAGTATGGCCAACCTGGCGTCGACGTACAGGAATCAGGGCCGGTGGAAGGAGGCGGAAGAGCTGTTTGAGCAGGTGATGGAGACGAGCTCGAGGGTGCTTGGGGAGGAGCATCCTTCCACGCTGACCAGTATGGCCAACCTGGCGTCGACATACTGGAATCAGGGCCGGTGGAAGGAGGCGGAAGAGCTGGAGGTGCAAGTGATGGAGACGAGAAAGAGGGTGCTTGGGGAGGAACATCCTTCCACGCTGACCAGTATGGCCAACCTGGCGTCGACGTACTGGAATCAGGGTCGGTGGAAGGAGGCGGAAGAGCTGGAGGTGCAAGTGATGGAGACGAGAAAGAGGGTGCTTGGGGAGGAGCATCCTTCCACGCTGACCAGTATGGCCAACCTGGCGCACACGTGGAAGTCCCAGAGCCGGAATAAAGATGCTATATCGTTAATGCAAAAGTGCTTCGAACTACAGAAGCGGATCCTTGGTCGCAACCATCCCGACATAGCGACTTCGCTCAAAACTCTAAAGGGGTGGCGAATGAAGAATTTGTAGATTTGGATGTAACGCTGCTTTTATTTCGTTGAATATAAAGCTAATGCCCATACAGAACAGATCAAGCTGTGTAAGCCTGATTATTAGTGATACTTAATAGCAATGAGTGAATTGCCACTAGATTTTGCCACCACATGCAGGGAGGGCGGCCGACCCGCTCTGGACACAGGGTTGTGGGGTGGCGAATTCTGTAAGAGGTGAGTTGGTTGAGTGGAGGCATGGCCAAGGTTGAGTTGAATAGCAAGGCTGCGGGGCACCGCCGCAAGTATGGCAGCCACTAAATTGCGGGGTACATTGTAGTGATTATGTGGCTGTTTTGCACTAGCCAGGACTAGTAATCGTTCTAGTTAGAGGTACTAATTAGGGTGGCGACCCTGCATGAATTTGCGTGCGATAGCTAATATAAGGTTAGTAATAACTCCTAAGCATCGTAGTAAGATTCTAAGGCTAAGATAACACTGTTATAAGTATTATAAAGTAGTAAGAGCTTAATAGTAGTACTATAGGGAAGGAACGCTATTTCGCTAAAGAATAAGGCTCTCTATAAATTAGGCGCGAAGACGACAATGCGTAACGTAATTTTTAAATTAAAGGGGTCCTAGATATTTAACGATAGCTATAGAATATAACTTATAAAGAGCTCTCGTAAATATTAACATATGCACAGGTTTTGAGTTGCTTAAAGGTAAAGTACCGCTTATATTTCTCGGCACGGGGTGTTTGTCGACCTGTAGTAACGGACGTTAATAATATAATAATTAAGAATTAATATTTACTACTAAATATCTTAGAGGTATAAGACCGACTCTTATAAGTAAAAATCTTTATAATTATAGATCTATAAGATAGATACCACCTTGTACGCATTAAAGAAGGTAATAAGTAAAAAATATTATTTAAAACACGCTATAGACTATTTAAATATATAATTATACCTATTAGACTTACTAACGCACTAGCAATTTTTTAAGCACTTATTAATAATGTCTTACGTAACTATCTAGACATATTTATTATTACCTATATAGATAATATCCTTGTCTTTTCTAAAAACGAATTAGATTACGTATCGCATGTACAGATAGTACTAAAAGCACTAGACTAGGTACACCTATAGATTAAGCTAAAGAAATACAAATTCCATGTAAGGAAACTAGAATTTCTAGGATACATTATTAGCATAGAAATAATATAAGTAAGCCTAGATAAGATTAAATGCGTAAAGAACTGGCCACGACTAAAAAGGTAAAAGATATTTTAAAATTCTTAGGATTTTATAAATTTAATAGGTAATATATTACGGACTATGCAAAAATCATAATACTTCTAATATATTTTATAAAGGATATACTATTTATATAAATAGCAGAGTATAGAATATTATTTTAACTTTTAAAAACTACATGCATTATGCCATCCGTGCTAGTATACTTTAGGAATAATAAACCTCTATAATTAAAAATTAACGCTAGTAACCGTGCTATAGGTACACGTACAAAATAATTCTAAAATAAGTATTAGTATCTAATAGCCTACTACTTACCCAAACTAAATAACGCGGAATTATAATATAATATATATAATAAAGAAATCTACGCGATTATAAAAGTACTTAAATATTAAACAATTTATGCATATAGCTATTTAGAGCTTATAATCTTTACAGATTATAAGAATCTTTTGAAGTTTATAACTATAAAAGAACTAACACTACGTCAGGCAAGATAGGCAAAAGTTATAGGATAGTATAAATTCAAGATTATACATACGCCAGATAAGGAAAATAGACAAGCAAACGCCCTAAGCAGGCGTATAAACTTAGCAGACAATAAGATTAAAATATACTTTATTATTCTGCTACAAAACGATAAAGGATTATTAGAACCTATAGTAAAACTTAACTAACTCTTTATTATAACACGAGAAGTACCTAAAGAATAATAAAATAAAGTTAGACGATAATACTATAATAACCCTGCATATAAATACCTAGAAGTTATAAAAACAATAGAACTTGTCTATAGGAATTACTTATTTAGAGAAATAAAAAAAGTAATCACGAAATATATCTAAAGATATATAAACTACTAACGAAATAAGCACGCCACATATCTTATGTACAAAGAGATCTAACCGATCTATATATTTACGGTACTATAGAAAGACATTACTATAGACTTTATAATTGGACTACCTTAGTTAAAAGGCCTATTAAACGAAATAAGATACAATATTATATAGTAATTATTTATTAATCTACTAAATACATAGAATTCCTACCTTATTAGAAAATAACTATAGCTAAAGAACTAGCATTCCTTATCCTAGACTAATTTATACGATACTACGGTATTCTAAAAATAATTATTAGCAATAGAGACAAACTCTTTACCTTAAACTATTAGATAACGCTTATAGCACTTATTAGAACAAAAAGAAAGTTATCTATAGTATATTATTTACAAACAGACGGACAAATAGAACGTACGAATTAGATAATTAAAACGTATCTACGCATCTACTGTAACAACAAGAAGAATAACTAGATTTCCCTATTACCTATAGTATAACTAGCATATAATAACAAGGTATTAGTAGTAACTAGATACACACTATTCTGTATAAACTACAAAAGACACCTATATCTCTTTAATTAAGTATTTCTTATAATAATTAGAATAGAAAAAGTCATTAACATGGCAGAAACTATAAAGAAGATACACGAATAACTCTAAGAGAATTTTAAAAAAGCTTAATAGTAAAGCATCTCTTATATAAACTAAAAATAAATAATGGCACCTTAGCTAAAGAAGGGGGATATGGAAGATCTACTTATAAACAATCTTTAAACTTAGAAGAAGAAATACAAGAAACTAGACTATATTAAGGTTAAACTATTTTTTATTTCTAAACAAGTATTACTAGTTAACTATTAATTTGAACTGCTACTAGATGTAAAGATACACCTAGTATTTTATATTAACTAATTAGAATCCGTAGACCCCGAGACCCTAGTAGAAATAACCTTTTATTACTAACCTAAGGAAGAAAATAAATTCAAAGTTAAATAGATACTAGAGTATATAGATTAGCCACGCACATATCTTATTAAGTAAAAAGACTACTTATATAGTAAGAACACTTAGGAACTGGAAGAGTACCTATAAAACTATTAATAAAAGATTTAGTAATACTATTAGAATATATTTAGGAACTTAAGGTAATACTTTTAGCAATCGCAGGATCCCGCATACTAGGATTAAAAAGAGGAGGATAAACCGCCTAATTTAAGAAAGAAATACTAGCTATTATTTTACTCTCTAACTAAATAATATCTTAACTAAGATTCTTAAAACTCTCTAATTATTTAATTTCCTTAATAAACTATGTTAAATCTGTTAACAATTTATTCTTACGATCTTTAAGCAACTACTTTTACTTTAATAAATAATGTTTTTTCACGAGTAGCCTATAGCATTACTATAGCTACTTCCTCTTTTATAGTAGTAGCCTCTGCTAATTACTTTAGACGATTAACATTAGATTTAATACGCGAAAAATTAGGAACTATAGGATCTACTAACTCGCTGTCAGGGACATTCTTGACCCCCACAAAAGGCGACCCTCGGAGATCCTCCGGATCTCTCTCGGGCCTCCACCGGAGCTGCCCCGGCTCAGTCACGTGGTGTAGTCTATATATTCCTCTATAGACCCTTTGACATCTGGCAAGGATTTGTCTAATATATACGTTTACCCTGATCTGAATTGCCTGCTATAAAGTGCCTTACAATTCAAATCCTTCCCCCCTCCTTTTTTTAAAAGGGAGGTAGTTAATTTAGGATCACCCTCTAAACTACTCTCTCCACGATAACACCTTGTTACCTATCTAACGAGTTACCGCGATGCCTCTAAAGATAGTAAAGGAGATAACGGCGAGCCTATAAATAAGAAAGGGTAAGCAACGCAAGGAGTCCTTAAAGACTAGTAGCCATGTTACTAAGTTTAACATAGAGGATAAGGCAGGAGATAACTTTAAGTAATTAAATTATTAACTCTCTTATAAAGGCGTAGGAGCGGAATTTCCCTAGAGGGCGTAATACCTAGGGGACGGCCCTGCCCCTAAAGGCGCGAGTTAGCGTCCTTATAGCCTAAGCGGTGGCTAAGTCGCAGAGCGACCGAAAAGCGGAACCCACAAAACCTCCGCCACTGAGAAAGGGAACACTGGCCCCGAGCGGCCAACTCCCGGACCAGCATTAGGCAGCGCCCGGCCTTAGAGTGGGCTGAGGCCCTAAGGCGAAGGCTAAAGTGAGGTAAACACTCCCACTTTAGGCCTAAGCCAGTATCCTACTCTGACTATAGGCCCTGCCATACCCGTAGCATTGGGTGCAACACCGTCTATAACTAATATTATTAATTAACGATTAATAAAGTTACTAGACGCTTAGGACTAAGATACTCCCCTTAAGGAAATCTCACGGCTCTAATAATAGTTAGAACTAGTTAGGAGTATGATGACCCTAACAACTATAGCGGCTCTAACCTATAACTAGGTACGTTCCGCTTAGGAGGAAGCCTCTTGAACGTTAGGCGCTCTCTAAAAGGTCTCCCTGTAGCCTAAGCTGGATACGGAGAACCGCCCTCCGCATGCTGCTAGGGTGGAATAGTGGCGTTATAATATAGACTCTACCTTTGAGATGGTGCAGATCTTTGATGATTTGGTTACCAGGACCTGTTAGATTCTGAGCACGATCTAATACGCAATACACCGCGACCTGGTTAAGAGAAAGATTAAGGACGGAATAGTTATAACGTAGGCAGATCTCTATTAGGAAGTCGCCGCATTAGTTTAAGACCTTGTCTTAATAAAGTTTAATAACTTCCTTAAGTTCTTTAATCTTAGTTAGAAAGATATAGATAGTGTGGACTTATTCCTCCTATATCTAAGTAATAAGAAGTCGCTTCTTAAGAGAAGCTTCTTTATCTACCTAGATAGCTCTTTTAACAAACCTCTAAAGATTGTCTTCGTGTGGGCTAAGGCCTCTAAATCCATTCGCCATGAGGTGCAAAGGCTGATGGTGTTAAAAGACGACTAAGACTAGTCTACTTTTAAACGCAACCTAAAGTCTGCTAAAAAGGCGCTAGAGGCTAGTAAGCTAGCAAGGACTAAGGTAGTAAACCAGAAGAGAACTGCTTCGTAAGCCTAGATAAAACCCCCTTCCTAATAAAAAAGGTCGGACTAGAAGTAATCTTAAAGCTCTTGATCTAGGACCCCTGTAATAGCTAATAGCAGTCCAACCCTAGGCTATAGTGAGTCCAAAGGAGACAAGCCTCGCTCTAATTCTAGAGAATTAGCTAATAGCAAACACAAAGGCGGCCGTCACCCCCAGAGCCAATAGGCCTATTAGAAATAAAGGGGCGGAGGACCAGCGACTGGCAGTAATATTACTTAAGGCCTAAGCTAAGATAACTAGGGGAAAGGTAGTCCTTAATTACGAATTTCTCTTAATTATAATTAGGGAAATACTCTAACGGGAAGTTCTTACGCATCGCGGTTAAGGTTCTTATATATAGTAATAACCCTAACCTAACGTAGTTTCGAGTCTTGTACGATAGCGGCGCGGAGCTAAACCTAATTAGCTATTCTATAACGACTAAAGCTAGGCTGAAGCAAAGCCTAAGCTAGGATAGATCTATAGCAACGTTTATTAATAATAATAAACTAACGTTAGGCAACGCATATAACTTAATAGTAAGTTATTATAACTCTCGCGGAGTTAGTAAAGTTATTAGACTAGAACGCTTCTAGTCTACTAATTTTAAGGGCTACGACCTTATACTAGGCTATTCGTGGCTGTAGGCCGCAGACCCCAGAATCCGGTTTACCACTAGGACGTTTGAATGGTGGGAGGACGACGAGAAGGCAGAACGCATTTAGCTAGTAGACGCCCCTACCCTTCTCTTAGATATTGCCCTAGGCGAGCAGGCATATGTGCTACAGCTAAGTTAAATAAGGTTCTATCCTCTAGGACTAGAAGCACGAACCGAACTCGTAATAAACCTTCTCTAGAAGAAACCTAGACTGCCACTAGTCCCCTCCTAAGCGGGAGGCGATGTGGCCTAAAACGCAGAATATTTTTAGAATAAGGGAGTACTATAGTTAAAGTAATAGGCGATAAGATTAATTAACTACTTAAGAAAGTGTGTTAAGGATTACCTTACCCTTACTTAGTTGCCGGAAGCCACGGTATATTGGATGGTAGCTTTTATATATAAAGCGACGCCGCGCCGCGCTACTAGTCCTCTAGTAACTACTCGTGGGTAACCCGAGGATGGCACCAAATACGTACCAAGTCTGGACAATGAATTTGACCCGGACAAGATAAAGTACGTACCTGAAAAGCTGCACTATTATTAGGTTAATTTTAGTAAAAAGCAGACCTGGGTCCTGCGACCTAATAGTAGCACTAATTACGCGATCGATATTAAGCTAGGGGGAAAGATCCCGAATGCTCTAATTTATAACCTCTCTAGAAAGGAGCTAAAACTTCTTCGGGAGTACCTCGATACGGCACAGGACAAGGAGTAGATCTAGAAACGCCTATAGGCTAATGTCTAGAAATACGTCCGCTATTATGCTTCTTATTAGTTGAATAAGATTCGCAGGCATAAGCTACTAGGGTTGCTAGAACCACTCCTACTGGCCACTAAGCCCTGGAAGTACTTCTCTCTGGACTTTGTAACCGAGCTTCCAGAGTCCATAGATAAGCGAGGGAACCAGTACAACGCTATACTTGTCCTTATTAACTAGTTTACAAAGTATTTCTAGTACCTTTCTATTAATAAGATAATTACGTTCTAGTAACTAGCTAAGCTACTACTGTAATAGGCTTTTTTAAAGACTAGAGCTCTCGCTTCGCTGGTTACTAACCAAGGGTCCGTCTTTACAAGCTAATTCTAGGCTAACATATGCTACTATCTAAAGATCTAGAAGCACTTGTCCACAGCGTTCTACCCTTAAATAGATAGTTAGATAGAATATTAGAACCAAGAGATAGAGTTATACCTGCGGATCTATATAAACTATAACTAAAATAACTAGGTAGAGTTACTACTATATACTAAGTACGCGTATAACTTAAAGAAGCACGCCGTAACTAGCTTCGCACCTATTAAATTAGTATTTAAGACTACTCCTACTACGTTTAATAAGGTACCTAACGAGCACTAGCTTCGCAAACTAGACCCCTTACTTTAAGATAGCCTAACCTACTCTAGATAGTTAAAGGACCTGCGTTGGCAGGTCGTCGCACGGATAGAGGAATAGTATAATAGTTAGGAAATAGTAGTAGCGAGTTTACGCCACGCTTAGAAATAGTACTAATAGTAGTATAATAAAAAGCGAATCCCCGCACACTTCTCCCTAGGCGATAAAGTCTTACTTAATCGCAAGAATATTGCCTCGACGAAGCCATCGAAGAAGTTTAACTATTATTACCTTAGGCTATTTAAGGTAGTTAAAAAGGTTAGAAGGCTAGCCTACCTGCTTAAATTACCCCTAGCGATGTTAAAGATACACCCTATATTCTATATATTGCTACTAGAGCCATGGCGAGCACCCCTTCTGTTAAAGTACTTTCGCCCTAGACCTATTAACGTCCTGGACTACAACGGAGTAGACTACTATAAAGTGGAAGGAATCCTTTATTATAAGACAGTAATAAGAGGTCTCTAATACCTTGTAAAATAGCTAGGATAGTCTAATAAAGACGCGACGTGGGAAATTACATTCTATCTTAATAGCTATAAGGAAATCCTTAAAGAATACTAGCGTTCCCCTAAGGACGTTACCCGAAAAGGGAACGGCACAGGGCCGGGACGGCCCTAGCGCAGGAAAGGGGGATATTAGAGAATAAGAATCTTTATAACTAAGTTATGCAGGAAAGCCCTCTATATATTACTAAAGGTAATAGGCAAGGCGCGCACATATTATAAGCATATAAAAAGTAGTTATATAAGTAGATTAAATTCCTTAAGACTATAAATTCTATATACACAAAACAGGGGCTCTAGCTTATAGATAAAGTAGCCTAGAAGCTAAGAGAACTAACTAACCTAGCCCGTCTTAAGACCTAAGGTAAGCCGCGACACCCCTAAGGGGAGTTAGTAGACTTACACACTTTAGTCCTGCTTAGGGCTAGGCTAGAAAGGATCTTCTTGGATAACGCTTCTTAGTTAAGACTTTATAGGGCTCTCTAGCCCTTGCCTATTAGGCACATAAGCGCTAAAATAGTACTAACGCTTACCGTAGTTGCTTGCCTCGCTAGTGTAGAAAAAGTGCTCCTAAGTTAGGTTAATAATAATATTATTAAGAGCGCCCAAGCTAGCCGAGCCAATCCCTAACTATAGAAATAGTTAGGAAAGTCCTCGGACAGACAGCGGGAAGTAGTAGGGTTACTATAATAACATACCTTAAACCGCTTTAGGTTCTGCTTAGCAGAGAACTGGCGAGCCTTTTAAAAAGCGACCTTAAAGCCCTTATACGCAGGTTGCTCTACTAACTACTTATGCTCCTTTATATCGACGTTAAAGGCGTCCCGCAGGCTACGCATATAAATAAACGCGTCGTTTTAAGCCTTCTAGGCCGCGTGCTTATAGTTAGCTAGTAATAGCTCTAGAAGGTTATCTGTAATACCCTTAGCCTTGCGTAATTTAAGATAGGTGGTGGTCTTATCACTCGCACGCCTTACAAGGAAGTAAAAGATATTTATTACGCGACGAAACTGCGGCTTAGGCTAGAAAGGGGTTAGAGACAACCTTAGGAAGCCTTTGGCACGAGGACGATCACTAACTAATAAATATTTAGAGATCTTCGCGAAAGTGCAGCACTCGCATATAGAGCTTGTTAAGGCGCGCCACTTACACATAACGCCTTACTAAAGAAATAGCACACGCATAAAGCTACCTAGCGTCCTATTAAGAGCACTCTTACTTAACGTTATAAGTAATACAAGGCATGGTTTACACCTAAAAAAATTAGCTAATAAAATGGCGAAGTAGCAGAAACTACTCGCTATAACACTAGTATTAAAGCTTATTATAGCTAAACTAGAGTTGGCTGCGCCTCCAGATTAGGCGGTATAGTAAGTAAGAAGGCTAATAGAGAAGCGCTAAACACGCTTTTAAGCTTAATAAGGTTAATTTAAGGCATAATAAAGAAGTAGTAACTAAGGTAGAATAGGCAAAGTTAGAGTATAATAATAAGAGAAGTAAAAAAGGGATATTAAAGGAAGCCTAAACACAAAAAAGGGCTTACCTTTATACCTACCTTTGCATCCTAAACTTAAATGCGCATCTACTTACCTAGCTAATGCTAACGCCTTACCAGCCGCGCTTTAACGCCTGCCCGTTTAACCCACTTTAATTCTAAAATATTATAGTGTTATAAATATACTAGTTAGGCAATAGTTGCTAAAGAAATTTACTTAGTAATTAAAGTAAGGTAATTACCTGCTAATTACATAGTAATTACCTATTGTGATTATATCTCCTAAGCGAGATATGTAACGGACGTAAGGCGGATAGTAACTACCCTCCCTTTAGAACCTAGTAGGCCTAGTATTACTAAGCTAGTAATAGGCTTGCGTAAACTACTTAGGGCGTAAGGCGCTTTTTTTAATACGGGTTTCTCTAACGGCGAGTTTTCCTAGAGTTTAGTAATTTACATAAGCACGTAATTGCCGCGGCGACAACCTAACGCGACGCCGTAGCTAATCTACCACTACTCTGTAGAGGGACATAGGCTAGCATAGCGGACTTAGGACAAGTCCTTCTTTAGGAGGGGGGGCAGTTGTCAGGGACATTCTTAACCCCTATAAAAGGCAACCCTCGGAGATCCTCCGGATCTCTCTCGGGCCTCCACCGGAGCTGCCCCGGCTCAGTCACGTGGTGTAGTCTATATATTCCTCTATAGACCCTTTGACATCCGGCAAGGATTTGTCTAATATACACGTTTACCCTAATCCGAATTGCCTGCCACAAAGTGCCTCACACTCGCATTTCATAATACTACTCTTATAATAATTTTTGTACTAAACTTTTAAAGATAATATTTTACATACGAGACCCTGCTTCGCGTAGTACTTATATGTAACTATTATACCCTAACTAATAGTATTTATTTAATCTTTAATAGAATAATAATAGATAGTAATTTAAGAGAGTATGAGTTAATGCATAAGGACATGCAGAAGAAAGAGGGGAGGTAATATTATAATCTTATCTTTAATAGAACGACATTAGACACTTTATAATAAAAGGTAGCGCTATTGTCCTACGAAGGATTATGTAATGTCCCACGATATCCCACACGCCAAGACTATAGGACATTGGGATCACGTGACTGTACCATAGAATCCCACATGTGCCACGTTTAGGATAGTATGGAACCATGGGATATTATAGGATTAGTTATGTATATAGAAACGCTAAGTATAATACTCGTATTTAACCTATTTTTTAATTTATTATTTAGATTTAACTTAGGCTCTTCTTAATTTAATTATACTATAAATACTTTTAATACTAACACTTATTAATAAGAGCAAGCTATTAATATATCCCTTACTTATATTACTAACGCTCTTGCCCGAGAACCAACCCTAGATCCCTTCTAGACTAGCTACCTATAGGGGCTTAACATCTTCTTTCGTAAGCGTTATATTTTATTATTATAGAAACTATTTAGTTTCCTTACTATTCTTAATTGTTTTAAAGGTTTTTTAAAATACTTTTTTAAGATTTCTTCTTAACTTCCTTTTCTAAGTAGATAAGATTACTTAGACCGCCTTTTAGCCTAATTCTTAGTCTCGCCTAAAACTTAATTTTATTTTTTAATACTATTATCCCTGCCTTTATTTTAGACATTTTTATCTAGCTAGATTTTTTTCCTTAATAAGACAGTTATTATAGAGCCTCCTTTAGGCCCTAATAAAAGCTAATTTAGGGGATGTCGTAATAGAATTCTACTAGAAGTGTTTTATTAAAATTTTAGTATAGCTTAGTAAACTTCTTTAAAAGTTTAATATAGTAGCTTAGTTAAAGTCCTTACGAGATTACTAAGTTCTTTAGAAGTAGTTTTTTTACTATACTGGGTATTCTACTTTCTTGCCTCTATAAGACTACGTTTTTTATATATATTATCTATACTATACTTCTCTTCCCCCTCTTTTATTATAATTACTTCGGACTAAGCGTTATTAGTAATTTAGCAAAAAAAAAAAAAAAAAAAGGGGGGGGGGGGGTAATAAGGCTAACTTTAGCCTATTTACGTAGAATCTTAAGTGTATCTTTGGCGGGATATCTAGTTTTACTATATAAGAGTTTATTACCTTTCTTATAGTAAACTTTCCTTACTTTTAGTTGCGCTTTTTACATAGACGCTAGTTTTAGAGGTAGTCTTTATACTTTAGCTATACTTTATTTTCTTTCTTTAAAATTAGAGTATTTTTACGTTAATAGTTTACTAAGCACCATTATTCTTATTAGGCTATTATTATTATTATCTAAGTTAAATTAAAAATCTTTTTAAACTTCTTTATTATTATCTTCGCGGCCTTTTTTATATCAGTTCTAAGCTTTAAGGCTAATTTCTATGCCCTAAAGTTCTTAACTAGTTTAATATTCTAGCTATAGGATAGGAAAAACAGGCTAACTCTTCTTAATATAGCTTTTTACACTTGAATAGCTATTAAGCTATAGGAAGCCACTTTATTTAGTTATCTTATTATTAGTTATAATATACCTAAAGATAGACTTTAAAGATAAAGTTTATTTATTTTATTTACCTATTTGTTTCTAAGTGCTTTGCTATAGATACTCTTCAGTTAATATCTACATGTTTATAGAGTGTAGTCTAAATTTCGCTCACGAACTATCCCCCGCGGTGTAATATAATAGAGGAGGGGTAGAAGTAGTCTACTACTTAGTATTAAAAAATTACTATTATAACTATAGGTATATTAAGGTTTAAGATATTAATAAGTTTAGGTTCTTCACTAAGTATTTTTATAATTACTATAATATTCGTGCAGCTATTACTCTTAGGTAATATATTAATAAAGTCTATTATAATGTCCTTCTATTCTTAATTAAGTAATAATAAGAACTTTAGCAGGCCCTGTTTTACTTCTCTCTGTAGTTTAGTGCTTTTAGAAATATTATAGTTTTTAATTTACTGCCCTAATTAGTTTGATATCCTTAGAAAAAAGTAGTTTTAAGTGAGGATCTTATAGGTATTTTCTCATTTTAAGTATTTTAAAGCTAGGGAACTATGCATGACTATTATTAGCTTCATTTATAAAAGTGCTAATTCTAGTACCTATTATTTTAACTTATAGTATAGGTACCCTTAGTTATCTATACTATATTCTAAGATACTAATGGATAACTTTTACTTAGGTTTAAACTTTCTAAGACTGTTCTTAATATAGGCCTTTATTTTGCTATATACGCTATCTTTATTATATTCTACCTCTTATTATATAGTATTAAAGTCTAATTTGCGTCGTTTGGCAGGGTTATTGCCTCCTTAAAGGATTAATATAGGTAGTTTAGGACGTGTTAAATAAGCGAGCACTTGGTTTTTATTTACTTTAGTATAATTAAGTTTAGCTATAGTAGTAGGTATTTAGGGGGCGAAAGACTTTACGCTATATTTTTAATAGTTTTTAAAAAAAAGTATAAAGTGCTTTAACTTTAATGTATTATTTTTACTATTCTTTAGTAAGTCTTAGTCTCTCTAGAAGAGAGTATTCGTCCTAGAGTTCATTAATCCTGGTCTATATATAAACGTTATATTAATATAGCTAAGTATATCTGTCTACTAAACGTGTTGTTTGCCTAACCTTTATTTAGTAGTAAAATACGTAAGCTACTTATAATTAGAATAGATCATAAGGGGCTTTATTACTTAATATATATAGTCTTACATATTTATATATTTAATTACTACGAGCATCGCGTTAATATAAATAGTATAATTATATTTCACTAGGCCATTCTTTACTAAAAAGTAAGTACCTAAACGTAAAATCCTATTATTATCATACTAGGAGAATTATCCCCTAATTAACTAGCTAAAGGCGTCTACTTCTAGTACTAATTCTTATTTAAGACTAAAGTAGGCTAGTGTAAAATCTATATAGAACGCTATCTTTAGAAAGTTTAAAACGTACTACTACTCTTATCCCTAAATAAATTCTACTTCTTTACTAAGTAGCTATATCAAACGGCTTACTATACTAGAGAAGTTTTATATAAATTTCTAATAAAAGTTTATAAAATTTATAAAACTCTAGACTTTCTTTACTAAACTTAGTAGTTCTTATTCTTAAATTATTTAAACTTTATCCAGGTCTATGCTTACGTCCTTATTAATTTCTATAATAAATTTAAGGTATTTAGTTATTTTAACGGAAAACTTAAATTTCTTAATATTTAAATATAATCCTGCGGCTTTTAAATTCTAGATTAAGCTAGCGCATATAGTCACCGCCCACATAGGGTTGCCGCCCACCCCACCAAAACGCGACACCTGCACAAAACACGCGATTTCTCAACAACGCCTATTACAATTGCCATGTAATACACATAGACTGTAGAGTAGCTACTGCTGTAGCTACTGCTACTGTCTCTGCAGCTCCCTCTATAGTATATCTACTTTGCTAAGCTGCTGAGGCCTCAGCTGCGCGCATCGCCTCCCTGATAGTCTCTACCTCTGCAAAGCGTTAATTTGGATCTACTCGAACGCGCTTTCGAGGACGCTGAGAGCTAGTAGTCTCTAGCTACTGTTCAAGGCGTCTTTTCTCTGATTCAAGCCCTGCAGCTCGAGTATTTGCAGCTGCTAGCGCCTTACCTGCTTTTTGCAGGAGAAGTCTTGTCTTGCGACCTAGGTTCTCGCAGCTCTGCACCTCGCGCTGAGCCAAGTATAGATCTCTAGGGCCTTGAGGAGTAGAGAAGAAGCTCTGAGGCTGCTGCTGAGGCTGCTGCTGATGCGTAGGCGTAGTAGGCCTCTGAGAGAGCTGCGACGAGCTGAGTACCTGATTGATGTTGAGCGGGCAGATACCAGCAGCCTGCCAGCCAGCTCGAATTACACGCTCTGTAAAGCCTTCCTCCCTAGCTTGATAGTAGCAGGCAATAAAGCGCTCCTTCTTAACAGGCGCGGCATCGTTAAGCGATACGAGCTCCTAGATCTAGCGTTAGTAACTAGACTTAATAACAGAGAAAGGAGCAAGATCTAGCGGCTATAAGACGTGCGAGGTATGCGCAGGTAGGTATAAGAGTTTAACTCGATACTATTTATAAAGCTAGAGAAACTTAATATCAATGTGGCTGCCATAGCCGTCAAGAATAAGGAGTCGGTACTGGCCATTACCTACAGCCGTCTCAGGTAGAAATATGCGCTGCAGCCACTCAACACCTATCGCATTTGACGTCTATCCGTTCTCTGAGGTTGTATAGATCCAGTCAGGTACGTAGGACGAGGGGAACCAGGTTGTTTGTAGGCTCTAGCCCTTAAAGATGACTGCGCAGCGTAGTTTCCGCCCTATTGCTAATACAGACTTAATTATAGAGACCCACTCGCGATTCTCTGGAGAGCAAATATAAGCCTTCTTTTTCTAACTACTAGAGAGTACTCTAGTGTTCGTACATACCCCTAGGGCAACGCCGGTCTCGTCCATATTATAGGTATTCTCCGCCCGTACGTTGAGCCGCCGTCTAGTCTGCTCATAGAGCTCTAGGAAGGCACGCACCTGCTCTGGAGTCGCTACATCAGCTCTCTGAGCCTCTAGCTTTCTGCCGACTACTGAGGCGATGCGTGGCTGTCGGCGGATAAAGTGTGAGATCCAGAGCTTGCCTACAGGCTGGTTGTCGCCATTCATACGCAGGATTCGATTGGCCATTTCTCGGGCGCGAGCGTGGGAGGGAGGGCAGGCGCGCGCGTCTTCTTCAAGGATCCACTCTACTAGGAAGTCCTCCTGTAGAGGAGTTAATCGCTGCTAATTTTGATGGCAGACTGCGCTGTTTGTCGCGCTACCTAGCCGGCCACGTAGGGTAGATTAAAGGATATTGTAGGCTTTTACCACAGCGCGTAGGCTTGGATAAACGCCAGCATTAAAATCGCTGATAGCTAATTGTATAGATTCTTCGCGGGGGTCCATTTTAATAAGCGTTGTGGAGAGATATCGCGTGTTTTGTGCAGGTGTCGTGTTTTGGTGGGGTGGGCGGCAACCCTATTTGGGCGGTGACTATATGCGCTAGCTTATAGTACGTACTTTCTCTTTACAGTCTTTTTAGCTACCATTAAAGAAGATAAAAGCTTTTTTTATATACGCTAAGTAGTAGTTATTAGGGTACTTTTTTAGTATATAATTAATATACTGCTAAAACGTAGTTAGCGCGTTGGCTAGGCTAAAAGAAACTACTAGCTACTTATAAAAACTAAATTAGGTTTTAAACGCTATTTTCTATTCCTTGCCTTTCGCTATTTAAAGCTTATAAAAAAACTTAAATTATATTACATTTACTAAACCATTTAGCCTTCGCGAAGAGGTAAAGGGTCTTACTAATTAATAATAAAATATAGTAGTCCTTTTTTAAAATAGTATTTAAAGTTTAATAATTAATATAAAAACGTAGTCCTTTACTATGTTTCTTAGTAAATAATACTAGGGCGGCTGCGCTAGACTTACTTACCTAAGTAAAGTTTTTATCTAAATGTTTAGTAAGCCCTTTCTGAAGGACAAGCAACTCTTTACGAGATATATTAAGTAAAAGGCTATAGAGGATTTTTAGGGTCTGGCCATCTTTTTCTATAAGCTGGATAAAAAGATCTACTTTAGGTCTATAGTATAGATGGAGCTTGTTAGCTTATTCCTTATAAAAGATACGCTATAAGTCCTTAAAAGCTTTAGGTAGTAGCTTTTATAGTTTTACCTTTAGCTTGCGGGTTAACGCCTTCTATATATTTTTTATTAATATTGTCCGTACGCAGTACGGGCAGCTACCATATGCGATATCGCAAGACAGGCGACAATGGTTGCGTGAGGCCGCACAGGCAAAGGCACAGGTCACAGGCACCGTGCGCGAACATCAATCCTTATAACCCTCTTTCCCCCGTACGTAGACAAGACAGACAAGACTTGAATACCAGACCCTTTTCTCACCCGTACCATCGTACAACTATCTAGCCCTATCATATCGCGATATGCTTGGCTTAGTATAGCCCATTCAACAGATATAGAAAATACCTTAGCCCCGTTTCCTAGGCGTTAATTGCGCTAATTTAGAGCTATAAAGGCTATAGTTAATACTCCTTAGGGCTTTATTAACAGTTTTTTATTTTCTTAATTATAGATATAAGTTCCTAACCTTCTAATTTAAACTAATTTCTGTACTAGGGCTAGTTTAACCCTATTCTGTTTTATTTAGATTAGACTAAGGATCTAATCATATAACTTATTATTAGGTAAAACGTATAATTATATTAGTTTTATATAATTATTAAAATTTACTTTTAATTGGACTATTTCGCGTACGAAGAGTTGCGTATCTCTAATACTAATAAGCTTTTATAGGCAGGGTAGGTTCTTGCACTCTAGGTAGGCTTTTATTATAAATTTGTATTATAAATTTAAAAGTTGGATAACCAGAATTAATTAGTATTAATATAAAGATAATAGTATCAATAAGCAAGCATACTACTACTAGTATTAAGTCTATCTATAGCCTTTAAAAAATATTAAAACTTATCTTTTATCCTTTTTTACTTTTCTCTCCTAGCGGCGACGATTGCTAGGAGGATTTAGTTTTCTAAATTAATTGAGGCTATATTAAACCTTTTATTAAGAAATTTTTTAGTAGTAGGTATAGCGACCCGAACTTGTGCTAGCTTTATTATAAGTAAAATTCTATACTACTTTACGCTATATCCTGTATCTCTATAATAAAAATAGAAACTATTCTTCTTATATGTTTCTATTACCTCGCGCGACACCCACATAGCTTATTTTTAGGTATTACTAGACTTATGTCTTATAGCTTTATTTATTACTTAGTATCTTTTTAAGGTTAGCTTAAGTAGGTTCTTAATTCATCTCGTCTATTGCCCCGCTCTTATTAGAGAACTTTAGTAGTTATAATTTATTTTAAAAAAGGTTTTTTTATTAACTTTCTATTACACCTTTTATAGGTCCCAATTATTATCTATATCTACTATAATTATTTAGTCCTGTACGTTATGACGAAGTCTCTAAAAATATAAATTTTTTAAAATTTCTTAACTATACTCCTTAGCTTCTATGGCGTAGTTATTAAAGTTAAAGTTAAAGTTATAAAGCTTCTAGTTTCCTTATTATATTATAAGTAAATAGTTACGCGCAATATCTTTAGCTAGGTAATTATAAAAGTTATAGTTTAGTAACTTCTAAAAGTTAGCTTTAGTGTAGTTTAGATACGCTATTCCCACCGTCGCTATATATTTTATTAATTAACTAATAATAAATTTAGATATATTTTTAAGGTAGTCCCTATCCTCTAGAAGCTTATATTATAATGCTATTTTAAAATAGTAGTAATTGTGTTATTTGCTATTAAAATAGGCTAAATTCAGAATTTTAGAATAGTAGCTTCTTTCTTAGTTTAAAATAAGCTCTACTATTGAGGTTTTAGTAGCTCTATTTATTAGTCTACTTTTAATAGCTGTTTTGTACCCCCTATGTCTTAAGAGTATTATTATATTATTAGGGATTTATAGTATTCTTTTACTATTTCTTTAGTTAGTCTTTTTACTCTTTATATTAAAGCCTAAAAGGTATCCTAAATGTTAATAAGTTCCTTAACTTTACTTAGAAATTACTATATTTTATTTTTGACGACTCCTAATACCTAGAATCTAGTTATAAATAAGGAAACTATTCTTTTATCTTCTTAGCTATTACTTCTTTATAAGCTAATAACTTACTACGTATAATTATTTGCGGTAAGACGCGAATCTTTAGTAAAAAGTCTTATTTTTATTTTTATAACTTTTTTATTTAGTAAAGATAGTCTTACTAGCGTTAAGTATCTATTAAAACTTTTTTTTAATTACTTATTAGGGAGAATTCTGTCTCCTTGCAGGTCTAGGCCTTACCTTTATGGTATTTATTTATATAAGTTTTTTTACTTTGTTCACTACTTTATAGCTTTTATTTATAATTATATTTAAACCCTACTTTTCCCGTGATGAGTAAAAGTAATTAAATTTAATATAAGAGGTTAGGTGCTTAAGTAGCTAAAAGTACTAAAAGAATAGTTATAAATTAAATAAAAAGTCTAAAGTTAAGTTTTAGGCGTTAAACTTATATATCTAGGATTCGCATAACTAGGGGTTAAGAATCTAAGGCAATAACTAGGCGTAGCCTATTATAGCTATAACTATACGCCTTTGCAGCAACACCTTGCGGACCTATATAGTAACTATATTACCCTCGACGGATATATAATCGGTGAATCGCACCAGTAACAATTTAGTACGCTGAAAGTAGTATACATGGGCGTAGTTCGAGCACATAGTGTCCTGGCACCTCTACGCGTTCTGTATTTAAGTAGCTAGGTATTATAAGGGCTTTCCGTACCAAAGCCTGTTCTATATTAGGGGAGGATAGGGTAAGGATAGAGTGCCTCGCGAATATTGAGTAGTTAATAGTTAATAAAATAGCTATAAGGTAGGTTAGGAATAATCTAACTCTATAATACACTATAAAATAACTAACTAAGAAGTTTATTAATTTTTTATAAGAGATATACTCGTAGTATATTAGATTAACTACAAGAAGTAGAAAAAGTATAGAGAAATTATTTAACTATACACTATTTATCATAGTTCTTACTATTATTAGAATTATTATTATAGTCCTACTACGGTCCTAAGGTCCTAAGGTCCCTAGGACCCTTAAGGTCCTATAGGATCTTATTATATAACTATTAATCTAAATTACTCCGCGCTTTCTTATATTCCTTTACTTTAGTAGTTTTATTAATAATAACTCTCTTAGCGTAATTATTTAGTTATATTATTCTTATAGGGTTTATAATTATAATTCTATCCTCCTCCTTAAAGGTATAATCCTAATACCTTATTTTTTTTATATTACTATACTATTAATATATAAGGTTTAATTTTTATAAAGGTACACGTTTCCGCTTCTTAGGATAAATTATAGCCTCCTTTATATTTTCCTTACCTTATTAACTGTACTAAAAGTTTTTTATTTTTTTTCGCGAAACGTCGTGTTCGCGTAGGTCTAGTAAAGTCTTAAGATTTATGTTGCGGGAATTATCCCTTGTAGGTACCCTAATCGGAAGGATCAGGTGGAACGGGCAAACATAACACCGAATACTCGGTATAAATACTGCTCTTACAGCAACTTTTCATATGTTACTGATCAATTAATTCGATCTCCGAACTATATACTATCCAGCTCATTTACTCTCCACAATTTAATTATAGCGTTAAGTTATAAGTAGTATTGAAAGTTAAAACTATATTATTTTATAGATACTGCCCTTAGGTAGTACGCTACTTATATTTTAGTTTATACTAAGTATAGCCTATAGGTCCCTAAAAAAATATTAGGAGCTTCTTTAGAAGGAAAAGCGTAAGAAGCGTTTAGAGTTTTTTTATACTAAGGAGTTAGCTACTTACCTGAAGTAGGAGTTAGTAGAAGTTAAGGAAAAGAAGCATGCCTATGCTTTGCATAATCTTTATATTACTCACGCGATAAGAAGCCTTAGAGAAAAAAAAGGAAAAGAGATTCTAAAAGGTATAGTTACTACTAATACTCGCGAACTGTTGTAACTCTCACCTCTAGGGTCTAACATAAGCTAGTTATAGGCTAATCTTTCTTTATTTAACTTTAATTTTTTATTATTATTTAATATTTCTTCCTTCCTTACTAATTTTCTGTCTAAGGGTGTTATTAGTAATAATTGTGAACCTAAGATGAGGCTGAAAAGTGATAATATGCATAATCTACGAAGGGTAAGCGCTGAGGGCGTATATACCAGCAGTCAGGAGTCACCGCTCCTCTGGGAAGCTGCATACGCCAGCAATCAGGTGTCACCGCTTCTCCGGAAAGCCGCATATGCCAATGAAACATAACTAATAAAGGAAAACGAGCCATCTCCAGGCTGGCAGTCTTCACCGGAAGCTTCACCTATTACAATAATTTATTACTAATTTTTAATAGTTCGTGAGATTTTCCTCTAGTTCTTAAGTATTATAGTATTCTAGCTATCTTTTCTATTTAGCTAAGTATTTAAGCTAACTTTAGGCTATTTGTAGATCCTTGATTTCTTTAACCTTATACTTATTATTTTCTGGGTCTAACTAGATCGTAACTAGAGCGTCTAGTAGTGCTAGTTTTAAAAGTAATTTATAAAATATAGGATATATCTTCGTGCCTAGTAGTAAGAGTAGCTTTATTATAACTAGTCCCTTAGTTTCTTGTACCTTAAAATAGCCTACTTAAAGGTAATTTAGTTTTCTGCTAGGTCATTTTATCCATAGAAATATTTATAATAAGAAGTCTTTATCCCCCCTTTTAAAGGTTAATCCCTTAATCCTTTACTTATTTGCGTTTTTAGATACTATAAGAGCTCTTTAGGTAATTTATTTTTATAAGACTTTATAAAGTTCCTTTATTTTTTTTCCACATCCTAGGCTTTCGTAAAAATGCTTTTTATATTTCTTAGATCTTAGTAAGGAACTAGCTTATATCTATAATTAGCGTAGTGTAGAGAGTATTATGTCATTTCTAACCTTGCGCTATTATATGCTAGCTAGGCTATTAGTAGTAACTCTACCTAATTATCCTATTATTTATTAACGTAGAATCGTAGGTACTATTCTAAAGTTTAATTCGTACGTTCCGTTTGTCTATTACTCTAGGGTTAGAAACTTGTTAAGAGTTTTCTATTAACACCTAGAGCTACTATAAAGGTATTCTAGTAATTAGACGTAAAGAGCTTATCTCTATTTATAATAAATTCCTTTAGTAGTCTATATTCTATAAATACTACGTTGTCTACCTTATAGGCTAGTTCTTCTACTATTATAAATTTTTTTATAGGTCTGAATTTGGCTGCCTTGGTTAGAAAGTCTACTATTATTATAATAGTGTTATATATTTACCTTGTTCCTGGCTGTGGCGATCCTAATAGCTTTATTATAAAGTCTATTATTATACTCTACTGAAGTCGTTTGGCTACCTATAGTAGTTATAATAGTCTATAAAGTTTATATCTCTTTAGCTTAACGTGGTTCACCACCGAGCGGGCCAACCCCACCGAGCGGGCCACTTTTTAAAAGTCAGTCTATTGCGAAGCGCCTCCTACAACACCACTACAATTTACTATAATTCGTAGAACATAGAAATACTATTCAGACTTATCGCTATTAGATGCATCTATAATTTCTACTGCGCAGGTGCGAGCGTTGTGGCCAGCTTCGCCGCAACGTCCGCAGAGCCTCTGCCCACGCACCCTCTTTGCAGACTCTTTACCCTCCTTTTGCCCACTACTATCCTTTTTAGCCATTAAATTAACTACCTCTCTTACTATAAATGTCTTAGCTGCCTAAATATACTTCCTCTTTTAACTTTTTACCTCTATCACTATCTCTACTACCTTGCAAAGCCCTGCTATTTTTTATTATATTAACACTATTTCGTGCCCTATTAATATAACACCTTTGTTAAGCTACTTAACAGCTCTAAGAAGCGGAGAAACTAGTAAATCTCTGTGCTTCTATACACGCTCACGAACTAGTGTTAACTAAGCCTCTATCTCGCGGAGGTTGCTTAGTATTTTTAATTCCTATAGGGTGTCCTCTGCATTAGGTGGTGTTAGCGTACAAAAAACCACATTAAGTCTTAATAACACCGCCTCTAGGTCGTGTAGAACTAATCTAGCGCCTTTAAAGCCTGCGCAGATGTTCGCCTTTATTATTACTTTCTTAAAAGCTACTTTAAAGGCTAGTAGAAAGGCCTCCTTCTTAATCTACTTAGTGCCGTACCGTGCTAAGCTACTAATCTTATTGCTATACGCCCGCTTTAAAGGCGAAAAACAACCCACATCAAGTGGCTGCAAGAGGTGTGATAAGTGTAGAGGCATATAGAGAATAATAATCTTCTATTCCTTATAGTATTTATAGAATTCGTGTGAGCAGTGGCTCTTGTGGCTATCTATAATTAGTAGCTAGTGTGCACCCAAACTACGCGCCTTAGTATAGGTATTAAAGTGCCTTAGCTAGGCAAGGCTAAGCTTGTTTAACGTCTAGCTATTAAGACTAACTTTAATAACCTAGTCTCGGGGTAGATTGTAGAACTAGGACGTGATTAGAACCTTGCTAGGAAAGATAAGAAAGGGTAGTAGAGCCTAGCCTTTAGCGCTAACACCTTAGATATTAGTAACTTACCTATAGTTATTAGGTTAAATCTTTTTTAGGTTGCTTCGCTTCTTAGAGCCTGTAAAGACCATCTAACCCTGTATTACCCCTATTATAAAGCCTGTCTCGTCGAAGTTATACGTGTCGTCATCAGCGATACCGTACTTAGCCTTAGTATTAGTAACTAGCTCGAACTAGGGCGTTATAATATATAGATCTTCGTTTAGGGCTTACTAACGATTATATAGATAGCTCTTTTAAAGCTTAATTTCTAGCGTACGCGTCTTAAGCCTGTCTACCTAGTGCTTACTAATAGGCTATCTACCGCGCTTAGCAAGTAGATTATTAGCTATATTTTAGACTATATCCCTTGTTGCACCTATTCCTCGCTAGTTAAGCTTAAGTATACGTTAGACTAGAGCCTCCTCCTCTAGCTTAGTTAGCTTCTTTAAGTTGGGCTCGCAATCGCGTCGAGAGAGGGCTCCTTAGCGTTATTATTATACTATTATTTAAGGCACGCTAAAGGCTATAATAACGCGTCTTTTACTTTTATCGCGATCTTTAATTATAGCTTAAATAGCAAGCTATAGTACGCTTTTAGTATAAGGTTGTTGCGCGTTATGTTGTGATGGCATTGTGGTATAAGCTGGAGGTGGGCTGCATTTAGCAAAGTTGGCCCGCTCAGTGGGGTTGGCCCGCTCGGTGGTGAACCACGTTATTCTTATACCATGCTAAATAGTTACTTATAACTTAAGGTACTACCTGCTAAAGTCTAAGAATAGTATATTTATTCGCGATTATACGCGTTATTTTTTTAATACCTAGGTATTCCTATTCTTATAATTCGTGTAGTTTACTAATTAAGACTTCTTTATATCTGTCCGATTACAAGGCCTTTGTAATCCTGCACTATTGTTAATAGTGCAGTAGAGAATATAAGGCTGGCGCACCTCCAGCTGCACACTATCCTAGTTAGTGCTAGCGTTAGGTCGGCACGTACTAGAGACCTCGCCTACGGCCAATCTCCATCACTCAATCAATCAACTTCATCAACTATCAAGATCACACCATCTCAAAGTGACAGAATACCATTAAATCTCACAATATCCTGATTTTACAAGAATTCTACCTCGGTAGTCTTAACGTATCTTGTTAAGTCTATTCTAGAATAGGTTGTACTCTTCTTGTTAGTCTATAGTACGTTATCTGTAGTCCTAAAAATTATATACCTCTAGTCTAGCGTAATACAGACTAGCGGAGTAGACCTTAATTATTAATTAATTATATTTAATTGTTCCATTGTTTCTTACTTACAGTACTACGTTATATAGCTCTAGTTTATCTTTAGTAAAGTTTAATTTTCTACTTAAGGCGTCCGCTATGCTATTAAGCGTTTTTAATTAATAGTATACTATAAAGTTAAAATTCGCTAGAAATTTAGCCTGTTGTACCTATTATTAGTTAAGTTTTTTTTATTAATATAAAGCTAGTAAGGTTTTAGTAGTTTATTTCTACCTTTATTTTAAAGCTTGCTTTACTAAATTAAGCTTTTTATTATTTAAAGATATTTACTATCCTGAGTAGTTTTTTATTATAAACGTTATAGTTAAGTTCTGCTCCTAAGACCTTCCTTAAATAAATAAACTCTAGCCTCTATTTCTTATTCTTATACTATTATAAGAGTATTACTCCTAGTGCGAAGGCTAATACGTTTATCTCTATCCTTATAGGTCTTCTTACATTATATATCTGTAATAGTAGTGCTTATAGGAAAAGCGCTTTTAGTCTTATAAAAGCCTCCTTAGCGTCCTTAGTAAAGCTTATTTATTTATCTTTCTTTATAAGTCCTATTATTAGTACTATAGTCTTAGAGTAGTTTTTAATAAACTTCCGGTAAAAGTTAGTAAACCCTAGAAAAGACTAAATATCTTTTACTTAGATTCTAGCTATTTCTATATAGTAATAATCCTTTTAAGACCTATAGCCCCGCCTTCCCTTAAGATAATAAATCTTAGGTACTTTATTTTTATAATGTGAAATTCGCATTTTTTCAGGTAAAAGAGTAATTAATACTCTTTTATTGTTATAAGTACTTTTTTTATATGTTCTATATGCCCCTTAAGTACCCTAGTAAAATAGATAAGTACGTCGTTAAGGTAAGCCATGTAGAATATATCTAAGTATTTATATAGTATTTTATTAATAAGCATCTAAAATATCACAAGCGTGTTTATTAGTCTAAAGGGCATTACTTAGTATTTATATAGGCTATATTAGGTCTTAAACGCAGTCTTCTGTTCGTGTCGCTTAGCTATTTATATATAGTAATATCTATTACGTATTTTAAATTTTGTAAACCACTTAGCTCCCTGGAGTCTATCTATTAGCTATGTAATTAAAAGTAGTCGGTATTAGTTCTTAATTATTGCTTTATTTAACTATTTGTAATCTATATAAAGTCGTAGTTTACCATTCTTCTGAGATACCTAGAGTGTAGGAAAAGTCACTGGGCTTTAACTTTCTTATATATACTATTTCGCTAGTTTTTTTCTTAAGTAAACCTGTACTTCTTTTTCTTAGTCAACAAATATTAGTTATAATTATTCTAGGCGTAGCTTAATGCCTTCTACTAAGGGTATCTTATAGTCTTATTTGTAGTTTTCTAGTAATTCTTCTTATTTAATCTCTTTAAAGAGTTTTATATACTCTTAGTATTTTAGTAAAATATTATTAGCTTTTGCCTCTTATCTTAGGCCTAAGTATTATACCTAGATTAGCCTTACCTAGCCGAGATTTTCTTTTATAACTTTTATAATCTTAGTAGCTAAAAGTCGTTTAGTCTATCTTTTAACCCGCCCTACTAGGGCATCTAAGGTCGAGAGCTATATGTTTTATAATTTATGAATATTAGTAATTTTTAGCGTAGATCTTTAGCTAACTAACGTCTTTTTCTACTAGTTAATAATAGGGTTATATTTTAAAAGCTAATTATACTTATTATTATTTTTAAGC
Source organism: Bimuria novae-zelandiae CBS 107.79 (assembly GCA_010015655.1). Lineage (NCBI taxonomy): Eukaryota > Fungi > Ascomycota > Dothideomycetes > Pleosporales > Didymosphaeriaceae > Bimuria > Bimuria novae-zelandiae. The sequence goes on from ML976730.1 coordinate 285,118, forward strand.
TTCTAAGATCTTTTATCGTAAAGCTATATTAGCTTTATAATCTATTTAGGCTAATAGGTAATAGCGTTATTTTAAAAGCGTAATTAGCCTCTACTATATCCTTAAGATAGCGTCCTATTTGCTAACTTACCTATACTAGTGTTTCCTTATTTTAGTATAGCAGGTTATATTTCTTTACTATTTTTAGAGATATTAGATATTTAGTTACTTTAGGGTCTATTAGCGATATTACTTAGTAACTACTAATTATAACTTTTTTAGTTAGTTATAGGTTACTTATATCTATTTCTGCCCTTTTTGCCTTTATAGTCGCGTCTTTACTAGTAAGGTCTTTTATTTAGTGGCGTTCTAGTTTTCTAACTTATTATTAGCCTACTTGGTAGTATCCTAAAAAGCTTTTATCATCTTAATCTAAGTTCGTGTGGCTTTTTTTATTTCTATATTAGTTTTAGTCTTTTTCTATTACTTCTAGTGAAACGTTTTATAGGTACTCCTAGTATTTTTAATTTATAAGACCTCTTTTTCTTTTTAGGGTTCCCCGTGTCTTTTATAGCCTACAACTAGACATTCCTAAAATTTTAGATCCTAATAAAGTAGTGTTGATTCTAATACAATTATTTATTCTTTTTAACATAGGTATGCTAGGCAATCCCTGTTATAGTCTAGCTATCTAATGTATTATAGGTAATTAGGACTTGTACCCTCAGTCTATTAGTTTCCCGTAATTATTATTAATCCTATATTTATACCTTTAGGGTACTAGCCTATAGCTTCTTTATGTGCTTTATATATTTAGTATTTATTATTAAAGTACTTCTACTATCTTTGTTCCTTATAGTATCGTAACTATTCATTAGGAAAATTTTTATAGTAGCTCATTATTAGTTTATAATTATTAATAATAAACTTATAATTAGGGTTTCCTAGCAACATCACTACTAATTCCTTTTTTATCTAATATAGTAAGTAATTTTTTTATTATAAAGGAACTAGGCTACTTACTTATATTATTCTTAAATTTTAATCTACCACCCTAGTACTAGTATATTCCTTAGTACTTTATAGTAAACTTATAGGTTAACGTAGCCTTTAGCCCCTTAAGTTTAACCTTTTGCGTATAATCCTAGGGTGTGTGCATCTAACTATTAAATACTTAGTATTTTCTTTCTACTAGTTAGAAAAGGACCTTATACTTATACTATAGCTTGGCAGGTCGTGCGCGCTGTTAGGTTATGCACACCCTAACAAAATCGCTCCCTCTATTAAATACGTTATAACTTTACCAATATGGACCCGATCCTAGCTACAATTAATAATATTAAATTGCTAAGACTAGCAGAATAATTCTTATATACTTAAATAGCTAAAAGGCATAGCGTTATACGCTTAATATTAACGCGCAGGCATTAACGCGTTACGTAGACGTATATAATTAGTTTTAAAATCTTTAAAATTTTAGCTAATAACAAGAATAGGAGCTTCTATAATATATTAAATATTTTACTAGACGTGGTCTTCCTGCTACATAGTAAATAATATAAAACTTTACCTCTACAATAGCTAAAAAGGATATTAGTATATTATAGGTTAATTACTTTGTTAGGTGTAATACTAAATCCTTAATATTACAATAAATAGCTAGCATTAATAGAAATTACTATAAGGCTGGCTCCCTAGCTAAATATAAGCTCTAATTTAAACTTCTATAGCAAATGATTTGGCAGTATTAAATTAAGACTTAGCATATATATAATATAGACGAAAAAGGCTGCCTGCTCGGCATCACCTCCCGCTTAAAGAGTATCTTTGATAGGCCTCTATACGAGAGCACGGCAGTAAGGCAAGCTATCCACAATAGTAGCTATAAATAGATATCGATTATCGCTTATATATGCGTCGACGGATCTGTCTTAAATCTAGCTCTAATCTATTAGGCCACCTTGTTATGAGGCTCTCACACCTTGTTCCGATCCGGGTTAGGGCGGTAAGGTATCGTGGTGCTTCACGGATTATTTAGTGGTACAAGTTAATGCGACACTTAGCGCGGCTAAACAATCCAATCTTATAACAAATAAGATAACTATTAGTCTGTATAGGAGAACGTACTCGCACAGAAGATATATAAGTTAACTACGAGGAAGGAAACAACAATAGGAAAGTCGCCACACTATATACTAGCCTATTCCTTCTTCGTAGTCCCGCCAAGGCCCTGTAGTCCCAGGGACTACGATAGTCCCATGGGACTTCCCTTTATGCGGGACTTTATCACGTAACTGCTAACTAAGCTGCCCCGCGCCCTATTAGGTCCCGTTAACTCTGCTACTTCGTTAACAATTACTCTCTTGGCGTAATTGTCTGGCTTCTTCATCCTTGTGGGGTTCGTGGTCGTAACACACCTCTACGGATATATAATTAAGTTAGATAGAGGACCTTAATCCTTAACACTATTGGGTCTTTATTATAGTATCAGAATCTAGCTAAATAAATAATTAGATATGTCTTATATAGCTTTAATAAGTGTTTAATTGCCTTATAGAGTTAAAGACTAGATAATTATATTAACTATTAATCCTTAATAGCTATAAATCCTATGTTACAATAGATTTTCTTAACTTTTGTAATTATAATAAGATCCTATTAGCTATTTATTTACTATATTTAACCTATATGCTATAGCCTCTTAATGTCTGCATGTTTAGGCCTTTAGTAATAGCGTATTTAAACAAGTTATTAGCCTTCCTATAAAATAGTTAGAGGATAGCCTCTATTACTAAAACAGACTTCTTTATCCTAATCTAGAAGGTCTAGGTTAATACTATAAGGTAGCTATTAATACTTTAGGCCTTTAAGGCGATAGGCCTATTACCTCTATATCTAGAGGCTATCCTTAATCAGTTTAATAATAATTACCTACTTAAGCAAGAATTACAAGAAAGCTTAACCTTAGTACTTAATATATTAAATTAGAAAAATTTAATAGGCTTCTAAAGGCTTATATTAACATAGGGACTAGTAATATAGCTAAAAAGCTAAGTTAAACTATATACTTAATCTCTACACGAGCTTAGCTTGCAGAGCATAAAAACTAGGGCCTATAAAAGGTTTTAGCTATCTAAAATAGACGCTTAAAGCGAGACAGGCTTTTATCTCTTAATTAGCCTTATAAGAATTAAGGAGAAGCTACTTTTTAGTTACCCTATAGCATATAGCAGGCACGTAATAATTAACACGAAAAAAATATTAAAGCGTGGTAACTATAGCTTTAAAAAAGTATGTAAGTAGAGGCCTGTTAGGCTAGTTAGTAGCTTAAAATAAGGCTACTTTAGAAAAGGCGTATTACTTAAGTAGTTACTAAAGATGCATGCGTAAAGTAGAGGGCTAATTTATATAGTTAGCTTTACGAGTTTTTCTAAGTTATTTATCTTATTATAGTAAATAAGTTTGTCCTTAACGCTTTCCGTTAGCCTATTATAGTACGCTACTTAAATTAGGGCGTTATCCTAATTAATCTTAGCTTAAAGGTGTTTAAACTTAGCTATATATATATTAGCTAATCCTATTTATTTAAGTCTTAATATTTTACGTTTAGCTTATTATTCTTTGTTAACTTCTTTAAATATAATTTAGATTTACTCCTTAAAAGATGCCTAGTCCTTAAACACCTTCTTAGTTTCGTTATTATATTCTAAGATATTATTTTCGTTTTCTAGGTAATCTTTAATAAGGGGCTAGCGCTATTTAGCTATCTTATCCTTTCTATACATGTCTATTACTAGGATTTTAGACTACTTAGTTCTAAAGACATCCTTATTATATTAGTAGTATAGTTCTATATTTATAAAAAAAAAAGCCTTAAGTCCTTCTTATAGTACTAGGACTAAAGTTTGGTTTTGCTAAGGGCTAGGGCCTAATTAAGAAGGTGGCCCGCACTCCTTGACTAACCCCCCTATATATTAATTTATATACAAAAATAAGCTTTTTTAGTATTAAATAAGGTAAATTAATTTTAATATTTTATTTAATAACCTTATATAGCTTATATAGCTTATATTTTACGTAGCATACTTAAAATTAGCTTATAAATTAGCTAAGTAGGGATTTTAAGCTAGCTCTTTTTTAAGACTTTATAAAACTTATCCTACTCCTGTTTAAAGGTACCCCTACCTATTAAATAAGGGTAGTCCTTTTATAGTTACATTTTAAGGGCCTACTAAAGGTGCTTAATAGGGTTAAGGTCTAGAGAATAGGCTAGAAAATTAATAGTCTAGATTTTATAAGCTATAAAGAAATTAGTAGCCCTTCTTATTATATATATACGCGCGTTATCCTGCATAAAGCGCTCTTTAGGTTAATATTAAGGGAAAAGGCCCTCCTTAAAAGCTTTAATATAGCTTAAGGCTAAGTACCCTCCTCTTAGTGCGTTAGGGTCCCTCTCTATAATAACTAAGGGTAATCTCTAAGTACGCCCTTTTAAATTAATTTATATACTTGCCTACACTATTTACGCGGACGAGCGACCTTTATAGGCCCTAGTAATTATATTAAATTTTTACTTCTCTTATAAATAGTAAAATACCTATTTAGTATTTTGCCCTTTTGCCTTCTCTACTAAGCACTTATCTAAGAACTAAAGTTTTATACGCTACTAATTAAAGTTTTTATATACGCGCGCCTACCATAGGCGCTTATATACTATTAATTTATTAATTTTTAGGTATCTCTTTTCCCTAAAGTTTATAATACCTACTTATTTTAACGCCCTGTAGGCAGTCTTGTGGCAAATAGTCTTACTTAAAGAGGCCTCTTTGATAAGCTCCCTGTACTGTATTTTGGCACTTTTCCGAGCCTGCCGCCAGAGGGAGCGCTCCTCCCTGCGCGTAAGTGTAGGTGGCCTGCCTAATCGGGCGCGAGAGGCGTTGCTGCCGGTTTGCTGGTATCTCTTAAGGGTGGCGCGTACACATTTTAATGTGCAGGAAAACTCCTCCGCAAGCTCCGCTAGCGACGCCCTAGCTTCTGCTTTTACCCTGCCGAGACAGTCAGTGCGCCGCGACACTAACGCGCCACCCCAACAGATGTAGCACCTCAACTTTGACGCGCCGCATCTCCACCAATATGGATCCGATTAAGGCTGCAATCATCGCTATCGACTCACGAGAACCTGGAAAAACTTTCTTATATAGAAAAATTGCAGAAGAATTTGGTGTTGTGCGGTCAACATTAACGCGCCGGCATAGACGCGCCATGCAGGCGCGTATATAGCTACTATAGACTTGCTAAAATCTTAACTAATAACAAGAATCTAAGCTCCTATAGTATATATAGCGTTTTACTTAGAAAGGTCTACCCCCTACGCGTTAGATAATCTAAAACTTTACATTAATTATCGCTAAAAAGGATATCTCTATGCAATAGGTTAATTACTTTATTAAGCGCTACCCTAACTCCCTGATCTCGCGATGGACGACTAGGCTGGATAGTAATTACTATAACGCTAATTTAGGCGCAAGATATAGGCTCTACTTTAAGCTTTTATATAAGAAAATTATAAAGTATGGCATAGAGCCTTAGTATACCTATAATATGGACGAAAAAGGCTTCCTACTCGGCATCACCGGCAGGTTAAAAAGGATCTTCGACAGGCCTATATATGAGAGTCGCCAAGTGAGGCAATCTATCTAGGATGGTAGTCGTGAGTGGATCTCGCTTATCGCATGTATATGCGCCGATGGATCTACTATTAATCTATCACTAATCTATCGATCTGACGCTAAGATTCTATAATTAAGCTAGGTTAAGGAAATTAATATTAATTCTTATAGAGTCTTTATTACCTTATTAACCTCTAGATAGTTAAACAACGAGATAGGGCTTTAATAGCTAAAATAGGTGTTTAATCGCTGTATTAAGGAGAAGGCTTAACGGCAGTAGCGACTCCTAGTCCTTAATAGGTATAGATCTCACGTTACTATAGATTTTATTGACTATTGTGATTAGAAAAAGATCCTCCTTGCGATATTTCCCCCTTACGCCACTCATACGCTATAGCCTCTAGACGTCTATGTATTTAAGTCTCTTTCTACCGCCTACTCCAACGAGCTCTCCGCATACCTATATAAGAGTTAAGGGCTATTAATAATTGCTAAAAGAGACTTCTTTACACTATTCTAGAAGGCCTAAACAATGTTAGTTACGCTATAATTAATTACTAAAGCTTTTAAGTATATAGGTATCTCGCCGCCAGATCCTACACTAATCCTTAGTTAATTTAATAGAGATAAGTCTCTAGAATAAAGATCGCGTAAAAGCTCTACTTTAGTACTTAGCGCGTCTAATTAGCGCAAAATTAATTAGCTTTTAAAGGTTGTTGTTAATACAGGGGGAGGTAATAAGGCTAAGAAGCTGAGTGGCACTATACACTTAATCTCTATATAGAAGTAGCTCCTAGAGCATGAGAATTAGGGGCTACGAGAAGCCCTCACAAACCAGAAACGGCGTTAAATAAAGGGCAGGACTCTACCTTTTAAGCAGCTAGATAAGTGGCATAGAGGATCTGTTTTCTAGTCACCTGCCTGCGTACAAAGGGCGCGCGATTCTCTTAGCCAACAAAAGGCTAAAAAGTAATAACTACAACTCCAGAAAAGTAAGTAGAGAGAGATCTAGATAGCAAATAGGTAGCTTAAAGCTCGTCTACTATAAGAGAAGCGTGTTACGCGTGTGGTAGCTAAAAATACGCGCGCTAAGGAGAAAGCTAATTAGGCTATTAAGTAACGCCTCTATTAACAGGCTTGCAAGGCTTAATAACAACTTTAAAAATGTCTTAAAATTGCTAAAAAGGGAAGCCAGAATACTTTAAAAGCTACTTATATAATTATAAAGAGGAAGAAGCCTACGCCGGCATCTGTACGCGTTAATATAGTAACATCTACGCCATTAGCGCCAGCATCGCGTAGTGGCCAAACAATTAGAATACTAAGTAGATATCTATAATTTGACTAGCTAGCAATCTTTTACAGCTCTATAAAATCTTAACTCTAGAAAATTTCGCGATAAAAGCTTTTGTGTAAAACTCTACAGCCTTATGTTGCTGGCTGCGGTGCTGGTGTTGGGGTGGCGCGTTAGTGTCGCGGCGCACTAACTGTCTTGACAGGGTAATACGATGGATTAGCGCACCTTAATTAAAAGCTCTCCTTTGCGGCGACGATTTGCGCTTATTTCTGTACCAAAAGCTCTCATATTGGCTAAGCTATAGTGGTTAAGTATTTGGTGTTGATACGCGCGGCATTTTGTTGTGGGCTTGGCGAACTAAACTTTAGTCTAATAACTGTATTTACCTTTGTAAATTTTAAGAACCTTAAAAAATATACTTTCTATAGTTATAGTAGCTAGAACGTAAGCTATTAGCGTAGCTAATTACTCCTTAAGCTACTATATCTTATTAGCCTAGTTAGCTAATACTATTATAGTATTTATAGTTAGTCTAGAAGCCACGCTTCCTATTAAGATCTTTATTATAGTAGTTATTATAGGTATTTCGTTATCTTAAACCTTTAGGTAGTTAAAGTGTTATAAGGGCTTTACGTACTTAAGCCAGTTCCTTGTTAAGAAAGGATAATTTAAGGGTAAAGCGCCTTATAGATATTTAGTAGTTAAAAGCTAGTAATAGTTACAAGATAGGTTAAGAATAATTTAACTCTATAATAAACTATAGAATAACTAAATAGGAGATTTACTAATCTATTATACGAGATATATTCGTAGTATATTAAGTTAACTATAAAAAGTAGGAAAAGTAGGAAAAGTATAAAGAAATTATTAAACTATATATTATTTATCTTAGTCCTTACTATACTATTATTAAAATTATTATTATAGTCCTGCTAAGATCCCAAGGTCCTATAAGATCTTATATTATGCAGGATTTTATTACGTAATTACTAACCTAAGCTGCCCTGCGCTTCCTTATATTTCTTTACCTTAGTAGTTTCGCTAACAATAGCTCTCTTGGCGTAATTATCTAGTTCTATTATTCCTATAGGGTTCGTAATCGTAACACCGCGCTCCTCTCCAATACGAGCTAGAGTCTTATTAGTAAAAATAATATCTGTGAAATCGTATCCTAGGCTATCTCTATACTCGTATTTATCTAGGTTATAGGCAAGCGCCTACTCGTAACACTCCTTCTCTTAATCTAGCGTTAATAGAGGTTTCTATCTAGGTCGTCGGCGCGAGTAGCAAGCCTCGTATATAACGTCTTTAAAATCGCTGTTCTTAATAGCCTACTAGCTTTATTTCTCGCGGTTAGTGCGTGAGGAGGTGGCGATTACAATGATTAAATCCTTCTGCTCTTGCGTGAGAATCTCCTTTCGACCACGCCCTATACTGTTGCTGTACAGTATATCGTCCCATAGATTATGGCCTCCTTCTGCTACTTCTTTCGATACGCTGTACGAGTTGCGAGAGTCCTTATTGCGTCTGTGGCATGCGTGTTGACAGGGCAGTTGCATACCCATCGCGCGACGCGACGATCGCACCTACGACAAACACACGCTGCACTACGCTCATCTTGGTACGGGAGGTCTTTAGAGGTTTTATAACTCTATTTTACTTATATTTAAAAGGTTTTTGCTAACTTAGAGTAGCTATAATTAATTATATTTATTAATAAGATTAGTGTATTTGCATAGGGTTTATTAAACTTAGTATTAGCACGCGACGTAGCACGGGCCTATAACTAAAAAAAAAACAAGCTCCTTCGTATAGCCGGAATTCGAACCAAATTAAAGGCGCTCGTGCTAACAGTTCTGTGGATCGCAAAGAGAGGAAGTTTTTCATGGTGAATGTTGCAGTGCAGAGCGTGCGGCTCATGCTGTTGTTGTCATGTTCCAAAGGTTGCAGTGGGAAACGACATTTGAAAGCGACGGTTTCTTAGGGTTAAAACGCTAGTGTAACGCTAACCCTTTTGCAGCCTGGTACAAACGCGATTCGAACGCGTGTCTACATGCATCTCGGAGCCAAAGCTGCCTCACAGAGACTGTCTACACGTGGGGGGACGAATTCAATCGAAACCAATGAGCTCCACGTTGCCCACGCCCCTCCTCAACACTAATGCCTGCGCGCACGTGCGATCGCTGCCTCCAGCAGAGTTGGCAACAAGCAAGCGATAGGCAGATTGATTACCAGATTAGGACTGGCACGGACCTGAGGGTGATCTTTCAACGCTTAATATAGTAATCAATCCGCTATCGCTTGCTTGTTGCCGGCTCTGCCCTCCAGGGCCGGAAACGGAATTCCATCTTGTTTAAAGTGAATAGAGTTTCGTGGTTAGCCAAGACGTGAATTGATTTATGAGCGCGCTGGGGCGGGAAGGCTGGTACACGAATGAAGAATGAAGAAACAAATGTGTATATGCTTTTGCTCGTAATATGCAATGCTAATAACGCTCAAATAGATGATGCAGGACATTCTAACTCGTATCTTGATGGTGCCACAAACTCGTATTTTTCCTTTGACTAACCAATGAGCCTCCGTCTTCGTCCACTGTCCACGCTCACCGTGTTGTCTGGGCCAAATGAGATACTCAAGCTCGAGTTCTCATCTTCCGATGCGTTCCTTCGTCGTAGTGCGCCGCCTTGGGATTTGCTTCGCTCCGGGTTGATGACAAGCCAGGTTGCGCCACCTTCTGCATCTTCTTGCTGCATGAGTTGTAATTGTGCGCCGTTCCGACCACGGGGCCGCGGTGACTTTGGTGAAGGCGGAGGCGGGAATATGGTCCCGAGCTTGGTTACCTTGAGCGGTAGGGTTGTGAGGGAGTCGGGCAATGGGATCGATTCGACCAGGGTAACCTTCTCCAGTGGGAGGTTTGACAAGAGCGATGCCGGCAAGTCTGCAGGCGAGCATGCCACAATGACATGGCGGAGATGTGTGCTTGAACTGTAAAAGGAAAGATTCTCTGCGACACGTTCAGCTCGTGGTAGCATCGGTGCTCAAAGTCGCACATACCTCTGACCTTGCGTCCCGAGCTACCCTCTTTACCGACGCCAATGTCGACAAAGTCGAAGTTCGCTATTCGCCCGCAAAACCCCGTCGAGAAGGCACGGAGTGCACCCAAGTTTCTTACTTTATCTTGCCGTACTAGGTAGTTTGCCATGCCTTCCAGGTTGGCATACACCCGTACGAGGATGTCTATGGAATCTGCATCTTCGTATTGCGGTCGTAGATGTTCCCTCGTCCGGATCAGAAGCTCGTCGGCGAGGGCCTCGCCACCCTGAGCTTTTCGCGTCAGATACTTGTCTTGGAACTATATGTGTGAGCCAAATCATCCGCAAGCGAGCAAGAGGACACACCAAAAATCCGTCGGCGTCGGCGTCGATAAGAACAAGAGCAAAGGGTCGTCGTGCCTAGGTTGCATAAGAGGAGAATGTGGTGGGGCCCGAAGCGAAAGCGGACCTGTCTCTGTGCCATAGCACTCTCCCTCTCTTTCGCCTCGACAACCTCGGCCTGCAGCGTCCGCCGGACATTTTGCTCAGAGTTGAGATCGAGCTCTGTTTGCGCGAGCTTCGCTTCGGTCTTTTCGAGCTTCTCTAGTAATTCCTATGAAATCGTGAATCAAGACGCATTCCGACAGGCGAGGAGTCATACTTCAATCAGCTCAAACCTCTTCTCCTCCAAAATCCGAAACTGAGCCAGTCGCTCGCGGTACGTCGTCGGGACAGGTGGAGCTGCGGGAGCAGGTGCGTCTGCCATTTTCTGGTATGTAGTGTCGGAACCTGGGGCAACCTTGTATTTAAACAGAAATCAGTCCGCGGGTTCGGTCCCGCACGTCGTGTCGGGCCTAGGTGGCTCTGCATGCAGGTAAAGTGCGGTGACCCGGCGACGATTAGCATGTTACACGCAGCAGGCGCTGATTGGCTCGCAAAGTGGAGGCTGGAAGCATGATTCGATGCTTCGCGCTTAGAATTGACCGGACGGCGGAGGCAAACGCACGGGCGGGATTGCTGGCGGGTGCTGGCGGAGTTGGCATCGCGGGGCGGGTTATGCGCATCTGACGGTTTGTCTAGAGGCGTAGGGTGCGATGCCGCGGTGGGACAATCTGCCTACTGCAAACTACACAAGTGCCCTCTCTTTTATTGTTTTATAATACAGTCTTATACAGATATAGTACACATTTCCCAGTCTTCCTCAAGTCCTATGATACACAACTTCAAAAAGACCGTTTTTTCAGACAACAACACTTTCAAGTGGCCTTGCTTTCACTTGCAGCTCTCTTTGCTTTGCTTGCCTCCAAAGCTTCCTGAATCTCCGAATCCGGAGGCGCCAGACCCTTCTCTTGCAACTCGGCCAACAGGTTTTTATTGACGGATCCGATCTGGGACGCTTTAATTGGTCCGACTACAGCTTTCCCTGCCCATATAACGGTCTTGTCGATTAAAGTTTTGTGTGTAGCTCGAATGGCTTCGTCTGCGCCCTCTGCGGTAGTGAAGTCAATGTGGCAAAGGTATTGGACTGTTTTGTAGCCCTTAGACATCCAGGGGGTGATTAGGCTGATGGATTCAATTCCAAATTGATCATAAGTGCGCTCAATGACCTTCAAACTCGTTGCGCGGCGCTGTCCCAGCGGACCACTACCCCACATTGGTCCCTTGATTGAGATGCGGATACGTCGGCCTTCGAGAAGGGGCAGTACGGCTGTTCTAGTGCCTGCTTCATCGTCACGGACCAAGTAGTGATATGCTCTGTCTGTCCGATGAAGTTGCCAGTCAGAATCTGGTGGCATGGCGGTCAGGTTGACAGCGTTGCCCAGAGCCTCGTTGCCCTGGAGCATCTCAATGGCCCTTTTCGCTTGCTCTTCGTCTGCGAGTTCCACTGATGCGTACGTGGTACCTTGATATCTGAACCGGTCGAGTTTCTGTCAATTCTCAGCTCATGTCTCAATCAAACCAAGGGAAGATGTTGTCCTCGGCAAGTAGACTCACCACAAATATATCGACACTATAGATGAATTGATGCGTTAGCAAAAGCCAAGTGGGAAATGTGAAACCTTGCAATTGGACCTTGACAACATGGCAAACAAGGTTTCGCATTCACGGTAGACAAAGAGCGGTAAACCTACACGTTGAACCTTGCATCTTCAAACATTGTTTTAATTGGACCACTTGTACAGTCCCTGGGTATCTTGGATACAAGCACTGAACGGGCATTTTTTCTCTGCAGTTCCTCAGAGATCGCACCTGGCGCCTGGACGACCGACGACGGTGTTTGGGAAGAAACAAAAGAGTCATTCTGGGCAAGGTCTTGCAGAATGCGAGTCGTCGTCGCGAATGGGCGACGATAGGTCGTGACGCGCCTGGAAAGGAGGACGGAGCTTGCGACGCGCGGCGGACAAGCCCTGGAGACCAAGGCACGCGCAGTTGGCCCGACCCGAAACAACGTCATACTGTTCATGTACAACTGGGGTATGAAGATGCGAGAAGCTGGATTTGGGAGGATCGATGTGCAGATTATGCGTCGATTGAACTTGTTGCTGCTGGTTTTCGAATTTGATTGCGCCAAGTACTGTCGCGCTTATCGATATTACGCTGTGTAAAACACCGTCCCGACCCACTTGGGGCGAGTTTCTGAGTGGCTGCACACTTTTTAGGTAATCGCTTCCCCGCTTTTATCACTGTACACCCAATTTTATATAAAAGATAATATAATAACGTATTCCACAAGCGAGCTGCGCACCCAAGCGAGCTGCGCGCTTTTGCCAAGCCCACACTAACTTATAATTAACGTATAATAGCTTAATAAAATAATAGTTAATCTGCTTTACACGAAGCAAATATACAGCTTACCTTATAATTTATTTTAAATTACTAAATTTAGTTAGTCTAACGCGCTACTACTATATATAATATACCTAAATTTACGCTATATAATAGACGTGCTAGCGTTCTTTTATACGCTAAAATATAATTAAACTTAATAAAACTTATAAAGTTAGAAGAGGAGTTAATTATCTAGTATATTTTAGATTTTACTAAGCGAGGATATCCTATAATTCTTACGTAGGTTTAAGATATAGTAGATACTTTACTTGCTACGCGTAGCTAGAGTAAAATTAGTAAAAACTAGCTAGTAAACTTTGTTAAGCATATGCCTAAGCTTATAATAAAGTTTAATTATAAGCTAGACTACTTAAAAATGCTATATAAGGATCCTACTATTATATTAAACTAGTTTAACTTATATAAAATATAAAGGCAAAGTACGGCATACAGGATAAAAATATATAGAACTTTAATAAGTTTAGTTTTATAATAGGCGTAATTTTAATAAGCTAAAAGATTATTACTAGCTAAAAGAGGCGTAGGAGGCTAAAGTAAGTATAAGGAAATAATAAGAAGTAAATATTAATAATATTAGGTATTAGTAGCGCAAGGTAAAAGATCCTACCCTTTATTATTTTTAAGTAAAAATAAATCTTACTAGCTAGTATACTAAAAATAACCTGCCTCCCTAATAAAATATTATAGTCTCTAAGAATAGCTAAATAATAAATAAGCTTAGAGTTGCGTAAATTAAGTACTTTAACGCGTGTATAAAGCGCCATATATAGGACACACAAGCTACTTATTATAGATAGCTACGAGAGCCATAGCTCTATTACTTTTAAGTAACATGTTTTATAAGCGAGCGGCCCATACAAGCGAGCGGCCTACCCCACCAACTTTTTACAGCACATAAACTTCTACCTACTATGGCGCCCCTAATTCAGGCCTAACTAGCCTCTACTAAGGCTAATATACACCTTGCAATCTTAGCTATTAATTAAAACTAAATTTAGTCTATAAGAGGTGTAGCATATATATTTACTATCCCCTAAATAACGCTTTAACGCTAATGTGCTAGAATTGCTGCGCAACGCAATTACTAGCCTAAATTAAAAAAGCTTACTAAGATAGAAGAGGAGGTAATTATTAGGCATATACTTAACCTAGATTCGCGAGGATTTCCGCCCACGCTAAGTGCTATGCAAGATATAGCAGATAAGCTACTCGCTAAGCGAGGCGCTAGATAGGTTGGCAAGCAGTGGCCGCGCAACTTTGTTAAGTAAATAGATTATCTTACTACACGATTTAATTAACCGTATAATTGGCAGAGAGCTCTATATGAGGATCTAGATACTATTAGAGCTTAGTTTGAGCTTGTAGCGCGCACAAAGGCTACCTATAGTATCTATAATAAGGATACCTATAACTTCGACGAGACTAGTTTTATAATAGGCAAGATATTATCTTAGCTTGTTGTTATAGGCTTAGAGAGACGCGGCAGGCTAAAGGCTATCTAGCTAGGTAATTATAGGTAGACTATAGCAATCTATAGAATTAGCGCTACTAGCTAGGCGATCCCGCCCTTTATTATCTTTACTAGCTAGTATTACCTCTTTACCTAGTACTAGGACGATAATATACCGCGCGACTAGGCTTTCGCTATTAGTAATAATAGCTAGACTACTAATAAGCTTAAAGTAGAGTAGCTAAGGCACTTTATTAAGTATATAGTAAAGTATAGGGTAGGCGCGCGCTAGCTACTTATACTTAATAGCTATAAGAGCTATAACTTGCTTAAATTTTAAAAGCTTTGCAAGGAGAATAATATCTATACTCTTTATATACTACTATATTTATTTCACCTCCTATAGCTACTTAATGTTAGCTACTTTTCGCCGTTAAAGCGCGCGTACAGTCGCCAGATTAAGAGCCTAATACGCGACTATATTAACTATATTACAAAGCTAGAGTTTCTACTAGCCTTCTACGTAGCCTATAAATAGTTAATTATAAAGGAAAATATCTGCGCAAGCTTTTAAGGCGCTAGCCTAGTCCTATACAACCTAGAGGTAGTAATATTAAAGCTTAATATTAAGCTTCGTACGCCGACGCCGCCTCCGCTAAAAGTTACCCTTTAAAAAGCTAAAACACTAAGCAACGCGCGCGAGCTAGAGGCTTAATTAATATTAATTTATAATAGGATTTAAAGGTATAAGAGCTTATTACCTACTTCTATTATTATAGCGCTTAATTAGCTTAAAAAGGGCGCTAAGGTAATAGCTTATAAAAGTACGCTTATGCGCGATCGGATCGCGAGGTTTAAGAAGGCTAATAAGGCCACTATAACGCGTAAACAGCGTAAAAAGAAGCGGATCTAGAGGCAAGGTACCTTAACAAAGGCAGAAGCAGAGAAGATTATCGCTTAAAAGGATGTTAAGCAGCAGATAGAGGTAGAAATACGTTAAGATAAGGCGCGATCAGGTGTAAAAAGCGCCCTGACTACGGGCGACTCAGTCTATCCACAGTACTAAGGCGATCCCTTAGAGAGGGAAGAGAAGGGCTGCGGCGAGGGAAGTAGATAGGCGGAAGGCCCGAATAGCGCTAGTCTAGAGCGGACTAGGGCCGTCAAGGGCCCTCGACCTATGACTCGTGACAAAGGCTCTTTTCTTTAAGGGTCTCGACCGCGAGAATAAGTATATAATAACTAGCCTAATTAGGCCTCGCGTATTACGTAAGCTAATAACGTAAGCTAAATCTTAGGCTTACACTAAGGCCTAAAACCCTTATTCTTACTCTTTACTTAGCGGCTTACCTTATCCCGGAGGCTCCCTAACCCGTAAGTACGACCTAGCCAATCTATGGTAGTCTAGGGTGCCTAACCCCAGATGCCCCCTATTTCGGTACCCAGCCGCTCCAAATTTAGGAATTGTGAAGGTAGACTAATCTAGTGCATGCCTACTAAGTCGTCCTTATACTTATTACTTCTCTACCGCCCTCTTTAGCAACCTTTAGACTTTGTCTAGATATACCCACGCTATTTAGCACTATAAGTACCGCGAACACTATCCTTAAAGCCCTAGTTAATAAGGCGCGTGCGAGCGTGGTTAGTACTATTAACTTATACTATACCTGCCTTCCTATTATTCTAGATAGCCTTAAGTAGTCTAATTACAAGAAGATAAAGCTCTACTAGTTTTAGGTTAAGGAGATACGTCGTGTCCAGTTTAGGGCAGTGTATATTAATCTTAGCCTAATAGATTTAGAGGACTATAATTTAATCTACCACTACGATGCCTGCTATAGTAGTAGTAAGGATTATTAGCAGGTAAGTTAGCGCTTTAAGGGTTATGTAGGGGTTTTAAGGCTAATTAGTAGCAGATACCTAAAGATAACTTAAAAAACGTATTAAGTGCCCTAATTACCCTTATGCTGCGCTCAAGCCAAATTAATGCGTATACATGCAATAAGATTAACCTCTTTAGATTAAATAAGGTATTAGTAAAGGCCACCGCGCAGGTACTAGAGACGGAATAAAGTAATATTATTATATAAGTGTTATTTAGTGTAGTTAAGGGTTATCTAAACTAAGTCGCATAGGGCCACCAGATCCAAATTCTACGAAAACCTGTTAACCCCCTACTACTTAGGTTATAACACCTGGCCTCCTAAGGAGATTATTCCGGTGGTAGGCCTTTTTATTAAGGAGAAGCGGAAGAGGAAAGCTTCTACTATAAAGGGGGGTGGTTTAACCTCCCTAGTTACTGCTAGTACTCTTACTCCTAGGCGTAAGAAGGTTGCTCCTAAGTTAATAAAAGTCCTCGACCCTAATCCTAGGTTATTAATGCTAATTTAGGGTAGTTAGCGTTTAAGGCTAGTGTCCTAGCCACGCTGGACTTCCTCGCGGAGGAAGTAAAGAAGAAAATTAAAAGTAAAGGTAGTTAGAAGACTTTCTAGCAAGCCTATAAGTCTAAGCGCCCGACTAATTAAGAGAGTTATTTAGTATAATTTAAGGATTCCTACCCCTATTAACAGTGTCCGGATTTTATTTACGTTCTATACCCTTAGGCAGTTTTAATTAGGTTTCAGTTAGCTATAATCGCGTTAGGTACGGTCTAAATAGGCTTGTAAGCCTCTATTAGGCCCTAAGAGGCGTAAATAGGCCTAGATAGCTCGTTCTAGTCTTTAGTCTATTTAAGAATCCTCTGCCCTGTTTATTCTAGTATTTCGCAGCCTATAAAGTGTACTCTCTAAGGTAATCTATTACTAATTACTATTAAGTGCTGTCTTTCTCCTTCTCTAGGGGGGCGACCCCGCCTCTTAGGCTCCTATTTAGGGCGACCTTTAGTCTCCTTGTCTAAGCCCTTTAGGAACTACTTTATTGCCCTTTTAGAGATCTCCTCCGTAGATAACTACTGGTTCTTATTACTATTATATCCTTTCTACTTAACTTTATATAGCCATTCTCCGTCCTAGAGTACCCTAGATCTAATTCCTTTAATTAGGTATATATCCTCCCCTGCTTGTAGTATAATAACCTTAGGCGGGCTTTACTTTCGTTGTAGTAGTCCTTCTAGGGCTACCTGGTTTAGGAGAGACACATAGAATACTAAGTAAATATTAAAGTCCTTTAGCAACTCTAGCTTATATGCCTGTTAACTAATCCGCCGTTTTACCCTATAGGGACCCTAGGACTTGTAGTTAAGTTTCTTCTTAGGCCTAGTTAACCGTATGTTGCGGGCGTTAAGGTATACCATGTCCCTTACTATAAAGGTTTAGGCCTTATGCTTCCTGTTGTACCACGTTACCTAGTACGCCTATGCCTTAAGGATCGCTTGGGTTATCTGGGCCCTAGTCTAGGCTAGAACTGCCGCTCTGGCCCTTACTATAGGTACCGACCCGCGCAGCTATACTTCTCGGGGTAGGTCTATTATTAGTAGATTTAGGCTATACACTATAATAAATAGCGACACTCCTATAGAGCTATAGATGCTATTGTTGTACGAATATTCTACTTTAGATAGAAGGTCCGCCTAATTAGATTATTTATAGTTATAGAACACTTAAAGGTACTATTTAAGCGTTTAGTTCTATCGTTCTATCTATCTGTCTGTCTGCGAGTAGAAGGCAATAGAGAGAAGTTACTTAGTTTTTAAATATTAAGTAAAGGTGCTTTAATAAGCTAATACAAATAGGCTACCTTTGTCCGTAACTATTAACTTTAGAGGGCTATATAGGCGTAGAACTTTTCTCCTAAAGACCTTAGCTAGCTCTACTACCTTTAGGTTCTTTCGCGTAGGGATGTAGTGTGCTATCTTAGAAAACTAGTTAATAATTACTAGGATGCTATTATAATAATAGGCTCTAGATTTACTCTCGGGTAGATCTATTACTATGTCTATAGCAATGTTCTTTTAGATGCCCCTTAGGACTAGTAGGCTATTAAGTTGGCCGTGCGTTGCGTGTTAGATAGGTTTTACCCTAGAGCACGCTTAACAGGTCTAGACGTAGTTCTTTACGTATTATTAGACACTAGGCTACTAGAACTTTTATAGCACTAGCTCTAAGGTCCTGGCAAAGTTAAAATAGCCCGCAAGGGGGTTATCGTGGTATTATTAAAGGACGTGTACCCTTATTAGAGGTGGC
Organism: Bimuria novae-zelandiae CBS 107.79; assembly: GCA_010015655.1. Classification (NCBI taxonomy): domain Eukaryota; kingdom Fungi; phylum Ascomycota; class Dothideomycetes; order Pleosporales; family Didymosphaeriaceae; genus Bimuria; species Bimuria novae-zelandiae. The sequence continues at coordinate 303,573 of ML976730.1, forward strand.
ACGTATAGCCTATTCTCGTACTATAATAGGTTAGCTGGTCTAATTATCCAGCGCTTTAGCCATTCCGGCTTTGCCATCTCTGGCCCTTAGAGGTATTAGAGGATTCGTTCTATAGTTTCGTCCCCCTAGCTATTTCTCTTTAATAGCTCTACTATAAGGTAAGCGCTTACTAAATTGTTTGCCGCCGCCTCCTTAGTCGCCAACGTTTTAGGTCTAGCGACCCTTATTACTACTACTAGTCTAGGGCTTCCTGCCTACTTTAGTAGCTATAGGCTACCTACCACGCCTGCTTCGTCTAAAGCGTCGCCTTTTAGCTGTAACTTATGCTGTAGGGCCTTAAGGAGTCTCTACTAGGAACTACCTATTCCGCCTAAGCTTATTTCCTCCTCTAACTTATAGTTAGGTCTCTGCAATAGTCTATTAGCGGGATTTGTCCTTCCTAGATAGTGTTTAATTTTAAAATTAAATGTTGCGAGCTATTTGGCCCACCTTGCCTACTATCTAGTTAGGACTTTTATAGACATAAACCCTTATAGGTTAGCATAGTTAGTTAAAAGCTTAACCTTTTTACTAACACCCTCTAGGTAGTGTCGCTAATACTTAAAAGCTTTAACAATTATTAGTAACTCGCTATTATACGTGTCGTAGTTTTATTCTGCCTAGTTTATCTTGCGCGAATAAAAAGTAACTAGGTGCTATTATAGCTTTCTATGTTTGTCTAGTTATGGTTGGCTTAAGATACCTAAGATCGCGAAACCTAAAGCGTTAGTTTCTACTCTTAAGGGTCTTTTAGGGTTAAAGTGGGCTAGTAAGGGCCCTTGCATAAAGCTCTCTTTTAGCTAGTAAAAGAAGGCCTTAGCCTGCTTTAATAGGCTTATTGTAACTAATTCCTTAAGTTTCTATTACTATCCGCCCTTAGTAGCTCTCTCTAGCCTTTTTGTTAGGGCGTGAAGGGGTGCCGCTACTTAAGAGAATTTTTTTATAAACCTTTAATAGTAGTTAGTAAAGCTAAGGAAGATCCTAACTACTTAGACTAAGTTTAGTTTAGGCTAATTTTTTATAGAGGCGACGCGGTCCTCCTCTATCTCTACGCTATTTAGGGATACTATAAAGCCTAGGTATCCCACCTTGCGTGTGTAGAATTCGTATTTAGATAGTTTGGCGTATAGCCGGCGTTTAATAAGGCGTTTTAGCACTGTTTAAACGTGCTAGATGTGTTCCTCCTTTATCTTAGAGTAAATAAGGATATCGTTAAGGTACACAATATAGTAGATGTCGAGAAGGTCTAATAGTGTGTTATTAATATGGCTTTAGAAGGTTGCAGGCGCGTTTATTAAGCTAAAAGGTATTACTATGTATTTATACTATTTATACCTTATTTAGAAGGCTATCTTCTATTCATCTCCTGCCCTAATTTAGACGGGGTAGTAGGCGTCCCTTAGGTCTAGTTTAGTGTAAATCTAGGCATCCCCTAGTTGGTTAAGGGATTTCTGTATTAAGGGAAGTAGGTATTAGTTCTTTATTATAACTATATTTAGTCCCCTATAGTTAACGTAGAGGCGGAGGCCTCTATCCTTTTTCTTTATAAAAAGGATTAGTGCCCCGGCGCTCGATCGCGATAGTTAAATAAAGCCCTGTTTAAGGTTCTTCTAGATATAGTCGCGCAGAACTGCCAACTCTAACTCTAATAGACTATAGAGTAGTCTAAAAGGCACTTCCTTGCCTTCCTTGATATTAATCTTTATCTTGTGGGGGCCATGGTTGGCAAGAATGCTCGTGGCTTCTTCGGAGAAGGCTTCCTCCTACCGTCCCTAGTATTCTTTAGGTAGCGTCCCGGGTAGGCCTCCTAATGTGTCCTTTAGGGTGGCATATATAATAAAATAGTTATTTACTATATCTTTAGCCGTGCCGGCGAACTCTTCTACTAATTTAGTAAAGATCTTAGTCTATTTGCGCTTCCCATGGGCGAAGCGGATAGTCTTATTATAGAAGTTTACAATAGGGTTCTATTCTGCTAGCTAGGGCATTCTTAGGACCATGTCGAATTTACTAATATTACTAACTATAAATAGGCAACTACCGCTCTCGGTTTTACCGCGACTATCTGTAATAGTATAGGGGAGCTTTGCCTGGCCTAGAACGCCTAAGTCTTGTCCGTTTAGCGCCACGTAGCGTTTGCTATTTATTATTATCACTATAACCCCTAACCGCTTTATTAGATTACTGCTAACAAAATTCGCTTCGGCTCCGCAGTCTACTAGGGCTTTAATCTATTATTAGTTACCCTCGTGCTGTACTTCACTATCCAGCGTAATTAGTAAGCCACCGCTCCTATCCCTAGGGGTCCTTACAGCTGCGACTAGTTATTATTAACCCTTATTATAGTTAACCTTACCTATAGACTATTAGGCCTCCTAGTCTATAGCTTGTCTTTCCCCGCCTTGGCCTTGTACTTTAAACAGGACGCCTTATAATAGCCTAGTTCGTGGTAGTAAAAGTATTAGTCCTTGTCCTTGTCCTCTATTGCCTAAGCCTTCTTCTTACTATCCTTGTCGCGACGGTCGCTATCGTGGCGTCTCTAGTATAGTCTTATGTTATTTAACCTAGATCGCTTTCGATCGCGCCTTTTATTAGCTAGCTTATTAAGGAAGTTATTATTAACATCGTGTGTGCGTTATTTTCCTAACTTATAAGGTTTTAACGCTTACTAATATATATTTATCTTTACTTTTAAGCGAAAGAGGCTCTTCTATTTGCGCGACTACTATTTAAGGCGTTTTTAGATTTTCTTATCTAGTGCCGTGTAGAAGTTATTAATATAGTCTTTATTATTATTATCTAAGGCCTTCTCTAGGTCGTATTCCTCCTATTAGTCCTTAAGGTAGTTAAGGAGTTCTATAGGGGTCTTCTTACCTTATTTAGCTACCTTAATCCTTTAGCGAGCGGCACTCTTTCGCTCCTAGGCTAATTTTAGGGAGTCTACTATAGTTTACTATAGAAGGTCTTAGGTAACTTTCCTGTGTCGCTTCCGCTTTAGGATCTTAGCGACTATTTAGTTTTAGTAGTTACGTTATATATCTCTTAAGTATCTTACTGCGACCCTAACCTGCGCTTCGTTAGTTTTAAGGGTAAGTAAGAAGTTAATATAGTCCTCGTAGGCCCTCTTTTATAAGTTTAGTTCCTTATAACCCTTACCCTTAAATTAAGGGGGTTTTGGCGGCTTTAGTAGCTATGCGTCTAGGGTAGTAGCCGCTATTTAGATCTAATATTCTTTATTATAGCTAGTGCAGGCCTAGTCTTGTCTATCCTTCTTTCGCGGGCGTCAGATGCTTTTAGAGGCCCTAAATTAGTCTTAACTAGTATTATCTAAGCTTAAGGACGCGTCCTCTATTAAGCTATTACTTAATAGGTTATTACTTATATCTTTAGCCTTATCTAGATTGCCGTGACCCTCCTTAGGCTCTAGGGAGTTATTAAAGATGCTAGTAGTTATTATCTTATTCCTAACTAGGGTCTTGCCTTTAGATTAGTAACGCTCTACTATTAAGGAGGCCTCTAGTTCCTAAATACGTTATTAGAGCTATAGCACGCCTAGGCGTTTTTAAAGGGTAACTTCCTCTAATTATTAGTTATTATTACTACCTATAACGGTAGGGGGGTCTTCCTCTAGGTCTATAGGTGTTGTTAGGTCTTCTATAGGCGTTATAACTATTAGAGGCTCTTATTTAGAGGGTCCTATAGGTAGTAACCTACTTTAAGGGTCTCCTACTATTTTTAAAGTCTAGCAGGTAACTCTTCGTGTCAATTCCATTATACAGGTGAATTAGATATAAGGGGGTAAGGGATCGTATTATAAAAAGCGCCCTGACTACGGGCGACTTAGTCTATCCACAGTACTAAGGCGATCCCTTAGAGAGGGAAGAGAAGGGCTGCGGCGAGGGAAGTAGATAGGCGAAAGGCCCGGATAGCGCTGGTCTAGAGCGGACTAGGGCCGTCGAGGGCCCTCGACCTACGACTCGTGACATCAGGTGCTAATCGGCAGGCTTTAACACGCTGCAGTCGCTGCAAGAAGACTAGCTATAATATACAAACATGCAAGAACGATATTATAGATACTATTTAATCTAGTATAGCAATTATATACTATTATCTTATTGTGTTGTTAAGATAGGTTGCTGTAAAGGTATAAAAAGTTGGTGGGGTGGGCCGCTCGCTTGTATGGGCCGCTCGCTTATAAAACACGTTAGTGTTATAAAGATAACAAGATTATCTATTTCTACATGCCGCCGCACTCATTGCACATCCTATAGCCACTAGATATAGGTTAAGTAGCTAATATAAAGTTATATTAACTATATTACTAAAACTACGTTCCTACCCGCGTTTATTAACGTGTTTAACGCGTTAATTAATAAAAAATAAATTAAAAGAAGCTTTTATAGCGCTAGTTTAGTGCCTTTTAACTTATAGTTAGTATTAAATTAATTAAATATATAATTAAAAACCCTACTAGCTTCCTTAATTAAACCTATCCTCTAGTAGTTATAAACACCTAGTAATACGCATAAAATTAGGGAGCAATATACCCTAATATTAAAAAAGTTTTTAAATACTATCTAAAGCTCCTTAATACTAGTAAAAAAATATTATTATTATTTATAAAAAGCGCGTAGAAGATAGCGCATAAGTTTAAGCTAATAAAGGCCTAATTTAAGGAGCTTAAGGAGGCAAATATAGCTCACACAAAGCGGAAATCACGTAAAAGGACACGTATACAGGCTAGAGGAACACTACTTGCTGCAGAAGGACTATAGCTAGTAGCTACAAAAGAGCGTCCTGCGAAGAGGCAGCGCTTATAAGCAAGTAGGGAGGATAGTAGAGAGAATAGCACGCAGCGCTAAAGGCTTTATAATATGTATAATAAGCTAAGGTATAACGTGCGAACCTGCTAAAAGAATAAAAGGCTATTTTTTAAATTAGATATTACCTTTAGTAGGTTATTTTTAGATAGTGTTAATAGTAATAGCGACTATTAAGAAGCAAAAGTTAGTATTACTAAGAAAAGGTGCGTAGCTCGCTTGGGTGTACAGCTCGCTTGTGGAATACATTAGAGGAAATAAACTTGTTATAAGGTGTAATATACTAAGTACTTAAAAAAGGAAGGTCCTAAAGGTGTTTAACGCTGGCTATAACCCTCCGAGGAGGCGCAAAACTAACCTATAGAGGGCACCTCTACGCGTCCTACGATTTATAGGCACAAATACGCCTATAGAGGAGCAGGAACCTACAGAGGAGCAGGGATCCACAGAGGAGCAGGGACCCACAGAGGAGCATGGACCCATAGAGGGGCAAGGACCTATAGAGGGGCAAGGACCTATAGAGAATAATAATAGCGTTAATATATACGTTAATAAGTATTACCGTAAAAATAAAGAGCCTTAGTTTGCCTAAAGGCCTACGTTGCTAGAAAATAAATAATTACCTAATAAAGGAATATTTAACAAAGTTATTAGTAATAAAAGTAACAGTAAGCGTAAGTAGCCGCCTAATAGAAAGGTATTAAATAATAACTTAATTTTAGGTAGAGTTAAGATACTAATATAGCTAAAAATTAATAAAATTAGTAAAACGCATAATAACGGGGTATTTAATAAATTACTAAAGTTATATAAAGTTAAGCTATATATTACTTACTACTAGCGTACGTTCCTACGTAAAAAGAAAATTAAGACTAAATTTAATACTAAAATAAAAATATATATACACTTCTACGTAGAACTCTAGCAATAGGTAAATAAGATTGTAAAAGACCTTGTATAGTTAATTCCGCCTATAAAAATAGCGGTACAAAGTCTAATAGTAGTTATATATACACTATAAGTACCTAAGTAATAGAGACTTACGTATTTTCTTAAATATAGTAATAATATTACTTTTAAGTAGGTCGTTAAACGCGTGTAAAAGTTAAAGAAGAAGTTTATTATTAAGGTAACTTATATTAACTTTAATTTAATACTAGTAGAGCTAAAAGCTGACTAGAATAATTAAATATATAATAAGAGGGTATTTAGCTTATATAGCTCCGCTTAGAGCTCTCTATTATAACTTACTATAACTTATCGCTAGCTACACGACCTGTTAGAGGTCCTCGCATATATTACTGTTAGTAAGGGCCCTATAATCGCGATCCGCGATAAATGGCGATGCTAGGATACCTATTATTGTAACTATCTATACGTGTGCTGGGTTAAACGTACGCCTAAGTAATCTAATTTATTATAAGGCGCTCACACCTTCGTCCGATCCGGGTTAGGGCGGTAAGGCTAGAGTAGGACTTTATAGATTATTTAGTAGTATAAATTAATGCGATACTTAGTGCGTGGCTATATAATTTAATTTTATAATAAATAAAATAACTATTAGTCTATATAGGAGAACGAACTTGCATGAAAGATATATAAGTTAACTATAAAGAGCGTAATATATAATATTACTTAATATATATCCTTAGCCTACTTAGATGCTTAGTACTACTAATTAATTAAGTAGTTACGTATATTACTTCGTTACTTAGTACTACTAATTAACTAAGTAATTACGTAATTATAGAGCTAGCTCCTTAGCGTGCTTATTAAGGTTATTTTAACTACTAGTCTTATTAATCGCTTACTCCCTTTTTTTATCCTTAGTTTATAACACTATTCCCCCTTTTAGTTTTTATCCTTAAAGAGTTATACCCGCTAACTATTTATTTAGCACTTATCGTTACCGTAAGCTTATTACCGCTATTAAGGTATATAGGACTATTATAGTATTAAAGTACTTGAACTATAAGGCCTACTCGCGGGTTTATAAGGTGTCTATTTATTCTAAAAAGTATAGTAAGTACCTAAAGAGGGGCGCTTAGTGTAACGTAGCTATTACTCGCAACAAGGTTTCTTATCTAGTGGCTAAAAAACAAAAATTAGATGCGTAGATACTAGAGGCGCGAAAGGAGCAGGATACTATATTTAAGATTCTATATATAGCTTATGCAAAAGAGAAGCGTTTATTAAAATAGTTAGCTCTTAACGCAAAGCGTACTAAGAAGCTAAATATTATTAAAAATACTATTTTAAAGAAGCTAAATAAAAATTTAGTCTAGCCTGCCTAGTCTGCTAGTCCTACTAAGCTAACCCTTACTATTTAGTTAGCTATAGAAGAGCTTCTTTTTAACTTTTAAAATAATCCTATCTTACTATTATCCTAGTTCCATAGTCTTGGTGTTTCTAGGTTTTTTTGTAGAAATCCTTTAGTGCTATATTATAGTTAGTAAGATTTTTTATTAGTTTTTACGTATTATAGCTCTCTGGCTATCCTTCCTACTTTACTAAGTACTTATACTAACGTTTAATCTTTCGTAGGTCTTTAATTACTTTAATTTTGTACTTTTTATCCTTAAGTTCTAGGTGTAACTTTAATTCGGCGTCTAGTGGTGCTAGTTCTAATAATAATTTGTGAAAGACTAGGTGTATATACGTATTTATAGGTAGCTATAGTTTAAAATTAACTAGGCCTTAGGCTTCTTAAGTCTTAAATAGTCCTTTTTAAAGGTTATTTAATTTTTTGCTTAGCCGTATTATTTTAAAAAATTTATAAGAGGAGGACTCCATTCCCCTTTTTAAGGATTAGTCCCTTAACCCTTTTCTTATTTACTTATCTTACTATTTACTTATTACGTTATATAATATTTTTACGTAGTATTTCGTGTAAATTTTATATAAGTTCTACCTTATTAGCTGCGTCCTTTATAATGCTTTTAATATCTAATAGATCTTAGTAAGTTATTAGCTTATATCCGTGGTTGGCGGAGTAGGGCGAGTACCCTATAGTCGCTAACCTTGCGCTATTATATGCTAGTTAAGCTATTAGTAGTAGCTTAACCTAATTATCTGATAGCTTGTTTACATATATCTAAAGGTATTATTCTAACAATTAGTTAGTTCGCTCTATTTATCTATCTATCTCTAGATAGAAGCTCGTCGTGAGCTTATTCTTAATACCTAGTGTAGCGGTAAACGTGGTTTAATATTAAGATGTGAATATCTTAGCTCTATTAGTAATAAACTTGTCTAGCTATTTAACCTATGATATAAGTTTTTATTTTACTATATAGGCTAGTTCTTTCACTAATATAGCTTCCTTAATTAGCACAAATCTTAATTCCTTAGTTAGTTAATAGACTATAACTAAAATAAAGTTATAGGGACATTTATTCTCTAGTGCTAGTAACGCTAGGAGCTTTATAATAAAGTCTATAGTTATACTAGACTATAGTCTCGGGGGGCGGCTATAGTAGTTATAAAAGGCCGTAGGGCTTATATCTCTTAGGCTTATTCTAATAGCATGCTAAATAGTTATCTAATACCTTTTATATTATCTACTATAGCCTAAAAATTGCGTATTTATTCGCGACTTAGCGCGTTGTCTTTATAATCCCTAAGTATTCCTATTCCTTATCTTTATATAGGTTTTTAATTAATAGTAGTACTACTTAATTACTTATTTACACCCTATTCCTGTAATCGCGCGTAGATGGTTTCAGAGCCTAATCTAGGTTATACGCGTGTTAGTTATTATCTATAAGTTTTTTATAGTCTTAGAAGTTAGCTATAAAAGGCTTATAATAGGTAAAGTCTACGCGTCGTGCCTCTAGTACAGGCGTAAGCTATGTCTTGTTATAGCATAGCGTTCCATCCCCTGCCTTTGTAAGAATAGTATTATAGTTAATGTCGCTTTCCTTTTTTATAAAATTAGATTGTCTACTAAGGGCGTCTACTACTTTATTAGCTATTTCTGCTAGGTAGGTAATCTAAAAGTTATATTTTACTAATTATTTAGACTATCTAGCTTGCCTTCTGTTAAGCTTCTTTGTAGTTATAAAGTAGGTAAAGTTTAGGTAATTTAAAAAAAACTTCTATTTAATATCTTACTCCTTTAAGTTATGCTTCTTATTCCTTATAGTAGTTAATAATTACTAAAAGTTTATTAATATAAATTTTATAATTAAGTTCTGCTCCAAAGAACTTCCTTAAATAGTAAAACACTAGTCTCTATTTCTTATTATTATATTCCTATAGGAGTACGGCTCCTAGCGCGTAGTCTAATACGTTAGTATAGATGTAATACCGCCGTTCTAGGTTATATATCTGCAATAGTGGCGCAGTTAGAAACAGGCGCTTTAGTCCCTTAAAGGTTTTTTCTCTACGCTCTATAGCTCTTGCTATTTACTAGATTTTATAAGTTCTATTAATAGAGCGGTTATTTTAGAGTAGTTCCTAATAAATTTACAATCAAAGTTAGCAAAGCTACGGAAAAACTAAATATTTTTTACTAATTTTAGTAAAAGCTATTTTTTTATTATTATAATTTTCTTTAACTTTATTTTAAAACCTTCCTAGGATATTACAAATCCTAGATATTCTATTTCTGTAATGTGAAACTTATACTTTTTAAGGTATAAGAGCAATCTATACTCCTGTAATTTCTTAAGTACCTTCTAAACGTGCCCTTTATATTCCTCTAAGGAACCGCTCGAATAGATTAACATATTATCTAGATATACTATATAGAATACGTCTAAGTATTTATGCAGAAATTAGTTTATAAGTTCTTAAAAGGTTACTAGGGCGTTTGTTAACCCTATTAGTATAATTATATACTTGAAAAGGCCATTTCGTGTACGAAAGGCGGTTTTCTATTGATATTTCTTTAATATTTATATTTAATAGAATCTATCCTAAATAATAAACTTCGTAAACTACTTATCTCTACGAAGTTAGTCTATAAGCTCTATAATTAGGGGTAATAAATATTAATTTTTAACTATTAGGACGTTTAGCTATTTATAATCTATATAAAGCTATAGCCTACTATCTCTCTTAGGCACAAAGAGTATTAGAAAGGCTATAAAACTCTAACTAGGCTACTACTTTTTAGAATAGAGATTCTTTTTTAATAGTTTCTTTAACTCTCTTTTTTAGTTTTATATAAGGGACCGTAGGCGCTCTGGCTATAACTTAGCTCTTTTTACTAGTAGTATTTTATAATCTTATTTTTAATATTTAGGTAAGACTATCTCGTCGTATTCCTTAAATAAGTCTATAAATTCTTAGTACTTTACTAGTAGACTAGGGTTCTTATTAACTATCCTAGCTAATTATATCTATAGACATTTCACCTATTTTAAGTATTACTATAATATCTTATTTATCCTGTAAACTAATATCTTTTATATCGTGGATATATTATTCCCCTTTTTTACTTAAGGTTCCTGTAGGGTTCCCTTCCACCGTGGCTCTACTAGAGCTATTATAAATAGTTTCTAGGGTAAGATTATCCTAGTAAGCTAATCTATCTCTAGATTATACTACTTAAGCTATTTATAACTAATAATAGCTTCTGTATCTTCTATTTTAGTAATAGTAAAGACATGCTAGCTTTTTAAGCTTTTAATATTAACTTATACTAGCGCCGTCTCTAGGCGTAGCTAGCTATTATTATATCCTTATAATTAGGTCCTATCTACAAGCCCTATTTATAATAGTATTTTTTTATTCTAATAAGGTATATTATATCTTTTAAATACTTCTAGGGCTATTAGACATATATTTACCATTAGATTAATAAGTGCTGTAATACGATATCTATATATTATTATATTTTTAATTAAGCGTGTCTTAACTTAGCAAGTATCTACTTAATAAGCTATAATAATTATACTATTACTAGTATAGCTTATTGCCTAGTAATGCCCTAGTTTTTTAAGTCCTTAGGCTTACTATCTAGATCCGTAGCTTCTTAAATCTAGTTCTTAACCTAAGCTAGTTTCGAGATTTTCTTAACCTTATACTATTTATAATACTAATAGTATATAATATAGGCCTTTTTAATTTTATTAGATTTATATATTCCTAGTATCTTATACTAAAAGTAGTTTAAAGTAAGGCATTTATATCTTATAATTTTATAGTAGCTTAGTTAGTCTTTAGAGGAGGTTGTCTCCTCCTATAGGCTTAGATACGCTAAGCACTATAGGTAATACTTATTTTACTAAATAGATAGGTAGGTTTCCTCGTGTCCTGTCTAGGTTACTCCTGTAACGTTTCTAGGGTTGTAGGGATCTATGCCACGTGGGAACTATCTAGTTGCGTATTTCTACTAGGCATAGATATCGCAGGTGTCTTTAAAGCACCTATAGTAGCTATTCTACTTATAGTGTTTTATCTACTAAAGTAGAAAGTGTTTATAGTAGTTATTAGGTATCTTATACTAGTCTTTGCCTATTTAATAATAGTCTAGATTACTAAGGTTGTAAGCTACCTTAGCCTATCCGTTATAATACTATTAATATTCTTTCTTAGTATATTACTACTATTCCGTACGTGCGTATTGCTTAATTATTATAATTTAATATAAATAGCGTACTAGTACTTTTTATATCTTTTTAGCTCGCTAGTAGGCGTCCTAAGTATATAGTTCTTATACTATTATTTTTAAGTACACTAAGGTAGGTAATATAGCCTACTATTACATACCTAGTATATTTCTTTTACTAGTTAGCTAAAGATATTATACTCTTATAGAACTATTTATTCTTTTACTTATTTTATTAAATTAGAGATCTCCTGCGTGAAGTCCTTAATCTCATTAATTAAAGTAAGAGTAGCTATTCCTATATTAAGAAGGTTAATTATATTAACCTCTATTTTTAGCTTCTTGTAGTCTCTAGCAAAATGCCTTTATTCTTTAAAATAAAGGCATGCTTTGTCCTTATACTATTATTATCTTACTTTAAGAGATATAGAGTTCTTGCCCTGCTTAGATCATCTAAACTTTTAGTTTTAGTTAGCCTATTTCTTATACTAATAAGTTTTATTCGTTATAATAATATTTTTAATTTTATCGCGGATTATAGACTGCGCATAATTTTTTAATCTCATAAATATACATCTTCTACGTTACTTGTCTATTTTTCTTTTATATAAGTAATTATCTACTTTTATAGCTTAATTAATAAGTTCTTTTAGGCTGTTAGATTTCTTTTAATAGACTAGCTCGTCCTTAATAGCTTCTTTAAGCCTGTTATAGTAGGCGATTATAAGTGGAGTATTCTCCTATTTAACTAATTTTATCTTAATCTATTTAAACTCTAGCATATAGAGTACTGCCAATTTTTCCTAGCGTAGACGTTAAAGGCGAATCTTAGCCTAATATTCTTTATTAATTATACTAAACATGTCTTTTATAGCGTTATAAAAAAATTCCTAATTCTCTATAGCTTCCCTCGTGGTGTTATCGCAATCCTTAAGTTTGTTATTTTTAAGAAAGTTATTAATTATTAGCCTAGCCTACTTTACTACCTTGCCTTGCATATTTATGCAGGCAACTAGGATTTTATCTTAGTTAGTCTTAAATATTCCTAGGTTATATTAGATAAATAACTCTATATGTTGGATAGGCTCTCACTAGTGAAAGGAAAGGAACTGAAAACGGATTACATTCGGAGATTGATTATTGATTGTTCGTTCTATCTACTGAGGAGCGAAGTACATCGCGGGGTATGGAAGCTAGTCCCATATGGGGCTCGCTCCACACATGTAGTGTTTCGCAACACGACAGAGGTCTCGACGACCATTGATGGGATGCTCGCTCCTCCACACACGCATTCCTTGTGACACGCCTGAGGCCTTTGAGATTGTTAATCCGACACTATAATTATTAAAAATATTACTAGATAATCCTTCCTATTATAAGGCTTAGGCTTATGGACCTTTAGCGACTACCTTACGTCTTTTTAGATACTTATTTTCTTGTTTATCTAATTAATAATTTCTTAAAGTTATGTAATCTATGCCGCCTGCTTAGCTATAACTTCTCTTAGAGTCCTTTCTGGGGTTGGCGCTATAGCTAGAGTGCTAGGTCCTGCCATGTCGTACTTAGTAGGTAGTTAAAGTGTTATAAGGCGCTTACACCTTCGTCTAATTTAGGTTAGGATAGTAAAGCTAAAGTAATACTTTATAAATTATTTAGTAGTATAAGTTAATACGACACTTAGCGCGTAGCTATATAATTTAATCTTATAATATATAAGATAACTATTAGTCTATATAAGAGAACGTACTCGCATAGAAGATATGTAAGTTTACTATAGGAAGGGTAGTATAGGAAATTACCTAGTATATATTTTTAGCCTACTTAGTTACTTAGTACTACTAATTAACTAAGCAGTCACGGGTATTACTTTATTACTTAATACTACTAATTAACTAAGTAGTTACGTAACTATAGGGCTAGCTCCTTACGTGCTCGTTAAGGTCGTCCTGACCACTAGTCCTATTAAGCGCCCACTCTCTTCCTTCCGTCCTTGGTTCGTAACATAATTAGTTTAAGAATTACTACCTAGTAAGTAGTACTATAGTGGCAGTATAGGCGCGCGATATAACACAGGGCAGGTATATAATTAATAAGCTATATAATAACGTACGCCTAAGTTTCTTGCTAGCTAAAAAGAAAGCTACGAAGGAAAAGGCAGCTCAGAAATTAGAAAAAAAAAAACACTAAATTTAAGCTTAATATAAATAATTTTATAAAGGTTATTGCCGCTAGCTTACTTTTTATAAGTTTATTAGTATAAAGTTAAATTGTTAGCTAATAGTAAGTTATTTAAATACTTATTATAACTTTAAGAAGCTCCTTAGCATTAGTATAATAAAACTTAATTTACATAAACTTAATAAAGCTTATATATTGAACTTAGTGCTTCTTTAACTAGTAAAAGAAGTAGGTAATAGCTAAAAAATTAAATAAAATTAAAAAGATACTTCTTAATATTATTAAATATTATTAAACGTAGCTAGCTTAACCTTAATATACTTATAGACCTGTCTAACGTAAGAATACTATACGTAATATAAAAGTGGTATTTTAAGCTACTAGTGCTATTACTCCTGCGCCTCCGTAAAATATCGATTTAGTGGCAATCTAAGTATAATAGGCTTATAAAAAGTAATAAGGAGGACGCTGTAGACGTATATAAGAAGAATTGGAAGTAGAAATAGCGTAATAAGTTACGTAGGGAGAGAGTTAAGTAACTAAGTAAAAGAGCTAGCGTTATTAGCGTAAAGTTTTTATACGCTACGTATAGGCTATTTAACTAATTTTTTAATTAAAATTTAACTAAGTACGCGCCTATTTAGTCATAAAATTACCTATAAAGGTATAAAAACCTACTTAAAATATTATATTTTATTAATACTGCTAATACCTCTTTCTTTATCACCTCTCTACTATAATAGCTATTATAAAGTAGATAATAGTAATTATTTTAGCAACGTTAGTTACACCTTATATAGCTATTATATCTTTTTTTTTGATAATGGCAGATACGATTTAGGTACCTCTGTATATTACTACTAATGCTAACCCTCTAGTGTTGCGCCTCACCCAGTACCTATAGCACCCACCTATAGAACTTAAAGAATTCTTGCGTAAATACCTTTTAATTAGAGCATACGCGCTATACTGCCTATTCTAAAAAGTAGGTAAAGTTCTTATAAGTATAAGCAGGTTTATAATATCTTTTTATTTAGTTTTTTAGCGCCTTAAAGGTATATATAATTAATTAAAATTTAGTAAGTATAGTAATATGTATTTAAGTATAATGCCTATTTTTGCCTATAATATAATTATTCTTTCTAACTTATATATAGAGGTATTATTAAGAACTATTACTACTTAATCTCCTAATTATAAATTATAATAGAGAAGTACTTTATTCATTAATTTTTTTTAAAAGCTCTGCGTTAATTGCACCTTAGAATATTACATGGTCGACGTAGCCATGCACATTTATAGCAGGGAGTAAGCTCCATCGCTTTAAGCACCGTGCAGAGTACTGTACGTCGACGGCGTGTTTATGGCCAACCAGGCATACTTTCTATCGCTGGTTCTCTCATTATAAGCGCTCTCGTCGAGGCAGACGACCTGCTCTAGTTTATATATTTATTAGCAGCGCGCCCGGAACACCTAACAGAGGCCTTTATAGCGCTCTCTAGCAGCTTTTAACGTAGCTTTTTAACTCTACCTTATAGCAAGAGCTCTCGTGATAGTGGCTGCTAATGCCTGTATATTAAAGTCGTCGTACAAGAAGGCCTGTATTTTATTAATATACGCTATAGGTTTAACCTATAGGGGCTCTAAAATTACGTTTTTATACCACTACTATAGTAATAGTAGGTAACTAGTTTTTACAGACCGCGAAGGGTATGCCTAACTAAACGCTTCTATATTAAGTTAATATTTATTTATAGTTTTAGGGTTAACTTTAAAAAATTTATAAATTTTATAGTTATTTTACTTATCTTTTAGATAATTAATAATTACTTATACTATTATGAGCTATAGTTTATGCCTAGTAAGCTTTTTAAGATTAATTAGTATACCTTATAGTACTTAAAAAATAAAAAATAAATTCTATATTTTCCTTAGTTATATTATTAGCCGTACAAAATTAGGTGTACGACCATGAAAGCGGGGAAGCGATTACCTAACAAGCGTCAAGAGTGGGTCGGGACAGTGTTTTGCACAGCACCAATAAGCTTGAGCGTTGACCTGCGATGCAAGACTTGTCCTTTCCCTTCACATCCATCATTGTGCCCTCGTCTCGACGCACCTCTCGCCTAATGTCGTAAATTTCTTGTCAGAGATTCATTGCATATCCCAACCCTTCCAAAGCGACTCGACATGTTTGCGACGAAAATTTTGTCCCTTGCCGCGTTGCGGCCCAAACGTGTTTTAAAGTCTGGGGAAATGCCCCTTTCCAACATTCCAAAGTATACCACTGGTTCGGGAAAGGTGCGAGGCTCACGACACGGAAGAGTGATTGAGAAGCCTTAGCGCCCGGACCTACTCTCAAAGTTCCCTCCTGGCTGGCGCCACGAATTATATGGTTTTACCGCTGATGCGCTCCCTCACATGATATACTTCCTCATTCCCAAGGCCACCACCAAAGCCGATATAGAGGCGTTATTGCTAGAGTCGGGCTTGACCCCTCAAGTCCCATGTGTTTCTAGGTGATTAACCCAATATTAGCAAAAGTTTGTTTAACACGTCTACTTAGGGAAAAGATATTCTTGTATATTAACAAATTTAATGGATGAGCCGAGCTTGGTTCTTTTGCGCAGTTCCTAAAAGACGTTGATGTTTTGGAAGCAATACGAAAAACAAAAACGATATACTCTATTTGGCGAGGAAATTGTTGACCGACGCATAGATGTGAAAGCTCAGCTGCTTAAGGTTGCCACAAACTCCATGTCGGGTACTGGTCATCTCGTTTCGGCCGCCCCGCAGTCGAGCTCCCAATTCTCCTACTCGAAGCTTGTCCATGCGTGGCATGCTTCGGCTTCGAATGCAATAACAGAATTCAAGGCTCGCGATCGTACTGCAACAGTTTCATTACAAAAAATTCTCCGCCCGATTAGGGAATGCCGACGTCTATGGGTGCAGAACCTACCCAATATCAATAATAATTGGGCTGAACGAAGGTTGGTCTACAATTCTTTGTACTCAATGCTGCATCAGCTGAATGTGGAGGGGCTTTCCCAAGTAAAATATCGTCCGCCCCGTGTACAGCCCTATGAGCTTCCACTCACGGGATGGATGATGTACATCGATTTCGAGACGAGTGAGGAAACACAAACAGCCCTACAAGTACTCAATAATCTGGATTTCCTAGGCCATAAGTTGGTGGTCGATGTTGCCGGAATCCGCAATATCGACGGATCTATCAACACGGGTTCTTCCCAAGGAAGCAACGGGGAAGCTTGGGAAGAGGAGGAACTGAAAAAGAACATATTTCGCAAATACGACAGAAGCGCTTGGGGATCTCCGGAATCGGTTGTTGGTATATTTGAGGAGCAACAGGGTCTACCAGCAGACACACGCTAGAGTCGTACGAAGAAGAAGAGGGACTAGAATTCTCTTGGCCGAAATTGCAACATTGGTCCATCCTTCATGCTTGCAAAACGGTCTTCGATCTGATATTCCGTCGCCCGCGTCCTTCCAATCTCCAAATCTTTGCTCCCGGCACCCAATGTCGACCCAGGTGTTTGCCTCAGATCAAACAAGAAAAGTACCCTCGCAATCGTCACAGTCAACTCTACATATGCCAAGCCCTTTCCGATACATCCTCTGGGTCCGATGCTGAATGGGCAAAACGCAGCATGGGCATCCGAGAGCTTGTTGTGACAAGGGTTAGCGGCTGGGTCGGATAGCCATCGCTCGGGAATGTAGTCAAACGGTCGAGGAAAGTATTCGGCATTGTGGTGGACTGCGTAATGCGGAACACCAACGTCGACTCCGGCAGGAATAAAATGGCCGTCAATATTAATGCCTCCAGGAAGAACTTGCCGCGGGAGAGCACCCGCGACGGGTGGTGTCATTCGCATAGACTCGTCAATGCACGCGCGCAGATAGGCACAGCCGCCAAGCGTTGGTCCAGAAACGATTTCTTCCACGTCCGAAAAGCTCGTGCGGATTTCCTGGCACAGTTTCTGCAATGTGGCCGGGTTATGAGCGAGGTAGAAGAATGTGGCAGCCATGGCAGTCGACGTCGTATCTGAGCCAGCAATGATTAGCAAATTCGACTCACCCCATAGCTCGTCCATGCTGAACCCATTCCCAGTTTCGGGGTCCTTTGCGTTCAAAAGGTGGTAGAAAAAGTCTTTGCGGTCAACGTCCATGCCCATCTTGGTCCGCTCCATGGCCTGCGACTTGCTGTACTGCATATACTGGGCCCGCTGCGCGGCAATCTTCCGGAACAAAATCTTATCCAAATGCCAATTGTGAATCGTCAAATGCGTGCCGCACTATCTTCGTCAGAACCTACCCCTGCTTAAACGAGAAGCCACACTTACAATGAGATGCCGATGCGCCGCGTTCCCGACCAAGTCGACTGCAAACCGATTCACCGGGCTCTCCAGCATGCCAAACGCCTTTCCAAACACCAAGTCGCCCATGATGTCAAAGACGAGCCAATTGCACCAATTCGCGACGTTCCACGGCTCCCTCCATCCCTTTTCGTCACCGCCGTCTTGTCCCCTCTCTTCGAGCAACCGACATCCCGTCCGCACATTTGCCAGAATGAACCTTTCAAGACTTTTAATCGCGGCATCGCTAAACGCATGACTCAGCACCCGCCTCTTTCGCGCATGCTGCAGCTTGTCGATGCTGCTGTGCACATTAACAGTTTTCTTGTTCGCCGGAAACGCCGTGTAAAAGTCGGCTTTGCGCACGTTGGCGCGGAAGCCGTAAATGGTTTTGAGCGCCGTCGCAGTATTGATGGAGAGCGTGTTAGGCCCTATGCGCACGTAGAAACCATATTGCTCGTGCGCGCGCTGAAAGGCGAGGTGTCGCGAGCCGCGGTAGGCGTAGTATGCTAGGTAAATGTCTGTTATGGCGGCGAGCTTTGGGCCGGGGTACTTTGCGAGGGGGTGCAGAGTCAGGCGGTAGGTAATGACGGCGGAGATCTATATGGTCTTAGACTGGGGAGTGGAAGTGTGGGAATGGCACATACGTATAGGAGGATGGAACCAAAGAGGGAGGCCAGAAGTAGGGGCGGCGACGACAGCAACTTGATGAGGAACTCCATGGTGTGTGGCGGTGGGATTCGTGCTATCGGATCATGCACACTTCAACGACGGGAGACGTTGTGCAGTTGCTCGAAAAAAAAAAGCCTACACTTAGAACACAGGCGACACAAAGTGACATGGACGAGGGCATTGTCTTATATACTCAACTACGCTATCATGCGTTCCATGCCCATCCGCCCTCCCTTGAAATGCCACCAAGCCACTGCACAATCAGCGATGAAAAACCACCGTCAGCACCTACGCTAGCGGTAGCTGAACAAAGACTGATCATGTGCGAACTTTTGATGCGGGACGTGTTGGGTATATCAGTCGGATGGGTGCGGCTATTCGCGGCTATCGGTGCATTGGTGGAGGTGCAACATTACTAAGCGGGCACACAGCGGATATTGCAGTCCGGCGCGGATACTCAGGTCTACGATTGTTAGCGTCGGAACTTTTGTAAGATAACTATGATGGATGGGCGCGGATATTGCCAGAGAAGGTCATTTTTTGTAGCGAAAACATCTGCTGTTTGATAGTACACCGACAGAGTCCGCGGCGGACACCGACGTCTACCTAGATGCACTCATTTGCGCAAAAGATTCATGTCATTTTAGTGATTTCCGTCCCAACGATTTCTATCTCATTTCCGTTCCATCCATTCATCGTACAATTGCATCTCATCGTACAGTCCTCCATCCTCCCTCTCCATCCTACCCCTTGCTATCTCCTAATTTCTACCCTAAGCGCCCCCCTCCCTCTTCGCATACTCGTCCTCCATCCGCTCCTTATACTCCGCCTCCTTATCCGTCACATCCTCAATGCGCCCTTTCGCCCCCGCCTCCTCAATCCTCCGCCCAGTATTGTCGTACTCGAACCTCTCTTCACGGGCGGCTTGGCCAGGCTCCTGCTCCCGACGCTGCACCTTTGTGCCTGAGGGGTCGGAGAATGTGGCTTCGCTGCGGGAGCGGGTTTCGCCGTTGATGGTGGAGGAGCTGAAGGAGTAGGAGGCAGATTGGAAGGTTGAGGATTGGTTGGACATTTTGTAGAGGTAGGGATGTCGTTGGGGTGTGTGGCTGTGTGTAATTCAAGGTATTTCTTGTAGCACTGGGATAAGTTTTTGGCTTTGAAGATGGTTCGGGAAGTTTAGGGCCCAGGTGGGTGTTATAGCTTTGTGAGGCGTAGGTGAGAGTGGCGACGATGACGTCATAGCCTTCAAACTTCACAACCGTTCCATGACAGCGGGGAATCGCAACCGTCAAAGTATACGCGTCTTGGGAATGCATTTCGATAGATAACCAGATGTCGTTATAGCTTTTACTCATTGCTCATGCACCTTTTTTATTTGCGGCCCTCGTGGGTCCACGGCCTGCCACTCATGGAACCTCTTCACACTAACCGGAATGTGATAGATGTATCTTCTCTTGGTCTACTGTGAGTGTGCGCTGATGTTTCCAAGGGTTTTCATTATAATGAAGCCCAGTGACAGTCATAGTCAACCGTTTTCCGCAGCTATCCTCGCGCTCTGCAAAGGCGACAGCGGCCAGCACAGAAAGCCATTTGCTCGTTCGATAAGGGTCTCGCTCCAGAGCAGGAGGTCGATGGGTAACAGTCAGCAATGGCTAAGCGATGTTCCACGGCATGTGAAGGATCACTGTTCCCAAATCCGTCTTCTATCCCTCTAGGACTGGCAAAACCAGGTCTCATCGCCAGGAAATCCGTGCCATCGGCCATTTTTCGTCATATGAGGCCTTTTAAGCCCAATGGAAGAGTGTTGAAAAAAGGCAACACATTATTAGAGCGGGGTTGCAAGCACTGTGTACCCTCCATGGAACGATTACAGAAGTTGATAGCGCCTCAAGGTTGGGACCTCACCTCCTACGTTAGCTGGTTTCCATAATCTTATTCAGCGCTCTAATCATTTCCCAAGTGGACTCTATGACCATGTACGACCTGTGCACAGCTCGCTGCGCTTAGCGAACAGTCATGGTGTAACATATCCAGGAGTTCGTGCACCGATTCCGCATGGGAAATAAGACTGGCAGCTTACAGCGCTACTTAATCAGTAATAGCGACAGGACATGCTACTTGTAAAGCAACGGGAACTTTGGGGTTCGTTTGCAGTGCGCGTCCACGGCTCGTTCCGGCGGAATCTGTCCTGTCATGATGGCGTAGAGCAATAGCCGCATTGATCCAAGATGCGTTATTAGTTATTGTGACGTTTCAGTATGGAAGCTTGGGCCACCCGTGCGGCCCGTGCACGTGACTCACGTGATCTACATTATATAGCTCCATAGAGTAGCTTCTCAATCAAAACAACGATTGCCTCAACACTCTTTTCAATCGCGACTTCACAGGTTATCACTATCACAGAGACCACCTTCCGACTCACGATGCAGTCCATACTAGCGAGACGAGGTTCAAGTCATAGATTGAAGTCTACGCATGTCCCAAGGTTCGGTTGCCTTCCCCAGACTCGCGATCTACCAAAGACCCAGCGCTCTCGAAGAAACTTTAGGGGGCCGGCGACGCCTTTTGCTTGGGTTCTGATCCGAAAATCCCGAACGTGATGATTATCTTTTTCCATGAGCCTCCCTATTAAAGTTGGACAAGAGCAAGTAATCACTTGGCTCCCTTGCGCTCCGCTGGAATTACGTCACTTTCAACCAGCCACACAGGCCACATAATATCCAGGGGAGTATAACCAAGCGATGGTGCATGTGCTCATCAGCGAGCATTCGGGCACTGGATGGTACATAAGGTTTCTTTTGTTCTTTCCATACTGTTACAAGACCTGTTCTACAATAGGCTTCCACTCATTTTCTGTACACCTGATGTAATATATATCTTTACAGAAGTGTTTTGTTCAGATCCAGATTTCCCTTTTCTGGGTATTGAAGTATTATTTTCTCCCTTGTCCCGAACTATACGGAAGATCTGAGCTGCATATCAACTTGTATCGCATTCACACGTAGAAAACAGCGATCACCACCAGGAGGTATATAGGATTATCATAAATACAAGATAGCTCGCTCGCGTGACGTATGACGCGAAAGATCAAACAGCATGACTGAATGTAATTGTTCCGCTACCAGAGTCGAGAGAAGACGTCGATTCACCCAGCGTGCGTGGTTCAGCAGCGTGTGTTTCAAGTTTCCCAGCGATTCGGTGCCCTTAAGAATTCAGTTTTTTCCATTGATCACAAAATTGGCAACGACAGAAAATTAAGATAAAGGCCAATTTCATCGTTATATTGGCAGTAAACTATTCGTGGAAACACAGTACATCCATCACACCTGTTATTATCCCAGCTGTCGTATTGCGCGCAAACTTCACAAACGCTTTGCTCCTCCAGTCACCCCAAGACACACAATGCGACCGCCAACTCTCCTAAGGCCACAGCATCCTCGTCGCTCAAGCCCTACCATGGACTCGCCTCATATCTTCATACCATCCATGAATAGTCTACACTCACACCTCCACCTCCACCCATTCCCTCACCACTCATATCACCCCTAACCATCCAACGCATCTGCATCATCCTCTCTACCTCTATACTCCCCCCCTCCCAACCCTCTCCTTAATCCTTACAAAAATCCCATCCCCGCTACAAAAACCCAACATCAAAAACTCACCAAAAAATGTGCAACATCTACCTCTCCACGCGCTACGCCTGCGGCTGCACCGGCCACGCCAATCTACCCGGACGTACCTGCGCGGCATACAGAGATTCTTTGGATACGGCGCACAGCGAGCGCGGAGAAGGTGGGATTTTGAGTCGACCTTGTGTGAGAGTCGTAGATGTGCTGCTGCGGAGGTTTGAGTGTGCGAGACATCGCGGGAGTCAGGGGTATTGGGCTGCGATGATTGATAGGTAGATTGGGGAGAGAGGTGGGGAGTGGAAGGCGTGGCGCTGTGTAAAGTTTGGATATGTAGGGAAGTGAGGTGAGGAGTACGCGGATCGCATATTTGAATTTCTGTGAGACTGAGGTTAAGTGGGTGATACCCCTTTGTGTAATACGTGTGTGTGTGTGTGTGTGTGTGTGTGTGTTCTATTATGGCCATGCACCCAGTGGGTATGGGCCGTTACGATGCGCCAGCTATGTACACTCTGCGTCGTTACGCCTGCT